>JAWZYV010003088.1:0-583670 GCA_038373885.1 Cheiracanthium punctorium
AGGAACAGTAATGATCCTGATAGATACACTTATGACACATTGTCACTGTGAAGCTAGATGGAAATGAATCCATCTAGGACTCAATGGAGCTCGGCCATCTCGATACCGGTAGACCAAAAACAGACTCGTTCTGTTAGTATTCCTCAGCAGATTTCAAAATTAAATTTCAGTTCAAATTAAATATGCATCCTGATAGAAGCAGAGTAATGCAGCACATATGACTAGACCACAGAGGGCTCTTTTCCTTAAATTATTTTTTTAAGTTTTAAGCTTTACTCTTTTTTTTTTTTTGCAGTTTTTTTCAGCTTTTTCTGTTTGAATTAAGGTATATAATTTATTGTCTCGCATTAAAGATTTGTCCATTTACCTTTACTGTGCAAGATCTGAATTTCTCTTTTTTCGATTTAGTTTCGTTAGTAATAAGAGTTGCTATGATGCTTAAAAATGTTATTTTAGAAATTGTTAATAATAAGTACAGTACGTAAGGTAATAAATATATAGGAGATATTAGCTAATTCCTAAAGTTATCAAAATATTACGAACGGTCAATCAAATATTGTGTCTTCAAAAATGAATAGAAGCTGCGGCTCTGCTGGACCCGGCGTGCGTCTGGGGTTCAACTGGACAGCAGGACACTTCAGGAACCATAACAGGCTTTAACAAATAGGTAGGTCGTTCCTGAAGGTAATATCGTATAGTTTCATAAAGTGAATCATAGATATGCACTTGCACTTGGGAAATAATTAAAAATTATCCAAAAATTTATTTTGGATGGGATTTTACTGTTTGTTTATTGCAACGGCTCCCAACCTTTTAACAAAATGACCTCCCATTCAATAAAGTTTAGCTCGAGATGACACCCCCCCCCCATATTCTTCAGAATGCGTGCAATTTATTTATACTACAACAATGAACGTTTTGTAGCCTTTTCTACAAAATAATGTTATCGATAAAGTTGGAATAAACATTTTTATCGAAAAATAATAATCGAGCAAAAATAAGAAAAAATAAGGTGAATTTTTAAACATGCATCATCACTTTTATCTTTGCCTATTTTTCTCGAGCCCCACTGGTTGAGAACAAGAGGTGTATTGATTAAAAACATAACTAGACGAGGGTAATCTGCTTATGGTGTGGTGGCTGCCTTCTTTAGGAGGACTTTTTAAGGGGGTTATAACGCCAATTTACTTAAGTTACCTTTGGAGAAAACCACCCCAAACTCCAGACCGCTAGAACAACAGCCGCGCGATAGGCCAGATCCCTCGATAATCAGCCACTTACAATGTTCAGGGTTCTATACATTTGGACATGATGGATCCAACAATGCTCAGCACGTAACAATGATAGTTAAGAAACATCGAGGCTGAAACAAAGCTACAACAAAGAAATGCTTATATAGAGCGTCAAAGCTACTATAAGTGCCGTGAATTGCGGCGGAAGCTGGTGGGGTCGTGGTCGGGTGTCGTGCCTTCGCCCATGATACATTGTCACTGTCAAGCGCGATGTGAAGGACTAGCTAGCGGCTATCTTGGGGCCTTGGGGCTCAGGCCTCTCGATACCGGCAGGCGACAAGAGACCCGTTCTGTTAGTATTCCATTGAGCTGCAGAGTGGTGAACACATATGACCTGATCACGAAGGGATTTTTTTTCAATCTTAAATTATTTCATCAATAAATAATTCTTCTCTTTTTTTTAACTATAAAATTTATTTTTGGAGACTCCGTATTTTTATTTTATATTTGTTCACCACTTTGGGAATCTCTGTTCTGTAAAAACAAATAACTACCTAAAGGAACAGTAAAGATTCCTGATAGATACACTTATGACACATTGTCACTGTGAAGCTAGATGGAAATGAATCCATCTAGGACTCAATGGAGCTCGGCCATCTCGATACCGGTAGACCAAAAACAGACTCGTTCTGTTAGTATTCCTCAGCAGATTTCAAAATTAAATTTCAGTTCAAATTAAATATGCATCCTGATAGAAGCAAAGTAATGCAGCACATATGACCAGACCACAGAGGGCTCTTTTCCTTAAATTATTTTTTTAATTTTTAAGCGTTACTATTTTTTTTGTTTTAGTTTTTTTCAGCTTTTTCTGTAGAATTAAGTTATATAATTTACTGTCTCGCATTAAAGATTTGTCCATTTACCTTTACTGTGCAAGATTTTAATTTCTGTTTTTTCGATTTAGTTTCGTTAGTAATAAGAGTTGCTATGATGCTTAAAAATGTTATTTTAGAAATTGTTAATAATAAGTACAGTACGTAAGGTAATAAATATATAGGAGATATTAGCTAATTCCTAAAGTTATCAAAATATTACGAACGGTCATTCAAATATTGTGTCTTAAAAAATGAATAGATGTTGCGGCTCTGCTGGACCCGGTGTACGTCTGGGGTTCAACTGGACAGCAGGACACGATTGGAATTGTTGCATAACTGAAAAAAATGTGAAACACTTTTTTTTTAAAACTGATTGATTATTATTAAATTTGCTTTAAGGGAGTAGTATGGATATTAGTAAATCTTATAGAATAACTCACTTCACCTTTATCGAATACATAACTGTTGTTTTAAACAAAAAAATTTCAGGATATAATACACATACGCACAAAACTTAATTACTGTTTAAATTGATTTTCACAGCTTTTCTTTCACAGCTTATAAAAAGAGTAATTAGTAAAATCCGAACTATTCACACGATTGAAATAAAGCAGCCGAAATGAGTAAAAAGAATTAATAGAAAATTAAGATTTAATTAAATCTAATTACCTTGATCATCTTTTTTTTATTATCATCATTATCATTTTTATTATTATGATTTGGAAGAACTCTCTTTAACGTAGGATTACGTTGGTCCTATATAAATAAAAAAAAAATTCTTTTAGCATCGTTGTAAATTACATGGATGAATCGGGAATGAATCCATTTCAAAAGTTGTTTTCGTGCGATTTCTTCAGGAACCATACCATATTCAACACGTGATAAGTATTAAAAAAATGTCGGGCAAAATTTAGGAATTCAGTCTGCTGATTTAAAGTTCAAAATTCGAATAACAAAAAACTGATGACAAATTCGAGAGCATAAAATGATTTAGGTTCTTAAATGTAAGCAATGGACAAAAATTCCCTTAGTAAAAATAATTGAAAATCTTGAATCGTCTCTACTTGTGAAAACACACCGGGAATGAATTGTTTTGGATGAAAGATAAAATATGCAGCAAAATACAAGATGGTTTAAATTAATGTTGACAAACTTCAAGAAGGATCAGGTTACTCGAAGACAAAGCAGAATCGCACAGTAATGTGGGGTCGCAAATGTCGTCTTCATGCATCCCCAAATAATCTCTTTGGAAAATTGTCTAAATTTTTTATTGAATTTGATAAACATCGAGTTTGTCTTCAACAATTTTATCTACAAAATAAAAATAAACTCCTAAATAATTAATTTTACTCAAATACTTTGTGTAAAAAGTCTAATGCTTCTTCACTTGCCATGGCCGGAAAATTTACAATTCCCTCAACCAGGAACGTAGGGAGAAAAACATGTGGGGGGCACCCAAAGGTGTAACGGTAGAATCACACAAAAATGCTTAATTAGTTTAAATCCAATTAACAAAAATCCAAAATTTAGTGCAGGTGCCCAGGCCCCCAGGGCAGCCCCTTGGCTACGTCCCTGCCCACAACACTTTTTCCAAAATGATTATTAGCAGATGCATGAAGACGACGTTTGAGACCCAACATTGCTATGCGATTTTGATTCGCCTTTGAGTAACCTACAACTATCTGATGTTTGTTGGATGATTTGGATTACCCTGTATAGCTAATTTTAGAGTTTTGCGGGGGGGGGGGGGTGGATGAAGTTGCTCTTTTTACCAAGCTTAGCGATTTTGGTACGTAGATTTAAAAAAAAAAAAAATGCTAAGCTAAGTTATCCTATGTTAATAAATACCGCGGTAGTTTCAACAGAGGAGGCTGTCTGAACTTACTATTACCTTTTTTCTTCCTTTCCTTTCTGAGCAAATTTTAGGCTTTTCTTTCCCACCATTAAAGGAAGAATAGGCCTTTTCACAACGAGGAAGAAAAGCCTCAGAAGTAAGCTTGCAAAAAACCACAACTGTTGGTCAAGCCAGGGCCTTGCTAAAGGGGGAGCCTACCCACCCCCTCCGCCCCCTAACACTTGAAAAGTCTGTTAAACTTGGAAAAATTAGATACCTAGTTGGCAAACTTGGTATACAACAAATTTTTAATGAAAACTATAATTTACTTTCCATTTCTGGTACTTTTCAAAATTACACAAACCCAGTTGTCAAAAGTAAGAAGTTGGAACTATACTTCATAAAAAAAAAAAATAAATAAGTTGGCAAAAACTAATATTTGACTTGGCAACTTATCAACCCCCCCCCCCGCTAAAAAAAAGTCTTAGCAACGGTCCTGGGTCGAACCACTTACCAAAAATGAAAGTTACACAAAAGAAATCTATAGATCCAATGTCAGAGAATCGGTCATCTTAACCCTTTAACGCGCAGTGTTCCCGCTCTGAGAACACGAAACTCTGACGTTTTGACTGTTGCCAGTCACGAAGAACAGATTTGATTTCTATAAAAATAGTTTCGGGTGACATAGCTCCACGAGAATCCTTTTACTTTTGAGCACGTCATTTCCCGTGAAAAAATGGTCACGATTATTTTCAACAGCACTCACATCTGCTGAAAAATGGAAGAATGCGAGAACAGCAGGATAGATTGCCCAATGCTGAAAAAAGGGTAGCCGTTGCCAGGCACAGCCAGCTGGTCGTCAAAAAAGGGGTCTCTAGATCTGTGGCACGCGATGAACGTTTCGATCGTCCGCCATCTTGCTGGTAGTTAAGTCGAGCGATGGCAACGGCTGCCCTTTTCTCAGCATTGGGAAAGGTTTGCGCCTCAAAGGGTTAATCCTGTGGGAGATGGATAGGAATCTGCCAGAACAAAAATTCTCATCTCTTGCTATTATAGATATTTAAAAGGCATTCTGCGTCACTAGGTGCCATTATGCATTTCCGGCGTGATTTATTTTCCAATTTGCAAGTGATAATCGCACATGGCGTGCAAATGGATGGAAGAACTTGATTGCTATTCATGCGGTGTAGTCGTACATTAAAGTTGCGTTTATTATGAGAATCGAATGAGCATTCAACCGCGTATTGAGTGGGAAGTATAGAATTAACATTTCATTTCATTTCGAACGTGAAGATTATTATACTAAATTGTGGTGCAAAAGGTACTTTCATTAACCGTAACTACCTTTTTCACACCAATCTATGGATTGTCGGGAATATAGTAGTTTTATACTATTTTTTTATTTTTTTTTTAATCATTCAAGCATACGGTGACAGACTTCAGTGAACTTTTCGAAAGTTGTTCGTTTTCCGGCAGCATTTATGCAATTATTTTTCATTAAAAATCACGAATTATCTAAATAATAATGCAATAAAATAATTTGATTACATTTTTCAAAAAAAGAAATCAAATTACAATTTAATGGGGAAAGGTCCCCCCCCCTCCCGTTAATGCAGTAGTTAGGTCCCACCATGGCCGAGTGTATAAATGCACTGAGAATGGTAAATGCCTGAGGTATGAAGGTTCAGGATTCGGGCCGGGCCTATCGCGAGGCCATCGATCAAACGTTCTGAAGTTATACGCGGTTTTCTCTAGATATTACGTGAATACGCGTTAAAACCCCTTAAAAAGACTTTCGCCCAAGGCACTCCTCCATAAGCAGGACACTCTCGAGCAACTTTGTCTTAATATACAATACATTTAATGTAGTAATTGACATAAGAAAGCTGGTTTATATAATTTTATTATTATCAGTACGAGGCAGTTAATAAATTAATAAATTAAAGACGAATTACGAATTAGTATTTTACAACTGTTATACATGTGCTATTTACAATTAAACTATCGACTAATGATGAAGCTGGAGATTGGCAATATTCACCATGGCGCCTTTGCAACGCTGGGCACTAGAAGGTTAAAGGTTGGTTCAAAATTAAAAGTATAAAAAATAATAGCCATCCCTTCTCCTCACACACACAACACACAAACGTACACATGTACGAATTTTAAACACACTACAGGTTTATTTCATTTTAATAATATAAAAATCTGGAGTGACTCCACTCAATTTTCTGAACATTTCATATTTACCAAGCGTTTCAATAAATTTCATTCTACTCAATCGGAACTGCAGTGCAACAATGCATTAACGCGAGTAGGGATGGACGCGAGACGCGAGAATTCTCGCATTGTCTCGCGAGACGAGAAAGGCATTTTTTTGCGAGACGAGAAAGAAAATATCTTGCGGGACGAGACGCGAGACGAGACAGAGTCTGGTCTCGCGCGAGATTTCTCGCGAGAATTCTCGCATTTTTTTCCGTCTCGCATAAATACGATCTGAAAAGCGACAATTTGCCCGAAGCCTATACCGTTTAACTTGCGTCTCCTTCGTTTTCGGTCCTGGTATACCATCAGCACTCTACAATACGCACAAACACGTAACATTTAAAATTAGAACAGACGAGAGATATACAAAACACACAAAGGAGAGGATAAAGAAAGAGGCGGAAAAAAAAGAAAACAGAAGAGTTGAAAGAAAAATAATAAGTAAATAGGAAAGGCGGTACGGTATGTTCAAATCTGACCACTTTTAGACGGGGCCCGGGGCATTAAGTTTGGGCCCCCCCTTACTATCCCCTTTTTTACGCATTAAGCCCCTTTACTGAGCCCCCCTTTTTTAAGCATTTTAACCCAGTTTTGACCGCTGTTTTACTCGAAAATTGCATTTCAGTTAACTGTAGTTTTTGTACTTTAATCAAATCGTATTTATCACCCCAAAAAAATATCTCTAACTTGATCTAGTGATAGACAATTAGGTAATACCTATATTATAGAGCAAATTCAGTTTTTTCCCCACAATTACTATTTCAGTACATATGAATTTATAATTTAGATAATCGGGATATATATGGGCCCCATTTTTCTTCAGGGGCACCGGACTACCGCCCCCCCTTGCCCCTGTGATAATCGGGTTTCGGGTATATCAGAGAGAGATTAGAAGTAGAGCAACTTGCATTCGCATTGATGCTTAGTCTGAGTAGGTTGAAATACGGTTGAATATCCTTGGTTGAAATATCTTTGTACCGATATTATCCTCAAACTTTCCCGCACGTTGCGGCGTGCGTAGTGGGGGGGGGGGGCGCCCACCCCGGTAACAACTTTCTAGGGGCGGTTAAATCCCTATTGTTGGCCTATTTTAAAGAGATTAAAATGACATTTTTTATTCTTATATATTAATATCGGACGGAAAGAAATGCAAGCAATTTTTTTAAAAACTATTTCTCTTTTCGTTTATATTATCATGTTTTCCCTTCCTTCGGCTTGCAAAACTTTTATAATTTTTTTTCCTCCCCATCATTTTATCTTGCAGTTGGGTTCCTATTCTAAAATTATCTTCGCCTGTTAGATGTCTTTTCATTTTATATGTCATTTTTTAAAAAAAATTCCACACTGGATATACATTAGGGGGATTATGGTTTAATTTTTCTGTAAACAGGGCGACCATAACGACTGTAGTACTATCGCTAAAAATTATTGTGGAAAAGTACAAACGGATAGTCGTCAACAAATTAACTGTTCAGTAATTTAAAATATAAACAAAAAATAAGACGTCTATTAACCAACTGAGATACTATAATGAAATCTAAAAATGCACACACGGTAATGTTATTGGAAATATTAGGCAAATAATTATAATTATCGTTAATATAATCTTGTTTTCATTAATATAAAAATTACACATATTTTAGAGACTTGGAATTGACGTTAAAGTAAATAGTAGAGATTTAATAAAGACTAAAAGTGTTCTGTTTATAATTTTTCAAGGGTTATCTTACGACCAACTAAACGATAACTAATTCTAATTTGTGTTAATATATCCCGCAGTAATTTCAACAGAGGAGATTACTTGAACTTAAAAAAAAAATCTGTTTTGTCTCATGCAGATATGATTTTAGTAAAATATTCGCTACTTCTCGTATGAAGAGCGGGTGCGCAGCTATTTTAAAACAAACGGTTGTCCATTTCATGTAGTGTCTGAGGTATTTAATGCTACAACTTGAACAAGTATGATGTAGAAATAACACATTTTGAAAGTCGTGAGTTCTCTGCAAACCGCTAAGCTTTTCACCTTTCTGATCGCGAATGACACTGACGTAGTTTTTTGAGTCATTATATTGCAATGATGCCAGGTAATACTCATGACGCAAACTTTACATCAAGAGTAAAATAATTTTGCTTTTATTTTAGATTCCACATCACTGGAATTAATTGAAATTACTCATGTTAGGAAAGTTTTCGTTTACTACAGTGCGAAGAACGGGCACGCAGCTAGTAAATAAAAATAAATACTATATTTTCGGTGTGACATTATATATACGGATTAAAATCTCAATTTCTTTTACTTCAAATGCCGATATATGCTGATATAGTTATTAATATATCTACTAATGTAGCTATATGTAAGTAATTGTTATTATTAATATTAATTTTCAATAAAATCCCAATAATAAGTTAGTATAAAATGGTAACGAAATCGCAGTCCTTAATTTTGCGAGACTCGCGAGACGTCTCGCGCGAGACGAGACAGCAATTTCTTTGCGAGACGTGAGACGAGACACAGTGTTTGCGAGACGAGACGAGACTGCGAGACGAGACGAGACAGCCCCGATTCTCGTCTCGCACGTCTCGCGTCCATCCCTAAACGCGAGATTCGAAATTGAAACGTTACAAGCTTGTGGTTCAGAAGTAGAGGGTAGAAATATACTAAGATAGTGCATCGGCATTCGAAACACTTTGGAAAAGTGAGGAAAGGATGAACCATGCGACTTGTGGCACGGAAATGAAGAGAGAAGCTAGAATTGTGCTATATCGCTGTATTTGGCTAGTGGTAAGCGTAAACAACAAGACTAATTTGCTGTCAGCATACGCATTACAAACCCTCTTGGTGGAAAAAAAAAAAATTATCGCCAAGGTTTGGTGGATGTGGATACATTGAAAAATTTTCCATTTATAAAAAAGTATGATTTGAAAACATTTTTAAAAAACTCTTAAAAGTAAATTTAGAGGTAGTCAAAATCGGTTTTTTCGTCAAAATTTGGCCCCCGAAATTTTTCGGGATCACATTACTTCCTTATACTACGTACAAGGAAGTAAAAAACACTCACCTGTGAAAGATAGTCTAGAACCGTTCATAAATCGTATTTGCATCCATAGGTAGAGCAGCTTTGTACCATTTTTTCTTAAAATTATAACGACAGAAATGGAAATTTACGCACTGGCCTATATATTCCATAGAAAACTAAAGCGAATTGGATGCGCAAGAATTATGCGCGTGTGATCTTGCCACAAGTCAGCTGTTACGACAAGTGCCTCAAGTTTGGGCTGCCATTGCCAAACCGCTCTCTATTCCGAAGAATAAAGGAATCTTTTTAGATTATCCTTACAGTGATGAAGAATTGTGTATTGTGTTTTAGGGCAAACCTGCACATGGGGTATCTGCCGGGGAGGGGGGCACATTACATCTGAAGAAACATAACATCTGCTCAAAAGTAGTGCAGAAGTACATCTGCTCAAAACTTCAGACCGTCACATCGACTGCCGCGCGGTAGGCCAGAGCCCTTCATCTTCACACTCAAGTATCCAACACTCGGTCATGGTGAGGCGAAATGATGAAGAAAATTGTGTAACTCATAAAAATACAGTCTGGTGATGTATCAGTACAAGATATGTTACTTAATTACTTGGAACGAAAAAAATGAAAGCCTATTAAAAAATTCCCACTGAGAAATTTGCCGTGTAAAATTCGTCGAAAAGCAAATGAAAAACGAAAATAAATTTCTAGCATTTTGTTCTTCACAAAAAAAAGAAGCAAACTTTTTTTTTTTTTTTTTGGTTTTCTTTATGTTTTCCTCATAACTAATGAAAACATTTAGCTGTATTAATTAAATTTTTAACAACCTATTGTAAATATTTTACATATTTTCTATATTTTTTCAATTTTGAATAAATTCAGTAATCCGGGATGAGGAATTTCCTGACCATCACTGTTAATCAAGAGTCTGGCATAGCATTTTGGAAGTAGAAAGTACATCTTACTATTAAATGGCAAAATGCGTCCATATAACATGAGAATGCACTCCACTTACGTGATGATTACGCAAAACATTATCCTTCTGAGCAAGATAAGCTTAATATTAGCGTTAAGAGAAAAATTACCTCGATTATCAATTGAAAACTATCGATTACTATATTCAATTAAGACTAACGATTGGAGACTGATTTGTGATAACAATTATCGATAACGCTTACGAATACGATTAACGATTGATTACTGACTAAACTTTTTCAAAAGCAAATCGTTAAGTGATTAAGTATTAATCTCGTTAGTTTCCAAAATTGAATATTAATTAAATATCTATCGATCGTTAGTAATGATTACATTTTTCAAACACCTCTACAAATCGAAATGTAGCAAATACGTAAACGTGTTTACTTGCCAATGTAATAGATGTATCGTAATCTTAAAATTATGATATTTTAATAATTAAATAGAACCAGATTTGCTACCTGATCTTTAAAAGACTTAAATAAATCTAATCCAGACTTGTCATGATATGCATAATAATAATACCAATTATTTTCCTTCTTAAATTATACTTTCTAACAACTCAAAAACAATTAATTGTAACAATTTAAAAATAATTAGTTGCGTCTTAATGAAGCAATTTCCCCTTTGCAACATAAATTATTGTTTCGAGAGAAACCCCAAAATTTATCACAACAAACGCATTAGGTAAATAAATTAACGAAATTATCAATTCATGCAGACATTTTCTCTCCTCTCTTTCAAGTTTCGCAGGGAACTTTAATTTAAAGTATCTAAAAATAGAGACTCCATACTTGGTGAATGCGATATGCATACGTTTTAACTCGGCTCTTTCTCGACAATAGTTTAAATAAGTTAAAGAATTTGTTTTATTAGTCACTAATTAAATGAATTGACTTAATTGAATTTACGGAATACGTATATAGGTATTCAGTTCTTTCTTTTGAGGGAACGAACATTTGTATGGGGAATTCGCTATTTTCAACAAATCGAAGTTTATCCGAGTATAGCTCCGCTCATTCCGGTGTGCTTATTTAAATTAACATCAGAGCATTTTGTTCATCATTTCGAATGAACCTTGAATGTTCAATGGATAAATATTTTGTTTAAGTATTTGATAATCTTTTGCGTAAGTTTTGTAGATATTTTGAAAAGGTGAGGGATTATATATTCGTGCATTCTCCATATAACCCTTTAACGCGCAGTGTTCCCGCTCTGGGAACACCAAACACTGACGTTTTGACTGTTGCCAGTCACGAAGAATAGATTTGATTTCTATAAAAATAGTTGCGGGTGACATAGCTCCACGAGACTCCTTTACTTTTTAGCACGTCATTTCCCGTAAAAAAATGGTCACGATTATTTTTAATAGCACTGACATCTGCTGAAAAATGGAAGAATGCGAGAACAAATGGATAGATTGCCCAGTGCTGAAAAAAAGGCAGTAATTGCCATCGCTCGCCTTAACTACCAGCAAGATGGCGGACGATCGAAACGTTCATCGCGTGCTATAGATCTAGAGACCCTTTTTTTAACGCAGCTGGCTGTGCCGCACTGCCAGCTGTCGTGAAAAAGGGGTCTCTAGATCTGTGGCACGCGATGAACGTTTCGATCGTCCGCCATCTTGCTGGTAGTTAAGTCGAGCGATGGCAGCGGCTGCCCTTTTTCCAGCACTGGGAAAGGGTTGCGCTTCAAAGGGTTAACCATGCGACGTGTAATTACGCAGGGTACAGCAAAAGTTCCGCTGTAGTGTTAATTAGCGTCAATGTGTTACACATTATTCAATTTCGCCGTAACCTATAAATATTTCCTTTTGTTGTGACTGGTAGCGAGTTTTCGGTAAAGCTGATTGAGATAAATTATGTAAAAGATCCGAAGTATAGAAACTAATTTATTCTGAAGGTAATCAAAGGAAACATATTTTGTAACATATCGACTGAAGATTATGTTATTCAATATGCTTTGATGTCTCATTATTCTGATAGTGAATAATTAAAATAACTTCAGGTATATTTGATTGCGCTTGAAACCGGATATGTATACACAGTGGTCGTTGCTTATTTCGGTCGGTGGTTTATCCGGCGAGCCGCTTAATCCGGTGAAAATCAGTATGAACAGAACGAAATGGCCAAATCGCACTGGTTTTACATCGGTTACGTCGATAATGAGCGTCGCTTTATCCAGTCAGATGTTCTTTGAAGATTAGGTAAAAATTCGACGTAAATAGCTTTTGGGCGAAGTGAAAGGCAGTCAAAGATGCCTCATATTTGTGTGGAGAGATTACATTAATACAATCAAAACAATTGTTAATAAATTTTACAGAATTTTAATAAAAATAACAATCAATCTGGCACCCGGTGCTGATGACACATCTCATGACGATGATGACGATGATATGAAGAATAATTTTTCTAAACGCTATGACACTTTAACATAGAGCATTGGAGAATAACGTAAGTGATCACCGCTTAAATTCGATTGCGCTGCTACTAAAACAGCCTTTAATTTCGGATTTTTTCTCCCCAAGAAGTTGTAATTGTTTTTGTCGGGTTTTTTTTATAAATATACATATGCATTTTTTTACTTGTTCGCTTCTTGAATAAATATGTGCATGCGTTTAAACTATTGAATAGTACAGTTCATATGTATTTCAAGATTTAATTTACTGTTTTTTTTTTTTTTTAATTTTTACTCAGTTTTACTCTAATCCCTCCGTTTATTTCGGATTTCGATTATTCCGGTCAATCTCAATCCGTCCCGATGTGACCGCAATAAGCGGCGACCACTGTATATGCAGGGGCGGAGCGACACGATAAGCAAGGTAAGCATGGCATCGGCGCGCCGTCTTCGAAGGGGCATCATTTCGAACTCAAAAGCTTGAAAAAAGTGTAGAAAGGGTGCCTTTGTTGACGTTAGTGAGGGGGCGCCACGTACCCTTGGCCTGCCCTGTATACTCGCGTAATAGTCACTAGAGATGAGACGGGCTCAGCCCGAGCCCGAAAGCCCGAGCCCGAGCCCGGGCCCGAACCGGGCTCGGGCTCTGTAATTCACAATTGCATTCGGGCTCGGGCGGGCTCGGGCTCGTGAAAAATTTCTATTTTATTGAACACTAGCTGAAGTACCCGTTCTTGACGGGTTAGTGAATGCAAATTTCCAAAAAGCAAGAATTTTCGCCAGCATTGTAGGAGTACACAGAATGGATGGAGTATGTTGCCAAAGTAAAGAAAGCGAAGTTATAATTTTTACGTATTGCTAAAATATTACAGGTTAAGAGAGTTACTAAGTAATATCATTTCATTCGCTTTAGTCGTAATTATGTGATGCGCGAACGAATATTTACGAATATAGAAATAATTTTCGCAAAATCTCAAAATCTAATCAACATCTTTGAAAAATTGGAAGCCTAGAATTTAAGTTGAGTGATAACCTATCATGTCACCCAATTTCGTTTCATTCCCTCCAGTCTTTATTTCGTGATGCTGGAACAAAATGTCAGCATTTTAAAACGATTTTCGCAAAATCTCCAAATGTAATCAAAATATTTTAAAAATTCAACGCCTATAAATTAAGATTAGCAACTACCTATCATATCACTAAATTTCGTATCATTCGTATTAGTTGTTATTACGTGATGTTTAAAGAAATATAAACGTATTTTGAGAGAAATTTCACAAAATCTCAAAATCTAATGAAAATGTTTAAAAAATTGGATACCTATAGTTTATGTTGAGCAACCATCTATCATGTGACCAAATTTCATATCATTCGCTTTAGTCGTTATTACGTAATGCGGGAACAAAGATTTACTCAGTTTTAAACGATTTTCGCAAAATCTCGAAATCGGATCCACTTTTTTAAAATTAGATGCTTATAGTTTAAGGTGAATGACCACCTATCATTTCACCAAATATCATTTTTTTCACCTTTGCAGTTATTACGTGATGTGCGAACACAAATTTACGCAGTTTGAAACGATTTTCGCAAAATCTGAAAATCTAATGAAAATTTTTAAAAATTCGACGCCTATGTTTTAAGCTGAGTGACCACCTATCATGACACCCAATTTCATATCATTCGCTTCAGTCGTATTTACGTGATGCTCGAACACAAATTTACGCAGTTTGAAACGATTTTCGCAAAATCTGAAAATCTAATCAAGATTTTTTTAAAATTCGACGCCTATGTTTTAAGTTGAGTGACCACCTATCATGACACCCAATTTCGTATCATTCGCTTCAGTCGTTTTTACGTGATGCTTGAACACAAATTTACGCAGTTTGAAACGATTTTCGCAAAATCTCAAAATCCAATCAAGATTTTTTTAAAAATTCCACGCCTATGTTTTTAGTTGAGTGACCACCTATCATGACACCCAATTTCGTATCATTCGCTTCAGTCGTTTTTACGTGATGCTTGAACACAAATTTACGCTGTTTGACACGATTTTCGCAAAATCTCAAAATCCAATCAAGATTTTTTTAAAACTCGACGCCTATGTTTTAAGTTGAGTGACCACCTATCATGACACCCAATTTCGTATCATTCGCTTCAGTCGTTTTTACGTGATGCTCGAACACAAATTTACGCAGTTTAAACGATTTTCGCAAAATCTCAAAATCCAATCAAGATTTTTTAAAAATTCCAAGCATATGTTTTAAGGTGAGTGACCACCTATCATGACACCCAATTTCATATCATTCGCTTCAGCCGTTTTTACGTGATGCTTAAACAGAAAAAGCGTCACGGACAGAATGACAGAACGACAGAACGACAGAATGACAGACAGACAAACTTTTTTTTTCGCATCGGATTCCCGGGTGCTTGAAACGGATAGAAATCGCAAAATTTTTGAATTCCAAGAAATGTACAGACAAAAGTCTAATTTTATTTATATAGATACTTCTTGAAACAGATTTTTAAAAATTGATTCATATGGAAAATAAAAGTACTTAAAAAAAAAAAAAAAAAAAGCGGCATGGGTGCCTAGATGGCGCGTGAAGCTCTTTGGGTATTTCAGAACGGCGGCTTATATTGCTTAGTTAGTCATGAGATAAACATAGATATAAAGATTTAGAAAGTGCATTAAAAATGTGCAACTATATTTGTCTTTAATTTGCACAAACGGCAAAATTCCTTGTATTCTATCAAAGAATTAGTTCTTTGAATTTTATGGAATTTTATTGAATTTTATTTATATTTAGCTGAAATTTCGGGCTCGGGCTCCGACTTAAATAATATTGCTCGGACTCGGGCGGGCTCGGATTAAAAGTCTTCGGGCTCGGGCTTCAAAAAATGAGCCCGAACTCATCTCTTAGTCACCCTCGCATAATAGCCGCACCTCCGTTTTGAAGTAGAAAAAATAGTTTTAGAGCTACAAGACTAGACTTTCACCATGAAAAATTGGCAAAAAAAGTTCGACTATTACGCGAGTAAACACGATATATGTGAGAGGGTGTTTAAATTTACTTCCTGAATTGAACTAACTGAATTAATTGAACTATGAATATTCATTGTGAGTAGATCTTTATTCGCTCAGTATCAATTCTATTATCAATTGTTTAACAAACCTACGCATCCATAGAAATCCATTGAAATGAAAAGACAGAGAATTCACATGAATGGCAAGAGAAACCAGATTTTCAGGTAAAATCAGCGTCTATTAAAACAGTGGTCGGAATTTGTTTGATTGGAGCTAATGTTTTAAAAAGGCCTATTTGACTTTTCAAAAATGCACAATAACTCATCTTATATATTCTTATTTTTACTCCAAAGCATATATCTGTTTTCGCTTAAAATATTTATTCAAATTTTCCACCGATAACATTATTTTGTAGAAAAGTTGACTCAATGTTTATTGCTGACTGATTAAAAAAAAAAAACTGTATATATGCTGGGGAATTGCGGGGGGGGAGGCGTAAGTTCCTGTGCAGGCGCGAGCCTGGAAATTTTTCGGGGGGGGGGATATGACTACTGTGATAATGGAATTCATCACTCCAACATTTCGGGGGAATCCGTATCCCCCCTGGTACGCCTGACCTGTGTAGGACCACAGTGTCAAAAGATTGGGAACCGCTGCCCTAAAGCAATGCAAACTTTTAGAGAAGGAGCTTATTTATCTCATTCGGCGTAAACAAAATATACGACGAGTTAAAAATGTTAACCTTAAGAATTTTTTTCTCGCTCTTTTTTTTTTTGGTTTTGTGTGTTTTTAAACCCCGTCACTGTGTTACGATTAAGTGTGATGGATGCGAAACGTGTGGGGCGTGAACGGTTCTTGGCAGATTTGGAATTTTTACAAGAATTTTTTTTTTTTTTTTAAGATAGCCAAGCTCAATAAAAACTAAGCTGAACTACCCAATGTCCATTTCCTTTATTTTATTTCTTTGGCTGTTTTTGTATTCATTATTTTTTTAAGACCTTGGGCACTGAAACTGCACTATATAGTGATGTATAGCCCAACTTAAAATGCGGTCCTCCTCACAGCAAAATGCTATAGATGTCTGCGCACCCGCAGACTAAGACTTACTTGAGTTAAAGTTTTTTTTTTTTTTTTTTTTACTATGCAACTTTTGGAAAAGCTTTTTAAAGAATCAAACTACGCTGAAGGCTCAAAAATATGTTGAAAACGAAAATCAAGAACAATAAATGTTAGTACAAACAAACGGTCAACCTGTGAGAGATAAAACACGCAGTAAAAATCTTAAAGATAACGGTATTTCGCAATATTTTTTTTTCGGATTGGTTGCCGCCTCAGGCAAATTCTGTGCTTAGTATTTTTTTTTCTGAAAGGAATTGCATGAGACATACAGCTTTGCTGTTCATAAAAGTGCATTGTGCAGCAGTTTGTGACGAAATATTCTGAATTTTCTCTTGAGAGTTTAGCATTTCTCTTTGTTTTTCGAGATGTGTAAAAGCCCTGAGACTAATTTTTTTAATAGTTTCTTTCTAAACACAGACTTTGTTTAATGTTTAGCTAATTTGACATTCAGTTAGGACAGTCGGTCTTCTGTGATGGGACATATACGTTTTAATACTTTCGATACTAACCAATATACATGTAATAAAAAAATTTAGGAACATGTGGAAACTTCGATTCATTATAGGAAAAACATTCAAACACTGGAATCTCAGAACTCAGGTTATATTTGGAAAGATATAATTATTATCATTTTTTAATGAATAAATTAATTAGTTTAACTTAATTTTGTTTATTTAATTATTGTTGTTTGTATTGTGTACTTTTTTTATATTCTGTGAGACATATTAAATTGATCACACTTTTACTTAACTTTGTTTACTTATTTACTGATGTTTATATCGTCTCCTTTTTTCTACGTTTTGTGTGTGACGTATTATATTAATCATTTTTTTACATAAATAATCATTTTTTAATTAATAAATTAATTAGTTTAACTTAATTTTGTTTATTTTATTATTGTTGCTTGTATTTTGTACTTTTTTCTACATTCTGTGTGACATATTAAATTGATCACAGTTTTACTTAATTTTGTTTACTTATTTATCGTTTATATCGTCTCCTTTTTTCTACGTTATGTGTCTATGACATATTATATGAATCGTTTTTTACATAAATCTTCCTGATTCTTAATTAATTAACAAGTTTTACTTAATTTTAATTACTTTTTGTTTATTTATTTTGTTGTTGTTTAGATCGAGCCCTTTTTTTGCTTGTGTTCTGTGTGACATGTTAAACTAATCAAACTTTAGACGAATCTTCTTTATTCTCCCTTATGAAATTAGTTAATCATGCATCACTGACCTATTTCAAATATTTTAAAAGATAAGGTCTAATTGTAATTCTCACTGAATATCCGAAACCTCTGTTGTTGTGTCTAATGTTCTGTGTCAACGTGGTGCGATGCCAGATCCCCTCTTCAAGGATGACGAAGGGTGGAAGAGGACGACTTCCATTGAACCCAGTGGGAGGAAGTCCGACTTTGCTCGCAGTCCCCAAATTTTGAATCAATTCCAGAAGAGGGACCAACCACCTGAAATCGGCTCCCCCAAAGGTATCGTTTCAACAGGAGCCATGGTGGATTTTACGCGCACCAGCTCCCATTAGCGTGTACGGTCCCACAGCAGGCCATCCGCCAGAGGAGTTTCACCTTCCCACTGACCAAGCCAGATGCTGCTTCACTTTCTGAGTTCACGGAGTTTAGTGACTAGGCCACTGCAGGACCGATACCTCTGTTTACGTCACTATTTCATTCCGATCTGACATTCAAATTGCATGATTTCCATCTGCACAAAGAAATACATTTTTCAAACAGATTTAGTTCTAGAAACAGTCGTGGAAGCCAGATAGACTTACATACGTTAGAATGGTAGGATTTCGATCTGTTACTACATATTAGCATGTTCAATCCTACTTTCAGGATTTCAGGTCTCTGGTTTCAGAGTTGGGCATTGACGAAATCGATCAATAAAGCAAGCATCTGCTTAGCTCCGAATAAATTGGTGTTGGAATTAACACCGTGTTTTTAGATAAATCGGTTCACCAATTATGAAATAAAACTTAAAGAATTTTTTTGATTGGGAGAAAAGTGGACGTTGATTATAGTCCATGTTTTTCTAGTCGTTTAGAAAATTAATTTAGCAAAAATAAGTAACATCCACAAAAATATATCCATCTATTTAATATAATGCCGGATATGAATTCTTTTTAGGGTTTTTTCCTATTTTTTTTTTACTTCGTCGTGCGAAATAAAAGGAGGTTTAGTGAAGGCGAAGAATTTCAGTATGAAGATTTTGATGAAAAATTCGATTTTGAGTATCTCTAAATTTATCTGGAAGAGTTTTTCCGGGAAGTTAAGCGTGTATGTATGTTCGTATGAATGCAAGGACAATCCAGTTTGACCATGCGCAAGTCCATTTTGACTAAGTTTTTTTCCTGACGTCTGTTCGTGCGTACGTACGTACGGACATTTGGGCCACCCAAAACAAAAACAATGGATCAAAGTTTATGGACATCTTCAATATATTATGTCTATAGTCACTCATTGTTTGTCCCATGCGCAAAATCTCGCCAACTGTCATCGACCCTTGTGGGTTTGTCGAAGTATCGACAAATTTGGCGCCAAAAATAATTACGGATTTGCCATAACTCTAAAATTTTTGTCCGTAGAATGTTGAGATTTTGTATTTAGAACTACTGTAATATGTAATTGAGCATATTTCCTTTTTCATGCAATCGACTGCGTTATTTATTTACAGTGTCATCCAAAAGACTTTCAATACATTGAAGTCTATGGATACCTCCAATTCATTAAAAATCTGTGGTCAATCACTATTTCGGTTATGCTCAAAATCCCCTAAACAATTGCAAGCTTGGCGGCTTTTGGCAAAATATTACCAAATTAAGTGCCCAAAATAAATTTTCAAACTGAAACCAGCTTGGCGATATCTCAAATGTTTGGCTAAAAATCGCTATGAAGTGCACCGAAAATATTTATAATTTAATAGACGTACCAGGAAGTCCTGTGGTGTCCACGTCAGATATTTTTAATACTGAAATGAAGCAGTGAATATAACTTACCGCAGCTTCGACAGCTTACAATTGCTAGTTTGATCCTCACACTGTACTCTTTTTCGAAAAACTTCAGCAAAGTACCAAAGTTCAGTGTCTTATTCACTCGACTATTGATCGGTGATAAATTATTTCGAAGATGATTTTTTTTCAATTACGTAACACGTGTTTTACTGATAAGTATAATCAGTGTAAAATATTCAATTAATCAAGCTTCACTGTATCCTCTGTATTAATCTTTAACTTTAAAGTATTCAATTGTGTGTGTCATATAGTATTAGGGAGCAGAAATACATCGTGTTTGAG
This sequence comes from Cheiracanthium punctorium, assembly GCA_038373885.1. Taxonomy (NCBI): domain Eukaryota; kingdom Metazoa; phylum Arthropoda; class Arachnida; order Araneae; family Cheiracanthiidae; genus Cheiracanthium; species Cheiracanthium punctorium. The sequence goes on from JAWZYV010003088.1 coordinate 20,060, forward strand.
CATGTCAATATTTTGACTAGCGGAAAGCATTGAAGCTCATAATGCGAATCTTGGCATGCGCTTGGGGTTTGTAATGTAGATGCTTGATGCGAGAGGATTTTCCAAAATTTGCAACTTTTAAAGGATAGGGGTCGAAAATGTTTTCTTTCCTCCGAAATATCCGCTGCTGGCACACAGCGAATACCAAAAGAGGATGACCTAGCGACTTTTACAAATCTCTATAAGTTTAAATTCTCGCAGCTAAACTTGACACACGAATTGTTGATCATCGCGGATATATGGGCTAATATCATGGATTTGCGATTTATTTCGAGTCCTGCTTCGAAATTCTTGCTTTAAATTTTCAGCAAATTTGCGTTCATTATTTAAACACAACTAGTTTGTCATTAAAATCTTGTTAAAATATATTTGTTTAAATTTAATGTAAAAAATAAGCCCTTATACATTCCGGTACAAGCTAATTGTTCATCTATCTTATAAACTAAAAGTTCTGTCATAATTCTAACTGGAACAATCGAACCCTCCACTTATATTGATTGCTATCGTTGTTTCATCTAGATCTTACGTTCAAATACGCTCATGATATCCATCTGAGTATAAATGTATTTCAAAATTAATGATTTCTAATTAATTTTAGAAAATGCTATGCGAGCAAGCCCAATACAGCCTTGAGAATGCCATCGTATTATTATTAACATGTTCCTGGAATTCAAATATCTACTCATGCTTCAGAGTTTACACACACTGACGGCAGCAATCAATAGGGAGACATGTGCTTAGCGCTGAATAAACTGTCCTTGGGGTTTAAAGTTTGTTAGGGGTTCTAGACTAGAGATGTACCATTCGAATGATTTCGATAATCGATTTCTACTGTTCGAATACAATCAATCGATTAATCGGATTGTGAATGTTCACGATTTTCACTATTCGCTATTTCGCTATTCGAACAGTATTCGTTATTTCTCTATTCGAACGGTATTCGAGTTTTCGAATGTCATGTACAGAGCGTTCGAATGGATTTTTCAAAATCGATAATCTCTAATGTATTTAATAATCGATTAATATCGAATACCAATTAATATCGAACATATAATATTTAATATCACATATATTTCCAATAGTTTCATTCATTCATGCCCATCACTATTTTAAAGAAAGGATCGCTGTAAGACTTTTACAGGTTTTCCAAAAGCGTATTGGTGTGTTACATTAGTTTTAATCTATGTATTATGGTATATTTTGGAAAATTAAGTAGGGAGTTGTGGAATGTGAAATGAAATGTGGGCCTACGGCCGATTATCTAAGAGAGGAATCTAGGCCGTGAGGTGGGTTGCCCTCCGTGGGGGACTTTCTAAGGGGTCCTAAGCCGTATTTATTCGAAGTTTCGGAGAAAACCACGAAAAACCTTCAAACGGCTAGGGGTTGAACCAGGTCCCTTCTGCCTCCCAGTTGAGAGTACAAATGAGCTCGGCTACTGGTGGAGTAAAATTAAAAAAAGTGTGTGTGTGTGTGGGGGGGGGGGGATTTACACCACAAACTTACGAGGGTAAGTCATTAAACAAATGGCATAATTTGAAATAGTAATACTATATTGATATGAAATAAGAATACAGATCTCTACTTCACAAACCTCCATTTTATAGATTTCCCTATTCTGCGAGTTTTTCCTTGGATCGAAGAGCATTTTGCGAATTCCTTCGAAAAATCACCTCGAAATAGGGAAGTGCATTCTCTAACGAACTTTTTCTTGTAAATTCCCCCATTCTCAAAATATTTCTGGATATTTCAAACTTGTATTTTCTTTTAGATGCAAGATTTATTATGAGGGAAAACAAAGTCAAATTAACGAACTTTTTCAGTGCTTAAACTTAAGAACACGAGCTTTAATGTAAACTTAAAATAACTTGTTATCATTTTAATGTAAAACTATTTTTTGTAATTGAAAATACAGAGTAATATCAGGCAATGTTTTGTTTTATATGAAAATTTCTTTTCGATGGGTAAAATAAAATAAAATAAATTGATACAATTTTTTAAGTGTCATCAATTACTTTTTTAAAAATACATTTATTGTTTATAAATTTGAAATATGTTTTATATAGTTTAAAGTATTTTGAAAGGTGCATCTCTATTTAACGAATTTCCCATATAATGAACTTTTTTCGGGATTTAACAACTTCGTTAAATAGAGGTCCGACTGTAAATATATGCAGAGTCGCGATAGACGGCCGATCCATAAAAGCCATAACCAACCAGCCCAGGCACACCCAAGCTAGTTCCATCTGTCTTATCGGTCTTATCCACTAAAACAAGGGACATTTTGCATATCCTACTCAGATTATTTTTCATAGACCAGTTCAATTGCGCCATGTGACTCAAGCACCTGTTGTAACTTCCATGCTTTCTCAGGTAGAATTGGAAAATGTTTGAGTACGGGTAGGCTTTTAGTTTGGGGCAGGAGATTGAAATCATTGTTCTGAGGAAAAACATTGTAGAATATTTTTTTTTTGGGGGGGGGGGGCGGGGCATGATTGGTGGTGACAACAGATGGTTCGATTTTTGATGGCAATGTATTTTGGAGTGTATAAATGCTTTATTTTGCCGAAGCATCATAATTATAAGAACTACAATATTTCCCGCCATGAAATTATTTAAAAGGGCTTCAATCTGTCTCAGAAGAATGAGTAGGCAGGCGATAGGATGCAATGCGCCACTTGAAATCATCGGATGCGCCACGATTTGGTCATCCCTTCACTAGGACAACATCCTGGAGGCAAACACTTTTTAGATGATGATATGATGACGTTCAACGCAAGGGGCTCAGAGTCCAGCCCTAAGCAGTTTCATTTTTGAATTACTATAACTAACACACACTAAAAAAAAAATATATTTTTTGAATAAATTTTTTATCCAGTGAAATTTTAAAAAGCTCTACAGCAAATTGTAGCTTATAAAATTTAAAACAGTAAAACATATTTGTGATAAACAGTGTATCATAAACGTTTGGTAAAATTGGGATTGAGCGAGTTGTTTGGTATCATCTCTATCCTTTCTTTCTGCCAGGCTCACCGAGAGGGGGGGACAGGAGGGACAACTGTCCTCGGCTCCGCGGTTTAGAGGGACTATTAAATTAATTTATATTGGATGGAAATTTTATCATGTATAAGTTTTTGTATCTGTGGCTTACCGTAAATTTAAAGTGCGCTAATTCTACACTGTTTAAAAATTGTATGGGAAGAAAAGATTGAAGAATTTTGGACGGCGGGGGGGGAAGGGGGGGAAGAGCCCGTCTCAAACACCTGCCCTAGAGCCTAAAATGCTGTCGTCGAGCCTACTTCCTGCCCATCCAGAGTCTGGCAACATTTTCGTGCCCAAGGCACTTTTCAGATTTTGTGCTTCATCTGAATCGCCAATGCTCATACAGGTGTATTTGTCTAAATTCAATTTTTCGGCCTAAATCTGCATGTAGCGCTTATTTCATGGGCACCAAGTTCTTGTACTATAATCAGGACTTGAGTCCACCTGTCAACGCCTTGTGATGTGAGTTAAGTTCTATCATTTTTATATACTCCTGCTTGTGAAAGTGATAATATTTATTTGATAAAGTTTCCCAATATGTTATTTTGTATAAAAGGGATTTATTTATTTGAAAATATTTTTTTAATGAGTCAAAAGTAAACTTTGCTATTAACCCTAAAATTTAGCTCATTTTAGAATGAAACTGAATACATTCATATGGTACTTAACTCTTCTCATTTTCAAGAATATAATTTTAGAAATATAGTTTAGACTTATAAAATAGTCACCTTAATTATTCCCTGTATTTTCAGGTTAAATTACTTTAGTATTGAATCCAAAAAGAATATGGATATGAAATTACAGTGCAATTTTAATGTAGCACACTGCTATAAAAAAATATGAGGGAATGGGGCCCGAATATCTGATCTTGGGTGCAGGTCTTGTTGGGGCCAGGGATTTCACGGCGCGACCACCCATCGTTAAAGGGTTAAATATTTAACAGAGCAACATTTACTCATTTTATTCATCTTTTGAACTAAAAATCCTGAGATAACTTTTATCGAATACTTGAACTCTCTACTTATTTCGCTGCTTTATTCTGATCTGACGTTGAAATACACTCATGATTTCCCCACCTACAGGAAGAAATGCATTTCAAAACAGATAATTTTAATGAATTCTAGAAATAGCCGTGCGAGCAAGACCTATACACCCCTACTGCCTCGAGAATGATGCCCAGCGTTTATCTGTATCATTATTATTAACTTGTTCAATCCGCTTTCAGGTTCCCTGAATTCAAATCTCTCATCAGAGCTTGATGCATCTAAGGATATCGATCAATAGGGCAATCGCATGCTCAGCGCTGAATAAACTGGTCCCAGTTAAATATTGTTTAGCGGTTTGGGTAGATCGTTCCTCTGTTCATGTAGCAGAGTTTTTATGGATTTCTTTGTATAAGTAAATGGTGCGCATTAACCCTTTGAGGGGCAACCCTTTCCCAATGCTGCACAGTTAGCTGCGTCAAAAAAGGGTCTCTAGATCTGTGGCACGCGATGAAAGTTTCGATCGTCCGTCATCTTGCTGGTAGTTAAGTCGAACGATAGTAACGGCTGCCCTTTTTTCAGCATTGGGCAATCTATCCAGCTGTTCTTGCATGTTTCCATTTTTCAACAGATGTCAGTGCTGTTAAAAATAATCGTGACAATTTTTTCACGGGAAATGACGTGCTAAAAAGTAAAGGATTCTAGTGGAGCTGTGTCACCCGCAACTATTTTTATAGAAATCAAATCTATTCTTCGTGACTGGCAACAGTCAAAACGTCAGTGTTCCCAATGCGGGAACACTGCGCGTTAAAGGGTTAATTTTAGTCCTCTGATTTGTTTTGTTTGTTCATATATTTTAAACAGTTAAGAGGAGGAGGGGAGGATTTGATATCTTACCACTAAAATGAGTTACCTAAATTAGATGCAACCTTTGTATGCAGAAACCATAATTTGTCACCATTGAGCGTGGTCGTTGACGTTCATACTTTGTAGTTAATCATCTGTTAAATATAGTAGTTTTCATTACTTTTTTTTAATCTTGTGCTAGCTGTTTTCAATACTTTTTAATAAGTAACAATAAATTTTATTTGTGTCAACGTGTGTGTAGTCTAGGGTAATCACGGGTCTGTTTAGAAGAAATTTGAGTCCGTTAACGGGCCTTTCACAAAATATTTTATCTTAAAAACGGACCTTTCACAAAATATGTTATCTTAAATACGGACCCTTCACAATATTTTTCATTTTGAAAACGGACCTTTCATAAAATTCTTTCATCGGTAAACGGCCCCTTCACAAATCTAATTGATCAATTTGGTAACAGATTTCAATTAAGATGTCACAAGCATTACACACACGAGCAGATGTCACAAGCATTAGTATTGAATCCAAAAAGTTTTTTAAAATTAATAATTAATTATAAAATGTTTAAAATTATGATGTTGCGCATGTTGCGCAAATTTATTGACCGGGTCACCCAAAAGACTTAAAGTCCATATTGACAGTTGTTGTTTGAGTTATCCCTAAAATCTCTCTAATCTTTGCCAAGTTTGTTGACTGGTGGCAAAATATCGCCAAATTTTGTGCAAAAAATAACTTCTCACAAATAAATCCAGCTTGGCAATATCTCATATATTCGGCGGAGAAGTTACCAAATCTTTATGTTATTGAAGTATCTTAGCGGACTTTCAAATGAAATAAGTCTAGATGGTGTTACGTCACCGGACTCAGTGGCCGCTAGGCGGCACTCCTGAACTTTGCAGAGAAGAAAACATTAGTTTTAAGTCGTTCTTTTTTTTTGTGTGTGTACGTTTGGTGGTCTTTGTAAGTGTTGTGTGATGTCATTAAATATGTTTCGTTATAGAAATTGATATTATGTTTTACTTAAAAGTTGAATCCTTATTTTTAAAAACTATCTTCATGATACAGTTTTAGAAAGGATACCTTATTCCAGATTTCTGTAGGTAATATTAATGCGGCTCGCTAGATGTCAAGAATCAAATTGTTGTTGGGAAAAGAAGTAAGTGGAATGATTTATTCCCTTTCAGAGGGCGAATCCAACAGATGGAGTGCATTAAAAGTATGTATAATTTAATAAAGCTACAAGGAAGTATTTTTAATTATTAATCTATGTTTTCATTCTATTAGCTTTGTTCATTCTTTTTTTAATGAGTAAAACAAATCCTTACCTACAGGTAGTGATCATCAGTTAATGAAACTATTCGAATTAAACGATTATTAAATGCATTTCAGATAATCGATTTTGAAAAATCCATTCGAACGCTCAGCACATAGCATTCGAATAGCACATGGCATTCGAAATCTCAAATACTATTTGATTAGCAAAATCGCGATCACTGTCCTAATATTCGAATAGTGAAACCGCGATTCGTAAAATATTCGAATAATATTCGAAGGGTTAAATTGCCTATACAATTAGAATAGAAATCCCGATTTCTATTCCAATAGTAAAAATCGCGAATATTCACTATTCGATTAATCGACTGATTCTATACGCTTCAATACAGTAATCGATTATAGAAATCATTGGAATGGTACATTACTACCAACAGACTGTTTTACATTTTATAAATTCAGTTTTTAAACGGCCGGCAACGGCCTCCCAATGATGTATTTGTGTGTATTCAAATAAACTTATTTATAACTTTTTAGTTTTGAAAAACCGTTGATTCGATGCCACAATACTAGGGCATCGAACCACACCATGATGAAATAACTGATTTCCCAGCAGTAAGTGCTTAGAGCATTCCAATTAAAAGAATCTATTAGCTAAAGAATATTTTGTAGCCTTACATGAATGTAATCGATCTTATCATCAACTATTGTATCATTTGTTAACGCATCTCATAACTAATTATTATTATTAACACTCTTTTTTTGTCACCAAACCAGTTTCCGGCGATCAAATATATATCCTGTTTAATCTTTAAACCACAGTGTCATCTTTCGGGCAATCTTTCATACGCCTAATTAGCTGCTGACTTAGGGTCAGGTTCGCTGTCATCGTTCGCTGTTTGACGAAGTTAGCTGCTGGAATCTGGTCGAATATGCGGTTTAATCGAGATTAACTTAGGGCATTTTGAGTGAGTGGCATTGAAATCTGGCGATGTAGGTCAGATGCTGAGGTGTGATGTCAGTTAAAAGGCACATCAACATTCCATTTTTATATAAAGGGTAGTGGAAAGTGATGTCGTTTTTATTTAACTTAAACAAATAAGTTATTAACAAGTTTTAATAAGCAAGCAGTTGTGCCTAAACAGTCGATACATATTTCTTTCTTTTTATATCAATAATTTCAAACATAACTGCAAGTAGTGATGGGACATTCGAATGATTTCCATAATCGATTTCTACTGTTCGAATCAAATCAATAATCGATTAATCGAATTAATTTTTTTACTGTTCGCGATTTCTATTCGAATAGTATTCGGAGTTTCACTATTCAAATATTTGAATAATAATCGCGATTTCACTATTCGAATAATATTCGAAATTTCGAATGCTGTGTAGTTCATTCTCAGACAATATTAAATTTTGGTTTTTAAAAAAATTTGTTTTAATTCGAATTTTTTTATGCTAGTACAATTCTGCTCAATTTAATATCTCTGTCTGCGATCATGAAAAAAAAAATTACCAGGGAGATCGTTTTCCTTATTTATAGCTTTAATCAGTGGAGTATCCAGGTGTGGGGGTTAGGGGACCAGATTTCTGGAAATTACACACTCACCAAAACAAAGGGGATTTTCTTCTTTTTTGACTTGTCTTCTCTTTGAACTTCCCAGCAGAGAGAAAATCCCTTTCTACATTGCTGGCTTTAATTAAATACTCAATTTTTCATTGAAATACGGTAATGACAGACAGGAATGTAGTAATGACATTTGTGAGCATAACTTAACTTATACAAACCTAAATTAGTTCATGTAATAAAATGCTCACAATATCAACTAAAAGATAGTAATTTTCATTTTTTTTTATGTCTAAAACTATCCCTTACTTTAAAGCTCTGCCTTTAAGAGTCATTTTCATGTTTTCAGAGTGCCTTGATAATGACCGCCTCGGTAACGACATTTTTTTTTTTTAAGTTAAGCCTATATAAGGCTAAATTATATCAATTAAGAGCCAATTCAATATTTACATTGAATGTAGCCCCAAATCTCTTTGTAAAATGCTACAACCAATTTATATTTATTAATCACGTATATTTGGGGGGGGGGGGGAAGAAAGAAAGAAAGAAAGAAAAGAAAAGAAAGTAAACATTTAGGATCCCTAACCCCGTACAGTTCACGATTTTTGGAAAATTTTCTCTTTCCGTGCACCACTTAAAATAGTATCCAAGGATAAGTCAAAGTTCCTACTTTGGTTTTGTATATTAAAAATTATTTATCATGAAATATTAATTGGGTTATATATAACTATTTTTCATTTTTCTATCAGGTTGTGCCTTTTTCAAAGATTCGCTGATTAATTGCAAAGCTAAAATAGGAAATTTCATGTATATTTAAATATTTTTTTGAGAAGTTGTACGTCACAAACATCCCATGCGCTCCAAAATAGCCGTTCAAAAAAAGACATACTTTTTTCTCCCCTCCCCCCACCCAATATATAAATATCTCGAGAAATAGTTAAGTCAATTAGCATAAAAGTTCGAGTATAAATTTAAGTGCTTTAGAAATGAAAATTATTCAAAAGGCGAACACGCTTTGGTAAAATATTGCTAAATAACTTGAATAGCGCAACTTATAAGTTTCTAAATAGTTTTAATTATTTGAAACAGTCGGAAATATTTGAAATTTTAGCTCTTTTGCGAGTCTTAAAAGTCTTTATAAAAACTCGCAAAGCTGCGCTCATTAAATTCAAACAATTTTCTCAAGAGATTGTATAATAAGCATTTTTACAAACTGCAAAAGGATCGTTCTCATGTCTAGAATATTTTAAACAAATTGCTAGGAATGTTACTAAGTTTAAAAATTTATATGAAACTCCACGAGTTATTAAATTAAATTTACCATCAAGATTCTCCTTCTGTGTGTTTACCTTTCCTCATTAAACTAGAGTTTAAAAGAGGATGATATTTCGATAAAAATTTCAGACTAAACAAGTTCATATATGGATAAGAAGGGAAAAGTAACTCAGTTTAGCTAAAGCGATGCAACTTCAAATATGGGTAATGTTTCTAGGTTGGTATGCGTGCGAGATCTTGTAGGATTGTTTGTGTGTTGTGTAATTGCAAGCCTACACGAGGGGAATCTGCCTACAGGGGGCGGGGGGCTTGATCGGAGCGCTTTTTAACGGGACTCTAACATATCGACAGTCGCGCGATAGGTCCAAAAGCGGGAGCTTCAAACTTCAGTCGTCTACCATTTTCAGTGTCTAATCCACTTGACCCTGGCGGGACCGAAATCTAGTAGTATGCAAATGAACATGTAATATTTATCGTAAAGGACTTTATTTATTTATCAATATTGTCTGGTAAAGTAGTTTTATCTAGTAAGTATGGTGATATTATTGATTTACTGCTTGGTAAATTACTTTATCTATCAAATTTAACAGTATTGCATTGTGTTTAAGACAAACCTACAATCCCTGGTGTGGGGGGTTGGGGTCTTGTACGGGAGATTGTTTACGGATTTCAAAGCGTATTCACGTTGCATCTGAAAAAAAAGGGGGGGGGGAAACACGCCTAAAACTCCAGACAATTAGATCAGCGGCCTTACGGTAGGCAAAACCCCTAGATTTTCACACTTCAGCCGTCTACCATGTGTTTTATCCACACGGACATAGTGACCAAGATCTAGTAGGATGCAAATGAATATGTTATATTGATTGTAAAGTATTTCATTTATTCATCAATATTGTCTAGTACAATCATGTCTTTTGTCTGGTAAAGTTACTAATTTATTGCATCGTAAATGACTTTATATCTTATCAAAATTACCAGTATCGTCATTATATAAGCATACAGAAATGGGCCTACTGGCTCTATAATATGCTTCACATCCAGGGGCGGATCCAGAGAAACCATCTGGGGGGGGTCCGTTTTTCATTAGGATGATACATTGATTTCCGAATACTTTTTCTACCAATGTATAATTAGACATGGTATATCACAACTAAATAAGCATGTGCTCTGCTGCAAGAACTGTCGAAAGAAAACTCGGAAGGGGGGGGGGGCAGAGCTATCATGCACCCTATACCGATCGAGTTAAGGCGGGTGCTCCTGCCACGTGTTATGCGTTTCAATGGACGACGGGACTGATACGGGGGAAAATGTTCCGTTGCTCTCTCCATTGTGTGTGGGGACATGGTTTTCAGTTTAACACATTAATCTTTTGTTGCTAGATCCCGACTGGTCATTAAAAGTCCTAAATTTCGCTAGAAAAAATGTCGCCTTAACCACTGTAGTGACGACAAGACGTGGCTAATCATCAACGACCTTTATTCATGTTGTTGTTCGCGGGCCCTACCCATTAACATAGTGTGTACAGAGTATAATTGCTTAATGCAACTGAACCCATTTCACAGCCACCGTGCAATATGCAGTGTTCACAGCGTACATTTTTGCATTTTAGGATGGCATTAAGTTTTCCAGATGAAGTAATTCCCATCCTTTTTTCTGTGAGTAAACCAACCTCAATTGCTATTTACAACTATTATCACTATTACCTGCTATTTACAATTTGAGCTTTCTTTTTCAAAACCAGACTAGCAATACATTGCCAGGTACTCACTTTGTCTGATATCTTAGAATATGTTTTACATTTATAATGAGGATATGTACCCATACGTCTGAGTGGTGTGGGCAATTTATGAGAGCAGTTGAAAGAATGAAAGCTGTACAAATTGCGGAGGTTTGGATTGTTCGTCTATGCTTCAGCATCACTTAAGGTCGGTGTTGATTGCCGCTGCGTCTAACGTGACTGCAGTGGGTAAGAAGGCATTCTCGTCGCGAATTTTACGACTTTTTAATGGCAATTCGAAGTTTACTGATAAAAGGTTTCCTGCACTAAACCGCAAACTCCGTCCCTTACAAAATGGAATGAGCAACGGAAGATTTTTTTCCCCGTACCAGTGTGCCGTCGTCCATTCAAATACGGTGAAACCTGCTTAAATTGACCACCTTGGTAAAGAGATCGCCCCTCCTTCTGTTTAAAAATAAAAGCTCTATCATTTTTGTAAATAGAGAAATTATGTTTAGTCCACAAGGATTCAATAAGTATTGCTGTAAATATTCTTGGTATATGTATATATATATATAATTTGTTGGCTCTGTGTTTAACGACTTTCAAGGGACCGTGAAAATGTGAAAAATCGTCCTTAAATAGAGATCTTCCATAAACAGAATTTACAAAAGAATAACATTTCCCTTTACACTTTGGAAGGTGCCTGGTTCAAAACCAGTTCGCGTCCGCCGACCTACTGTTCGGAGTTTTCCGTGCTTTCCTCCGAAACTTAGAGAAAATAAGGGTTAGGACCCCTTAGAAAGACCCCCACGGAATGCACCCCACCCATCGACTTAGATTCCATGTGCAGATAGTTGGACGTAATCCTACAGCACCAACACCAACCCTTTACACTTTACATTCTTAGGACTGTGAATATTTTTCTTGATATATTGGCGTGTTTAAAGATGTTACTTTTATTATCATTATATTATTTTATTATCCACAAAAAATTATTTTAAGTTACCTTTAAAAAAGGTAGTAAAAACAAGCAATACAATAAAATTAGGTTTCAAGAAAATCAAAATGAGTCAGTTGTTTCATTTTTCGCCTTCCCGTTATTCTTTCTTCCAGATTTTCTCAAATGTGAAATGCGTCAGCTTCCATTTTATGAATTTTTCTAGCTAACCAGCCGATGCCTGAAAATTTTGCATTCCAAATTTTTCTGCCAGAATAACAGCCCTGCAGTAATTACTTGATTTTATTTTATTTTGGTAATACGAACAATTATCTACATGAGGGATCTAGACCGAGTAAGGGGTGCCCTACGTGGGGGTTTTTCTAAGGGGTTTTAATCCATACTTATGAGAAGTTTCGACGAGAAAACTGCGTAAGACTCCGAACGGCTAGATTGACGGACGCGACCTGAGTTTGAACCAAGCACTTTCTTCTACAAATTGCAAGCGCTATGAGCTCAGCCACTCGTCGGGCCTCCAGAAATTGGAGTTATGTGTTACGTGATGTAATGTGGAAAGCCTATACTAGAGGAATCTGCATTCTGGGGCGGTTGCCTTTTTTCAGTGGTTCTAACGCGTATGCACGTTAAATCTGGAGAAAACCATCTGGAGAAAACCATCTGGAAAAACTCCAGATAGTTAGTTTGACAGCCGCGCGGTTGGCCCAAACGCGGGACCGGGACCTTCACACTTTAGCCGCGTATCATGTCGAGTGTCTTATCCACTCGGCCATGGTGGGGCCCAGAAATTAGAATGTTGGATGCTCTTGCTTCTTGCAACTATTTGCATGCAGAAGTGCCTTGGCAAACTCTTCCAATCGGCCACATTGACTATTCGGCCGTTTGGATTTGGATCCCGAACTAAATTTTTGTGCTGTTTCGAGAATTTTCTCTTTGCTCCTAAAATACCTTTGAGAATACACTCAGGTAGTTGAGATTGCCTTGCGAATTGCACTTTTGACATTCCCCCGCACTTTTTTCCCACATTTAAAAAATTTGTCCCCTGTTCCTGTAGCGTAAGATGAAAAAAAAAATCGTTTTTAAACAGAAACGACGTCGTCCTTGAATAGAAATTTTTTACGTTGGAGTTGCTGGGACTTGGAAATATCGTCTTTGGAAAGAGATCGTCGTTAAACAGAGAGTCAACTGTATAATATACAGTGCTACTTTTTTAAATTTCAGTTCATGTAAAAATTTACAATTTTTTTTAACTTCCCTAACCATAGTGTATTTCTAGCTCTGAAGGGGGCTCGAGCCCCCAGAGTCCCCCCCCCCGTGGATCGGCCACTGTTCACATCTCTCATCATTCAGCAATGCGATTACTTAAGTTGAGCGTATGGTTACAATGGTTGCTGGATGGTTCATGCTTGTCAAATCTTGTTAAGAAAAAAATGATGCTTTTAGAAAGATGCATATTGTAAGTATGACTCTCTCTCTCGAGTCTAAAAGAATCATCTTGTTCAAAAGGAGGTCTTGAAATATTTTCCAATGTAAATTGTTTATTCAGATTGCAATCTTAAAATAATAAATCAGTATTTGAGTCATTTTTACTTTCCGAACATGTATCATGTAAGGAAACTATAGTAATCATGAAACAAATCGACTCCGAGATTTTGGTGTACTGACACGTTTTGAGTTCTTCTGTATTCATTTATGCTATTTTTACGAGATGTATGTATGTATGTATGCGTGTGCGTGTGTGTGTGAGTGAACACGATAGCTCTTAAATGGGCATTCGATTGAGCTCAAATTGGGTACACATGTTATAAACCACGGTCGCAAGACCGTGGTTTATATACACCGTATCAATACCGTCCGGTATTGATTTTGGTGTGTGTAGGACTTATAGTTTTTCTACAGGGTTACGACAAAGATTTCTTTTACATTATGGATTATGGGAGGGAATTCTTGAAAGTGCGCTAGCGTTTAAACGACGCATTCGATTGAGATTCAATTTGGTATATATGTTTGAATTATTCATCGGTTAAAATTGATTTAAATACTTGGTAATGATCTTAATCGTAAGTTTTCGGAAATTCGAGTGGACTCACTCTAGATTTTTTTCCTTCTAAAGGCGGGCACTTGAGAAACAGTCATTCGTCACTGATAAGGCCTGGAATACTGTTCACTTTATTATGGAGGCACCTAACAGGTGGATCAGCATTGGCTCCTAGAAAGGACGGACGAAATGACACCCAAGCGAATGGAACCCGGACCCGTGGTGTAATGGGATAGTTCTCTAGCCACTATACTACCCGGCGGCGTATTTGATTAATTGAACTGTAAATGAATGGGATGAACATAAAGACAAATAATTCTCTGTACTAACAGAACCAGGACTTAAATACGATCGAAACTGGAGAAAAAAAAAAACTACAGATACTGAAATATTTCGTGGAAAAAGAAAAAAGTATTTTGCTGAACCTAGAAGAAATCAAAAACCGTCCCCCCACCCTTTTTTTCTTTGTTAGTTTTGTTTTAGCAACAAAATTGTAGGCATTTACTCTCATTTTTTTCCCCCACGTTTTCGGAAAAACTAAGAGTAGTCGAGAATAAATCAAAAAACGGCTGCTCCAATTCATAATCCCACTTACTTTTCCGGAGATTGGGGGTGGGGCTAGAAATGAGAGGCTGTGGTTTTATGGCTTCAATGCACGCATGCCTTCAATTTTGAAGTTAACACTTTAAAAATATGATTTGAACCCATTCACTTATTATTAGGAATATGAAACTGGAGTATTTAAAATTTAAATACTAAAACAAACGAGCAAGAGACACTTTCGAGGTTATTGCACAACACACATACATTAATGTTTTGTTTAATTCATCAAAACTTTGTCGATTCAACAAAAATTTAAATGAAGACTATCCGGATCTTTTCTTAAAATAGCGGCAAACTTTTGCAACAACATTGCTGTTATAATTAAACTTCCCCTATAAACAAGGTTCTACATCTAAAACAGATGAACGGATTGTAACCAAAATTGGTATATAGTCTCATGGGCGCCGACATTATATTTCCCAGGGGGGGGGGGGACAAGACTACTCAAGGGTGGGGGCAAAGATTACTTTAACGTAAGGTTACCATGTTGAAAAGATGAAAAAAGCAAGAGAAAACACTACATACGAAAATCCAGGGGTGGCCATTGCCCCCCCTTGCCCTATGCTGCCGGTGCCCATGTATATACCATGGCTCACTGGGATAAATACAGGTTGTCCGAAAAGCTCCGTTTTTGCGTACGAGTAAATTTTCGCTTCTTCGCCGATTTGTCGCCTTTACCCAACTGTATCACTGTTGCCAACTCTGCCGGAGAAAAAGATCTTGGTAAACTCGCAATACCGAAGTATTTTGTAAATCGGATAGCCTTTACCCAACTGTATCACTGTTGCCAACTCTGCCGGAGAAAAAGATCTTGGTAAACTCACAATACCGAAGTATTTTGTAAATCGGAAATGAATGTCCAAATGTCTCAAAGAGCTTTAACAGATAAGCATATTTCAGCAGCATAAGCACGTAAACGCCGAAAAATTTTTATTTTTTTTCTCAGCTTCAAAATATTGTTAGCCATTTGTGGATACTTTTAACTTTGATTTTAGGCACATTTTCTCCGGCAGAGTTGGCAACAGTGATACAGTTGGGTAAAAGCGACAAATCGGCGAAGAAGCGAAAATTTACTCGTACGCAAAATCCCATAGGAGAAACTGGTTTTCGGACAGCCTGTATATATCCCAGTGAGCCATGTATATACTATACATAAGATTCTCTAAAGGAATTTCTGGAAAAAGAAAATAGTTCGAAAAATGTCCACCAGGTGACGCTTTGCAGGAAAAACAATGTAATTAAAAATCAATTTAACACAAATTTAACAATGGAAAGGGTAATTCAAAATGTAGTATTTGCGTACTCGTGTTAACTAATTCGGACAATTTTTTCGAGATGATTTCACCCTGCACAGCGCCACCTAATGGACATTTTTTAAACTAAACTTTTCAAAGAACTCCCATGAACGCATCTCGTGTACAGTCCATTCGTCAAATCTAGTTACAATCCGTTCACCAGTTCTATCAGTAGACACCTGTTTATAGAAGAAGTCGAATTGTAACAATCCTGTACTTCGTTAATTAAATCGACCAAAAAAATAAAAAATAAAATTACTTGACATAATATCAACGAATACTTTGCTGAATCAAGAAAACATTGGCCAGAAGTCAGCATAGGAGGATTTTGTATTTCATGTTCGTATTGACTTTTTCACTTCCTTGTACGTAGTATAAGGAAGTAATGTGATCCCGAAAAATTTTGGGGGCCAAATTTCGACAAAAAAACCGATTTTGACTACCTTTAAATTTAATTAAAAAAAATTTTTCGATGCATCCTATCGTAGGCTAGCATGCACGATCATATTAACGCGTCTGCAACTCATTTTGACCAGCGGCGAGTCTGCTGTGGCCAGTTTTTCCATGCCGTCTGTACGTACGTACGTACGTATGTATGTAACTCGCATATCTCAAAAACTATTGGTCGTAGAATGTTGAGATTTGATATTTAGGATTGTTCTATGATCTAGTTGTGCACCTCCCCTTTTGGTGATAATCGAATGGATAGTTTATGTACAGGACCGCCCAAAAGATTCTAAATACATTACTCTCTATGGACCGAAATTCATTAAACTCGCATATCTAAAAATTATTAGACGTAGATTGCTGAAACTTTATATTCAGGATTGTTGTAACATCTAGTTGTACACCTCCCCTTTTGATTCCATTCGACTGGATAGTTTATCTACAGGACTGCCCAAAACATTCGAAATACATTACGCTCAAAGGGCCGAAATTCATTAAACTCGCATATCTCAAAAACTATTAGGCGTGGAATGTTGAAAATTTATATTTAGGAACGTTGTAACATCTAGTTGTGCACCTCCCCTTTCGGTTCCATTCGACTGGATAGTTTATCTACAGAACCACCCAAAAAATTCGAAATACATTACGCTCTATGGGCCGAAATTCATCAAAGCGTTTTTTAGAGGTATTGGGGTATTTCAAACGACTCAGAAGTGATATATGCTGGAAAGAGTTAGAAAATGAATTTCTCCATTAAAAAAAAAGTGTCTTTATCATTTACAGTTCAGCTACAGGATCACTCAAAAGATTTCCAATACATTACGGTCAATGGCAATTTTAGGGGCATTCATGCATTTCAAGCACAATGCCGTCCTACCACATAAGTTAGGTAATGGTCCGACCACGGTCACGTGACTCCCTCAAGAACTATCCAAAAGTCGCCAAGCTTGGCGACTTTTGGTGTACGTGTGTGCATATTTAACTCTCAAATCTCAAAAACTATTATGAAATTTCATATATAAGATTGTTGTAACATCTAGTTGTGCATCTCGATTTTTGGTTCCAATCTGCTGGAGAGTTTATTTACAGAACCACCGAAAAGAATTTCAGTACTTTAATGTCTATGGACATCTTCAATATAATACAACTGTAGACGGTCATTGTTTGGTACATGCCCAAAATCTCGCCGTCTGTCCTCGGCCTTGGCGAGTTTTGGCGAAATATCGCCAAATTTGGCGATATTCAGTTATTTGGTCCATGCCCAAAGTATCGCCATTTGTCATCGTTCTTGGCGAGTTTTGGCGAAATATGGCCATATTTGGCGATAATCTGTCATTGTTTGGTTCATGCTTAAAATCTCGCCAAATGTCGTCGAAATTGACGAGTTTCGCCGAAATATCGCCAAATTTGGCGCCAAAAATTATTTCGTATTTTGTATAACTGTAAAACTTTAACCCGTAGAATTTTGAACTTTTGTATTTAGAACTATTGTAATATCTAACTGTTTTCAATATCTTTTTTGACAGCAATCGACTGAGAATTTATTTACAGGGTTTGCCAAATGACTTTAAATACATTGAGGTGTATGAATGCATTTAATTCATTGAAAGTCTGTGGTCAATGACTACTTTGGCTATCCCCAAAATCTCGCAGACTATCTCAAGTTTGTCGGCTTTTGGTGAAATATCGCCAAATAAAGTGTTAGAAATAAATCTTTCAAATTGAACTCAGCTTGGCGATATCGAAATATTTGGCTACAAATCGCTAAATCTTACTATTATTGATATTTTATCTCTTTGAAAGAAATAAGTTTAGAGGAAGTGCATCGAAAATATTTTTGATCTAATAGACGTGCAAGGAAGTCATGTGTTGGACACATCAGATTTTTTTTAATCAAAAATCAAGTTGCTTTAGTTATTCGTGATCTAAACAGTGCTAGAGTTTTAGAATTACAGAAAATGAAAATTCAATTTTAACGAAAATAAAATTGTGGTTCGAAACTTTGTTTAAAAACTGGAAAGTTATAGTTCAAATAAACTTCTGCAGTACTAACATTTAAGATTATAATAGAAATTCAACGAGTTTTACTTTTTTTTTTTTCATAGAGGTAAGATGCATCTAAACTCAAAAAAAAAAAATAAGAATATTTTTCCTTAGACGATAGGAATATTTATGATATTTTTAAAGATCAATAATAAATTTAAAAAATAGTGAAAATTCTTGACACAACATTTTTATTTCAATTTTATTTGTCAAAAATATAATGGGGTCCCTTGTTGGAAGTTTTAACATTATAAATCTTATAAATAAAAATGAAATTCTGTTTGTTTGATTGTTTGTGGATTTGATTCGTATACAAATCCACAAAAATGGACCTATCGGCCTGAAATTTAGCACAGATATGTAAAATAATATAGAATAAATCGTAGTCCATTTTAAAACTTTGAAAGTCCACCCGTTCTCGGAATTTAAGAGATTTTTTATGCTCTTCACGCAAAAAGCTTTCCGTAATTGTAACCCCTGTAGTGAAAAAAGTGTGAAATAAGGATCGTGGTTGCCATGTGTGGCGATTTTGCCGAATAAAATGTTTTAAATTCTCAAAGTAAAAATAAAAGAATAATAATGATTTTTTTTGTTAGATTATATTCGTAAGGTTATTTTCTTTTAAATTATAATATCGTGTGCATGGGAAATCAGAGCAGGAGAGTAATGTTTTGCACGCAAAACAATAAGAATTGAAGATTTCCGAGGCTAATGTGTACATTTTTTTAGTTTGGCGAAAAAATAAAATGGCTGAAATATCGATTTTGAGTAAGTGAGTTCTAGCGGTTTGCACAGTTTTCGGCTTGGCGCAATTTATTGAGAGCTTAAGGAAATAGATTTTTGAAAACAAGTGGAAAGGTTTTATTAGAATACAGCGTTAAATTTTAATGATCCGTGAAGAAATAATGCAGTTATTAAGGGATTTCAAGCGATCTAACTTCAGAATTCTCGCCAATTGAGTACATTGATTTAAGTTGGGGGAATTCCGCCAAATTTCAGAAAATTGAAATCTTCTCATTTAGTACATCGGAGTAACAATGAATAAAACACATTATAGTTGATAATTTAAAAAAATCGGCTGTATTAAGGGATTCCAATTTTCAAATAAATGCGTGCTACTCTTTGGCGGTCGAACCATTTCCCATATTGATTGCTGCTAAGTCAATGCTTCGAATGATTCCCTGAAAAAACTCTTGCAAAATAGCGTATGTTGGCACTTTGGCGAGGCTTAGATTTGAAACTGGATTTTATTTGAGACTGGTATATATAATAACACTGGTTATAGATAAAAATGAATGTTGGTATGTGTTTATGAGGTTGAAAAACTCCAGCACCGTTGAGCACCGTTGCACGATGAAATTTGGTTCACCTATGTCTTTTATGATGGAGAAGGTTTTTATGCTATTCGTTTTCCTTAACTTGCCACTTGGTGCCGCAGCACAACGTCGAATTCTATTCCGTTTAGCCGTTTGCTATGCGAATATCGTCCAACCGATTTCGATGAAATTTGGTACACGCGAATATTAGAACACGGAGAATATTTTTCACTATCCATTTTGCTGTAACTTGCCGCTAAATGGCGCTGCAAAGCATCAACTTCTATACCGTTCGATCGATCGGCATAAATTTTTTTATATTTACACATTTGAGCACGAAGAATATATTCTAACTGCGTTCCTTTTGATGTTACTCGCCACTAGATGACACTGCAATGCATTATTATTTTAACTCGCCCCTAAATGACGCTGCAGCAGGCCAAATTCTTGACCATTCAAACGGTCGCTATGAAAATCAGTATACATAGCTATTTGAACAATGAGAATATTTTGGCGTTATCCATTTTGCTATAACTCGCCACTTGACGGCGCTGTAGCAAATCATTACTTTAATTAACCACTAGATGGCCCTGCAGTGTATCACTTCTTGACTGTGCAAATGATCGCTATGAAAATAGGTATACATAGATATTTGAACACGGAGAAGAGTTTGGCGCTATCCATTTTCCTATAACTTGCCACTAGATGTCGCGTCAACACATGAACTTCAGGACTGTCCAGCCGATAGTCATGAAAATTCGTATACATCGATATCTGAATGCGAAGAATATTTTCGCCGTATCCGTTTTGCTAAAACTCGCCACTAGGTTGCGCTACGCCGCATGGCCTTCTGCACTGTACAAACGATTGCCTTGCAATTCGGTATGCATGATTATTGGACACAATATAACGCGATATCCATTTTGCTATATCTGTTTATTACAATGAATAGTAATCACCACAAATCGTAATATCAAAAAGTCCATTCATTCCCGTGCGAAGAACGGGTACTTCAGCTAGTTTTAAATACATTTAAATCTTATTTCCAAAGAAAGAAAAATAAAGAGACTCCTAATTTAAAATGCTGAAAATTTTTACTAACTTATATTTTTATTCTTTGTTTAAACAAATATCACCTTTTACTTTTGTGTTACATTAGACATGGCAGATTTCATATCTGTAAAATCTCAAATTATCTTTACTGGATAGCTGAAAGTCAATATAATTTAAACAGATAATAACCTTTTTCTGCATAATAGAAAAAAATACAAAACTGGAGAATTGAATTAAGTATTATTTTTCATGTCAAAGTAGTGCGAATTTTAAAAATGCCTAATTTTCGCTTTTTAATAGAATGACAAAGAATTTAATTATAACACTCTCCTTTTCACTCATTAATTAATTTTTTTTAATTTTCTTTCCAGATAAGCTCCAACAAAATTAAGGTTTTTGAAAAATCTATACTTTTGATTACGATATTTGAATCAGTCTCAAATAAAATTTATTCCTAACTAAAAAATGTTGAAAATAAATATTACTAATTTTTTTTTTTTTTTTTTTACATACCAACTTTTTTTTTCACTCCTTCTTTCTCCCCTCCCCTTTTTTTTGTGTGTGTCTATAAAATATACTGTATTTATCGAAGAAATTGCGTACAACACAGGAGAAAAACGTACTCATTGAGACATACTTGGGTCTTACCAATTTCAACCCGCAAAAAAAAAATCAAATATTTTATAGGGAAAAAATGGTGTTAAACTTCTTTTTTAACCATTACACAAGGGAAAAAACTGACTTGATTATGTTTCTACAAAATTTTATTTTTGCGTAAGAAAAAAAAATAGTCCTAATTTTTTTGTACATTACAGTATTACACTTTAGAAAAAATAAAAAAAGTACTTTGCACACATAATTTTTTAATTTAACTCTGAGAACAAAAGCCGTCTATCTTGCAAGCTGGCTTTTCGCCCTCTATTTTCGCATTCCGTATTACATACTGGCGGAAGCATTAACGAAACTTTACAAAATAATATAGGTTTAACATATTTAACGACACCGTATAGATTGATCTGTAGAACTCCAGATAGCAAACAGCATTAGTTCTAAAAAGATGTATAATAAATGATTCTTATAGTCAATTTTTGCCCTAATAGTGATGATTCTCCATTTTGCGGTTTATCCTTTAGTATTATGATTTTAGATTTGATTGTTTGTCAACCGAAATACGCTATCTAACCACAAATCGGTGATTTATTGCGTCACCCACGGACTTTCGCCGAGAAATAAAATCTCCCTTCTATTAATGGGTCGTTCAACTGCTTGTAAGTGGGTGGTAACCTTAATACTGATGCACCTTTTTTCAGGTTATGACCGAAGTCTCCCCATGTTTTGACTATGACGAAGTCCGCTGATTCAACAAAAATTTGTTTGGTGCTATTTTAACCCAATAATCTTGTTGGTTTCAACAAAATTTTTGTTAAATTAGTGAAATATTTCGTTGTATTACTAATAAAAATTTTGATGATTCAACAAAAATATTTCTTCGAAATAGAGCCAACCAAAATTTTGTTGAATCCGCAAAACATTTTTATTTTATGTATTTTCTTTTCAGTTTGATAATAAAACTTTCAAGAAATTATAAAATTTTCCTGCCGCAATTGTAACGGAGATCCAATAAAATCGCTCAGAATCGCTCTCAAAAATCATCACATAAAAAAAGGAAGAAAAGAAACAGCTGCTTGAATATTGAAATGTACCCATTCCTAGTCGGTACATAAACACTCAACACTTCGGGACTGCCAAGAAAAATAGCTACATAAATATTTATTATTAGGAGAGCAAGAAGGAGAGAGTGGAAAAAAGGGAATACTTTTTCAATAGAAATGGTGTGAAAAGATACATCGTGTTTATTCATTGGTAGATTAATATTGATGGCCGTAGGAAGAAAATATTTCTGAAATTTATAACCCATATCCATTACTATTTACTGTCTGACGTATCGAGGACGCAGCATTTCTTATTGCACTCGCTATAAAATAATTTTCATATTTTGTTGCAAGGGAAAACAGCAGGAAAAAATGTGCGAGCTGAAACGTGTCAATGTATAGATACATGGATTTATTTATTTTAACGTGCTGTGTTAGTGTGGAGAGACTGAACACTGCAACATTAGCTAAACATGGAACATGCACTGTAGAAAAAAATGTTTTATTGAATTTAATAAAATTTCACTATTTTAAGAGAATGATTTTGTTAAATGAACAAAATTTTTGCTGCCATTTTGCTGATTTAATGAATATGTATTGTTGTTTCAATGAAATATTTTGTTAAATCAAGGGAATAGATTATTGATCTAACAAAATTGTTTGGTTTAAACAGCGTGAACTAAATTTTTCTATCTTCAACAAAACTTATTTTTCTTTGTCCGATGGCATTTGTTTATGATTCTTTTTTCGTTTAATGGTGCAACAACTGGAGCAGCATAAGTCAGCTGCTTATGGAACGTGGGTGAATTGCTCGATGGCTCATCGCTTTTTTGAAAGTGTTGCACATTCCTGTGTGATTCCGAGTAATAGGTATACTCTACCCCTCCTAGAAGTTTTAAACCATATTACTGCGACATCCTGTATACATTGTTAAAACTCTGTTGTATGTCTGATTGTCAAACTGAAAAAAAAATTCTGTTGATTCAACAAAATTTTGGTTAGCTCTACTTCAAAGAAATATTTTTGTTGAATCAACAAAATTTATCGAATCAACAAAATTCAACAAAATATTTTGTTAAAATCCAACAAAATTATTCGGTTGAAATAGTGTCAACTTGATTTTGTTGAATCAACAAAATTTTGTTGAATTCAGCAAAACTTTTTTTTTCTGTATATCTGAACTGCTAAAACCAACAGCCGCAAAATATCATCTCGAATTTAAAATAAATAAAGTAAAATAAATAAGCACAAATATTCGCTTGCATATGAAAATGTGATATTTCATCCAACCACATCCCCTACTGCATAATAATATTTCAGAAGAAAAAAATGTATTTCCCATTTACTTTTTAAAAAAGCAAATGAAAATGCGAGAAAGGAAACTGTCACCGAAAATGATGCGACGTAGAACATCGTGTTTATTTATCACTTGATTAATATTGATGCAGAAGATTTCTTTTCAAATACACATGAACATTACACGAAATATATTAACTATTTTGGAAGCATTTAAATCTTTTGTTGAGGAAGTACGGAGCATATATCTTCTTGAAATTTCCTGGAGCTTCATAATCCTTTCAGAAATATCTGCTTTACATATTTATTAGACATCTGTTTATCTTATAAACCAAGTATTATATGTATTGTAGCATGCGTATATTTCATGCTCCAATCGATTCTGATGTCTCAAAAGTTAATACTGTTCATCTTTACTTTCCGAACATGTATCATGCTCAACTAATTCATTTTGACAATGGAAATTTATGCTGAAGTTGAACTGTATTATGTTGCATATTTTCGAATATTGATACAGTTGTTTATAATTTAAAATTATTTTATTATAACTCTCAGTAATTTTTAGTTGCAACAAAAATACTTTGAAAAATACAGCATTAACATTGACATAACGGGAAAATGAATCTATAAATCTCTTGTTTTGTAAGAATAATTTTAAGGAGACTATAAACATGTGGAATTTTCTTTCAACTCTTAAAATTGGTAGATCTATCCTTATTTTTTCGCAAAATAATTTTTTCATAGACGCATATTTTCTTCGCATTTGTATTTTAATGATTAGTTTTGAAGTAATAGCTTACATAGGAAGTTCCTTATTAACACACAGACACAAATGAAGCATACACTTTAACAGAACCTCTTCTGAAAACAAACATTCTTCAGTTTGGTGACTGTACGTACACTTTCGAAGGCTTTTTTCAGAATTTTTTCAATTTTTAACTTCAGAGGTACATTTTTTTTATTATACATGACTTAAAAATTAAAAAATATATAAAACATAAACTTTTTTATTTAATTTATATTGAAAGGTATATTTAGCCAAAGAAATATGGGGGCGGACACCTGATAAATTAACATTTCCGCAAAACATAACAATTTTAAAAAAAAAATGTAAATATCAATATTCTGTAATTAAATAATGATCACCGAAACATTTTCTAGGGAATAGACTATTCTCATAAAAATAATCTGAATATCTGAGAGGTTAGAGCTTTTAAAACGTATGCATACATAAATATTTCTGAAAATACTTCATGTCAAAATATAAACCATGATAAAATATGAAATTTTTAATATATAATACTGAATATAGTCTTCCCTTTATTACTGTTCGTAAAACATGTATCCATAATTTTAAGCCTTTTCATGGGTATTTTTTTTTATGATTTTTGTGTTAAACCGAAAAGTATAAAATTTTATTTTGAGAAAAAGCGAAAAAAAAAATGCTTTGCACACGGAAGGCTGGTGTTTGAATAAAATCTAAATAGCTGTAACTTTGGCTCTAAGTAAGACAGATATAAAATTTAAACGGTTTTGGTAAACTAAAAGATACAATTTTAATATTTCAGCAAAATGGAAAAATCCATATTTTCATCTAATATAACGTTTTTGTGCATGGTTACCTTAAGCAACAATAACGGGTGAAAAACTAATTTTCCCGAATCTTTCACTGCGGCTGCATAAATATTTATAATTCGATTATTGAAAGAAAGAAATTAAACTCATGAATAAAAAAGTTATCCCTCCCTTAAAATCTTGTGGAGCAATAGCTGTTATTTATCGTTTGATTAACGTTGATGCATCAAGTATCACGTAGCCGGTTATTACAAAGCCTTTGCAGCAGACTGTTTTTGTTAAAGCAAAATACACTGCTGGCCATCGTAAATGCAACACCCTGAAGGAAGCATGCAAATAATATGAAATTTACAACATGCATTAGCTGAGGTGAGATATGCAAATGATTAGAATTTCAGCGCAGACGCACATCAAGCGCGCCTGTGGCGCCACCTCAAAGCGCTATTTAAGGCTTGGAGATTTCGACGGTTTCAAGTACAGCAATTGTGTTTTTCTTGCTTTTTTTTCAAAAAAACGATAAATTATGCCTCGTAGGAAACAACGATCATCTTTTGATCAAGTATCCGAGTTTGACAGAGGAAGGATAGTGGCATACCGAGATTGTGGGTTATCTTTCAGGGAAATCGGTCGTCGTATTGGACGAAACCAAACAACTGTGATGCGGATATGTGATCGTTGGGTGCAGGAGGGTACGACGGACAGACGTGATCGACCGCATCGACCTCAGTGCACCACGTCACGTGATGACAGGCAGATTGTACGCATGGCAGTGACGGACCGCTCAGTCACATCACGAACCATATCACAGCAGATTCAGTCTGTAACGCATCATCCAGTGTCTGCGCGTACCATTCGACGTCGTTTACAGCAGAATGGTCTGTCCGCAAGACGTCCGTTGCTTTGTCTACCTCTGACGCGGAACCACAGACGTCTCCGCCGCCAATGGTGCGATGAAAGAAGGATGTGGACGACAGAATGGAATGAAATTCTCTTTACTGACGAGTCACGCTTCTGTATGCAACACCACGACGGTCGGATTCGAGTCTGGAGACACCGTGGAGAGAGGATGCTGAACAGCTGCATTATGCACCGTCACACTGGTCCTGCACCGGGTATTATGGTATGGGGCGGTATCGGATATCTCTCTCGCACTCCTCTAGTACGCATTGCCGGTACTTTAACCAGCCAGCGCTACATCTCCGAGGTGTTGGAGCCAGTTGTCCTTTCTTACCTTCAGGGCTTGCCAACAGCCATATTTCAGCAGGATAATGCACGGCCACACGTGGCACGCATTGTCCAAGGGTTCTTCGTCAATCACCAGATTGAATTGCTTCCCTGGCCGGCGCGCTCTCCGGATCTTTCGCCGATAGAAAACATGTGATCCATGGTTGCTCAACGACTGACCCAGAGTTCATCCCCAGCTGTCACACCAGATCAACTTTGGCAACGTGTGGAAGCTGCTTGGTCTGCTGTACCCCAAGAACACATTCAAAGTCTCTTTGAATCAATGCCGAGGCGTGTGGCAGCTGTGATCTCCAACAACGGCGGCTACTCTGGGTACTGATTTTGGCAGGAACCACGCTTCATAGAATGCTGTAAATTTAATCATTTGTTACTTGGTCAACATGTTATCTACACAATAAATTTTGTTGTGATATCTCTTGTTTTTCTTGGTGTTGCAATTTGGGTGGCCAGCAGTGTATGTGCTGTGCGTCCCGCAGTAACCTAATCGCTAAGCTCCGTTTCCATAAGAACGCAGAAAATGAAGCAGCATCGGCTTGGCCATTCCCTGGGAGGGTGAAAATGGCCTGTTGTGGGACAGTGTACTCTAATAGGGGCTGGTGTACTTAAAATCTGTTGGTGGCTCCAATGTCCTCCATGTTAAAACGATACCACTGGGGGGGGGGGGGGATTTCAAGTGCTTGGACTATTGCTCTGAAATTGGTTCAAAATTACGAGACCACTCATAGGGGGCAACGTTGACCCGCCTAATAGGCTCCCCAATAATGAAAGATCTTCATATGCGGCCCTCGTAGTGGTCAAGCCTACAGTAGACCACTGACTCGGCCATTACAAAGAAAAACAAATATGTGTTATGTTGAGGCGAAGCTACGCAAGGGTTATCTGCTTAAGGGGGGGGGATGCTTTTGTCGGATGACTTTTTAAAGAGCTCTAACGCGTATTCACTTTACATCTGGAAAAAATGCCCAAAATTCCAGACCGTTAGATCGACAGCCGCGCGGCAGGCAGAACGCGCGACCTCTTCAGCCGTCTACCATGTTCAGTGTCTCCACTGTATCCTCTCAGCCATGTTGAGTCCCGAAGAAACATAAAAAAATTGATGCTGCGAAAGTAATTACTTGAAAGACAAATTTGCTTAATAATTAATAAAAATGGTTTAAATGCCGTTTAATAATAATAATTTATCGTAGATTGTACAATGATTAATTTTTCTTCAAACGTAAGAAACACCCATCTTTTTTACATTACCGCTTAAAGACTGCATTTATTTACCTTCAAAATAAAGTATTTTTCCACTATCCTCCTCTCAGATATGTTAAAGTCATTGATTTTTCGAATAATGACTTATTTCTTTTTGAAATATTGCATTATAATACTGCTTTTTCCCTTTATCTCTACTTCATTTTAAATACATTTCAACGAAAGCAAATACATGAAAATTCTTCTCGAGTCGTTCACTGCATTTGCAGAAGAAAAAAAAATATTGAATGTTTTTGTTGTCTGCATAAATATTTATTTATAATTCAATTACTGGAAGCAGAAAAACAAACTGCTAAAATAAATTAAAAAATAAATAAAAGTTTTTATAAAATCGTGTATAGCTAAGAACTGTTAATAAATACTGCTAACAATGTTATTACAGTTTGATTAACATTGATAAATAAATAAAAAATTCTCAAATCGTTCATTGTAACTGCATAAATATTTATAAAAATTGTGAGTAGCTAAGAATTGTATATAGTCGCCTTATGATTAATTGATAAATAAATAAGCATCGCTTTTCTCAAATCGTTCACTGTGGCTGCATGAATATTTCTTTAATTCGGTTACTGAAAGCAGAAAATTAAGCTGATCAATCGAGAAAATTTTTCCATAAAAATTGTGAGCAGCTAAGAACTTTATTTATTTCCGTTTAATTATTATTGATAAAAAAAAAGAAGTTGCTTTTCTCAAATCGTTCTGTGTAGCTAGATAAATATTTATAATTCAGTTATTGAAAACAGAAAATTAAGCTGATGAATAAAGAAAATATTTCCATAAAAATTATTTACATCTAAGAATTGCGTTTATGTACAGCTTGATAAACATTGATAAATAAAAAGAAAAAATTGCTTTGTTGAAATCGTTCAATGTAGCTGCATAATTATTTATAATTCGGTTATTAGCAGAAAATTAAGCTGATCAATAAAGAAAATGTTCCCACATAATTGCATGGAGCTAAGAATTTTATTTATTGCACTTTGATTAACATTATTGAACTTTGATTATTGCACTTTTGATTTATAAATAAAAATTACTTTTCTAAAATCGTTTCCTTCACAACTGTAAATATTTATAATTGAATTATTGAAATCAAAAAGTTAAACTGGTCATTAAAGAAAATGTTTCCACAAAAATTGTGGAAAGCTAAGCATTCCGTTTATTAATAGTTTGATTAATATTGATAAATAAATAAAAATTTCTTTTCTCAATTTAGTTCACTGAAGCTGCATAAAGATTTATAATTCGGTTACTGGACGCAGAACATTAAGCTAACCAATAAAGAAAATATTTCCATAAAAATCGTGTAAAGCTAAGAATTGCATTTATTTATCGTTTCATTAACATTGATAAATAAAAAAATTGCTTTTTTCTAATCGTCATTGAAGTTAGATAAATATTTGTAATTCAGTTATTGAATACAGAAAACTTAACTGATAAATCAATTACTGTGTTTCCTTAAAAATTTCCTGTATCTAAACTTTGCATTTATTTGTAGTTTCATTAATATTAATAAATAAATAAATATCGCATTCCTTAAATCGTTCACTGTAGCAGCATAAATATTTACAATTCGGTTATTTCAAGCAGAAAATTAAACTAATCAATAAAGAGAATCTTTCCATAAAAACCGTATGCAGCTATAAATTGTATTTATTTGTCGTTTGATTAAAGTTGATAAATACATAAAAATTTCTTTTCTGAAATCGTTCACAGCAACTGATAAATATTTGCAATTCAGCTGTTGAAAACAGAAAATTCAGCTTATCACTAAACAAAATGCTTCTATAAACATGTGTTATCAATGTTATACTAATAAGCTTAGGGCTTATTAGTAGTTTAATTAGCATTGATGAATAAATAAATAAATAATGCTTTTCTCAATTTTTCACTGTAGCTGCATAAATTTGTTTTATTTTTGAAAGCAGAAAGTTAAACTGATCAAAAGAGAAAATTTTTACATAAAAATCGTAAAGTTTGATTAACATTGATGCTTGCATTGATTTATCCCTCAGACTATGTTTATGAAACATAAAGGGTTTTTTAGTGTAAAAGCTGTTAAATTTAGAGCTAGTCCCAATCCAATCTTTACCTCTCGTAAAATATTTTGCCAGTGACAGTGAAATGAAAATTTATTTTAGTTTTAAAAAATGTTTCAGTTGTAAATATAGAGAAAACTATTTACTGATTTTTTCTAGTTGTTTCTACCTAAGCTGATCTTTACGTTGTGGATTTAAATTCTGATTATAGAATATGTCATAGATGTATGTCTGGAGGTAAAAGGAGATCAATTTGTTCATTCTTAATGGAGAGTGTGCTAGTAAAACATTAGTTTGAAGGGAGAATATATGTATATTCAAAAAATAGAGTTTTTAACACGTTTCAACAGCAAAAAGAGCCTCATCATGTGATACTTCTTAATATGTTTTTTCATTTTAATACCAAAGGTATGTCGAAAATGACATGTTTTAAATGAAAATTATGGACTGGAATGGAAATTATAATCTCTAGAACACACTCTTCAGGGGCCATATCCAGAAGGTTATAATTAAAAACAAAAAAAAAGGATTTCAGTTATGTGGCATATCACAAGATTTATTCTCTCCACACATTTGAGGCCTATCCTACTATAGAATAACAAGAATAGATTTACATAAATAATTAATAAGAAAAATATTGAAAAACACTACAAAAAAGACAAAAAAGAAAAGCCCAAAAGGAAATCTGAAGATCAAATAGCATGGTAGTGGCATGAGTTAGCAAGATTTGATGCGTGAATGTGGCCAAAATCTAGAAGTGAAATGCCGGTGTTGCAAGAATTTGAAAGGGTAATGGCCAAATTAATATCATAAAAGTGTTGCCAGAAATAGTACGATAGTACTATATGATTATTAGCATACAGATGTATTAATTAAATTAAGATTATTGAATAATACTTAATAAATAGATGGTAAGCCAATAAAACTTTATTATGATAGAGAGCCGTTGTTAAACATAGTACCTTTTCCTTTTTTGAAGTCGGTAAAAATGTAATATAATACGCATGATTCTCAGTATGTTCTTTTGAATAATGAAGATATTTTCAATCGTTAAAAAATATTTTCCAAAAAAAAAAAATCTTTACCTTTGTTCCCCATTGAGATGATATATTTAAACAGCCTTTTTGGAATACAGTAAAATTTCTTTTTCGTTGAAATGAGGTATTGCATTACAGGCTTTTTCTTCCCTTTCAGTTTCTTTCTTTTGTTGTTGTTGCTCCAACAATTCTTCTTTAGTTTCAAATAAATTGCGACAGCAAAATAAAAATTAGTTTTGTTGAATCCTCCAATGCAGCAGCATAAATATTTATAATTTCATTATTGGAGCAGGAAATGAAACTAATCGGAGAAGAAAATATTTCCATAAAAATGGCGTGGAGAGAAACATTGCGTTTATTTATCGCTTGATTAACATTGATGCTCGAGGAAAAGAAATTGCTCCTGGAATTTATGGTGTCTTTTACTTCTGACTAGTGCAGTAAAAATAAAGTATTTTGTAAGTGAGCAGCAAAATCTGGAGCAGAATCGAGTTCGAGTATTATCTTTCGAAGAATATTTTCTCTGCGTTTTCCTAGGAAATCAATTATTTTTTTTTTTAACGTTTCAGAAAACTTTTAGAAGTAAATTTTCAGAAAAATGCTTGATTGCCTCTTTCTTAGTATTTCTACTACATAGATCTCGAGACAGCGAGTTTGTATTTTGCTTTTCAAAATAATAATAATAATAGATTGTAGCAACTATGATAGATTGTATTTTGAAAAAATATCAATTGTAGATTTTTTTGTTTGAAAAAAAAGTATGATATTTTCAGTAAAAAGGTTTGTCGTGCCATGAGTCATATTCATAAATAATGTAAAAAATGCAATTTTAGAGCTTTTCAACGAAACTGTGGTCTGTGACATATACAATAGGAAAAGAAGTATCCTATTGTATTTCTCACAGAACTGTTTAGATTATAACTGTGGAAATCTATTGTTAATATCTTGTTTTATAAGGTAAACTTCGCAGCAATACAATAACTGAACTTTTATTAAACTTATATTTTTCAATTCCTACTACTGGTTCACACTCTGTATATATTTATATAGCTTGTTCAAATTTTCAATCGTTAATAAAATACTTTTTTTTTTGTCGTCCACTCAAGTTCAAATGCATTTTTTTAAACATGTAGTGGATGACACTTGATGTTAATAACAGTTTTTTCAAATATTAATGCATTCATTAAATTAAATTAATTAATTTCAGATCCTGTAAAGTGGGATTAAAACAATAAACTGAACAAACAAAACTGGATTAACGGTATCGACCCTTGCTTCACAAACGGCCCTTAATTAATAAATCATTCATTCATTCATTCATTAAATTTAATAAAAAGTAACTCAAATAAAATTTTTCTTTGTTGACCTAAGTAGGAATTGACTTTAAAAAAAAATTTATATTACTTGTTTTATTTAGCTTTCCAACTTTTCATTTGGGCAACATTAAAATATAATTAACTGACTAATTAAGAAAGCATTTGCAGGGGAAGCATATCCATTCGGACGATGAAATGAAGAAAGCTGTACGGGACATCTTCAAGAATCAACCACGATCTTTCTACTGCAAAGGCATACACTCGTTGCCGAACACATATACACCATTGCCGAACACAAAGGCATAACACTTGGCCGTTGTATGACGATTTCTTTTGATTTTCACTAAAAGCACACATTTGATTCAACTTTTCCACTTTTCATGTGGACAACTCTTATACATACCTAAATACATTACTATATTAGGTATGCCGGAATGTCATTTTTTCGTAGGTCTTTTATTTATTTATTTATTATTTATTTATTTTTGCCTAGCCAAAACTACTGAAACTAATCATACGAAATTGGGCATGCGTGCGAGTTTTCTGGCGTAAGTGACATATTGGAGAGCATTATCCAAAATACGCAACTTATGGAGGATGGGGCCAAAACGTTCTTTTCACATATCCTGCGTACTCTCAAAGAAAAGAGATGTCCATAAAATTCTTGCTGTGAAATACAACACTCGCGAATAATTAAAAATCAATTTCAGAACATCTCGAATATAATCTGCCAAGGAGGGTAGACGTGAAAAAAAGTGAAAGGGTGGCCATTTTTCTTGAAAGAAAACAATAATAATAATAATATGAAATTCTCACTTTAAAATTGAACAAATATGAGTCCTATTCTTAATCACAGCTTGTTTGTAATTTAATACTTGTCGCAAACTGATTTGTTTTGATTTTGTAAAAAAAAGGGGGGGGACACTGCCTCCTTGCACACCTAATAATTTGATTTCTGGAAGAAAAGAATTAAATGAATAAAAGAAAAATAGTTTCCATAAAATTTGTGCGGAGCAAAACATTTGAGTTTATTTATCGTTTGATTAATATGTATGTTGGAGGATAGAAATACATCCTGAAATTAATTATGTATTTACCTCAGTCTGTATTTAAAAGTATTAAAATGGTTTAGAAAAAAAAAAAAGAATCACAAGCCTAAACAACATTTATAAAACCTTTTCAGAGGTGTTTTATAAAAATTAAAATATCTTTGCGTTTAAAATCTTTTGCCTTAGTAATCAGTACACAGCTCTTTTTTAATTGATTTCATGTAGACTGAACACCGAGAAAAGAATTTTCTTTTCACTTAAAACGCATCTAATTATTTTACGAGAAAAAAATACCATTTATTTTTTTTTTTTAACTGTGGGTTTGTTAATTATTGGTCTTGGGGGAGAAAATAATGAAAATCACGTTTCCAGCATTTTTCAACAACGCAAGGTGGCATCATTGCTTTCCGTTCCATGTACTAACATTCGACTTTAATTACGAAAACGTATGTTAGAGATATTGTATTTTTAATGAAATTAATGAAACATGCTTCTATGATGAAGCTGTAATTAAAATTCATCCAATATTAAAGTCTCTTTAAAAATAGCATTTGGCGAACTCATAAAGTTCTGATACAATGATCTTCTGAAGAGATAAAAAAGTTTTTTAATAACTAATTTTAAAAAATCCTTAATAATTAATTATTTAAAAAAATTAGCTAGTGTCTCATTTGGTGAAACTACTGCGGATTTATTAACGTGGGATTACTTATTGTAGCTTTATTTTTAAATCACAAATCTGCCGGTTCCAAATCGCTAAAGTGGAAAACCAGCCACTTTATTGTTTTGCAAAACTCTAAAATTGGGTATATTTTGTAGTGTGATAAATCCTCGCTCTTTAAGTAAAACAATTGATTCTTTATCTGCTTTCTCGATACTCTGCCTGACGATATTTTGATTTAAAATGACGGTTCAAAATTATTCAATTATTTTTACGAATAGCGGCATTTCTGTTTGTAGCTTACATTCAAGAATCTGATTCATTTTACGCTGCCGAAAATCCCCACGCAAGGCAACCATAATGCTTTCTCATTTCAGTCTTTATAATATCATCTAAAATAGTTTGCTTTTCGAAATTTAAATCAGTTTACTGAGATACCTGAATTGTTATAGATACTTTATTAGTATTGTAATTATTACTATTATTATTATTATTATTATTATTATTATTATTATTAATGCTTATCACGCGTTTGCAAGTAGTCCGGTTCCTGAATAAATCGCGCGCAAACATGTTTTGAAGAAATATTATAAGTTGCAGCGATGTTGAAAAAAAAAAATAAATAAATAAATACATCGGACCGTTATTGAGAACGTAATCCTAAGTTAAAATGTTACTCAATAACTATTTGAGAAAGCGTAACCTTTTGTTTCTTTTCATTTGCTGTGCAGAGAAAGAAAAAACGCTACTTAATAAGCGTAATTTATAGAACGTTGTATCGCAGTTAAAACATTTTCAAGTTAAACAAACGCATTTATTTATTCATATTTCTCAATAAACTCTTTCTTCACTCTTCTCCTCTCGGATTTACGTTTGAATAATTGGTCTTTGGAATAATGACTTTCACAAAAATGTTTCTTTTCGCATAAATGAGGCACCGCATTGTAATAGAATATTTTTCTGCGGACGATTCTTCTTCAATTTTGGTACAGTGCAAGAGCTGAATAGAAATTAGTTTTCTCGGCAAGATAATGATATTTATGATTTTGGTTTTAAAAGCTAGGAACTGAAACCAATGATAAAAGAAGATAATTCTTTATCTCCTGGTTAACATTTGATGCTCCAGGAAAGGAATCGATATAGAAATTCCTGATGTCATCATCTCAGACTATTGTAGCGTAAGAAAAAGAAACATCGATAAACAATCGACTTCTATCGATAAAAAATGGATGGACGTCGATGGAATACGGCCATCAGCAATGGATTACAATTCGATTACAAATCGATAAACATCGTTGAACACGAAACCAGTGAAAAAAGAAGGTAATTCTTTATCGCTTGGTTAACATTAATGCCACAAGAAAAATTTCACTCCAGAAATTCCTGATGTCATCATCTGAGACTACAGCAGTGTAAGAAAAGGAAACATCGATAAATAATCGACTTCCATCGATGACACGGCTATCTGCAATCGATTAAAATAGCTGGTGTGGATTAGGATTTGCTATTATTACCAATTTCAAAGATTATTTTGATTGGCAAAAATATTTTTTTCTTTTTGTTATGTAAGAATAAGGCTAATTTATAAAAGCATTCGTATAAAATTTGTAAAATCATATTTTAATGAGCGATTGCAATCGGCACGAAGGCTGGTAAAGCCCCTACAATATACTAGTCGGCGCATGGCAGCCTTTTTTACACCCATCTGTCAGATTCAATTCGTTTATCGCCACCAGTGCCATATTACCAGCTGGGCAAACCAGCTGGGTACCGTAAGGGCTGGGTAAGGGCCCGACCCAAAGCTGGTAAAGGGCCCGACCCAATTACCAGCTGGGTACACATAAGGGCAACTGCCCAGGGACAACAGATTTTAGGGCCTAAAAATCTTACATCTTACACTTTTATAATTTTACAATAAAATTACAAAGGATAAAAAAATTCAAAACTTAAATGATTTTTTAATTGTAAAGTATAAACAATAAAAATAATTCAAATTTACATTCGTATAAATTAATTTAAACTTATTTTAAATTCTTCGAAATGCTCTATAGTCAATATAGCATACCAATATGTAGGGAAATAGCTAATCACATTCTGTAAAAGGTATTTTTAATCTGAAAAAAATAGCAAAATTTTAGAATTATTTGTTATTTTAAGAAATATTTACACAAATGACTGTTTATACAAAAAGTGGTTCTATTTTGTACATGTTAGCAACTGTCATATGGCTTTTCGATGTAACATTTAACTATCTGTTTCTTTGACATTTGATGTAGCTACATTAGTTTATATCAGATTACTTAAAAGAAAATTTGTGTTTGGAAGGGGTAAGATAATTAAAATTTTCAGTATAAATCAATCATTTTTTAAGGGGGAGGATATTGCAAGGGGCCCAAATTTTTTTTCTTCTGCCCAGGGCCCACTTTTGTCTTGATCGGGCTCTGATCGCCACTGTGGCGCTTTTGGAAAAGGCAACGATCTGCTGAGATGAACAAGTGGTCCAGATTCCATCTGAAGCACTTCTAAAGCAATTTAATATTGTGGCGTCCTAAATAAAGAGATGGAGCCCTTTTGCTTACACAAAACACTTTATTAGAAGGCACATACAAACACATAAATTATGAGTTGGAAATAGAATATGTTAGATGGCTAGGTTCGCAAACAGCCTTCACAGGCCTAACACTACAGGAAAGTCACCTGTGCACTGGTCACTGTCTGAAACTCATATCTTCTCTGTTTTGAGCTGCTGATCTCGGCTCTGATCTGGAATTTCAAGTGGATTTCGATCACGTGGGATGCTTGAAGTAAGAGTTCGAAAGATACCGAGATTCATCTCGTCGATAAAGTGTCAAATTTTGAAATCCTTGAAACACTCAGGGATTTATTCGTTTTATAACGTCAGAACTGCACATTATCAAAGATCTATAGCCTCTTGTCGAAGACTTTACGATACCGCCCAGATCAAAGGTTATCGGAGAGATTCAAATAGTGAAGGGTAAGAAAAAGGGAGCATCACAGATATATCTCTGTAAGTTCTAAGTATTCGGAATTATTCCGACAACGTCACAATATCATCTTTTTTCTGTTGGTTTTAGTACAAAAAGGCCATGACAAGATTTTTGTAGCTCCTGATATGTAGCCACAGTTTTTATTATTCTTATGCATGTTTTTCTTTAATCATTAATCTTGTTTAACTTTGACATGTGCTTTTGATAAAAGTTATTAACGATATTCTTCTCAAATGACACAATTGAGTATTTAAAGAGAATAATTTATGAATTCGAAAAAAAAAGTTTTGCTACCTAGCTCTTAGTTATCTAAACTATACAGCGTAAAATTCCTAATATTTAATCACATCAAGACCTACATGCAAGCATATCTACCAAAGACATCATAGCTCAAGCTATGATTGATTGTGACTCTGGTTTTCGAGTCTTATTAAAGTGTAGTATACTCACGCATCAAAAACTCCAAAACACTAATTAATGCATGGAGTTTATCCAAAACATTTCTGACATGCCGTAAATTTTCTAAAGACGCTTTATTATAGAAAAGGAGAAGAAAAGTTATCTCCTATGTCTAGACAATGCATGTCTGGAAAGTAAAATAAAATATTTTGGAATACGATGATCTTATCGATTTCCGATACAGTACAAAACTAGAATTTTCGCCCTTTTAATATGGGACGAGAGAAAAACATCCAATTTTGGAGCAAAGAATTTCGTTCATAGTTTAAACTTTCTACAGGGAAAAAAAAAAGTTTTTTAATCTTACATTTAACTTTTAGAAAACACAAGGCAGCAGATGTACTTATAATATTTAGCATTGCAATCTGGTTAGACATTGAAAATTTCAATGAAAAAGAAGTCTAATTACATGTGAATATGTTGTATGTCATTGCCGATGATCAAGATTAAAAGCATGTTTAGTTGTTATAAGTAAGCAGAATCTAACATTTTGCGACATTTGTACAATCAACCAGGGTAACTTTATTGTAATACAGAAAATGTGGATCAAAGTTACCCTGATTGATTGTACAAATGTCGCAAACGGTCATTGTTTAAAGCGTATTTTAGAGACTTAAATCCATTTCAAACAAACTAAAACTGATATATTATGAGGATTACTGATATATTATAAGGATCTCCACTGAAAGTAGCTTATGCAGCATTTACTGTTCCTCTACAGAGGCACTGAAAGTAATTCCTTGTCATCACAGTCTAGGATAGTTTAAGAGACATACATTCATTTCAGTTGCAATACAATAAGTGTGTAGTCATTTATAAGTACTTACTTTTCGTTTAAGAAAAAACATTTAAAGATCTTTTACATAATCTCGGACAATTGCAGTATCAATAATACAGTTTTTTTTATGTTATGCCAAAAACCTCGTCAAGTTTGACGGCACATCACCAAATTTACATAAAAATAGACAGTTGTTTCCGAAAAGTGCTTACTAATCGATACTTTGAGCAAGACTTAACTTCCCTTTTTCAATATAAGAACATGCAGGAAAAGCGTTAAGATATCTAGGCAATACTGGTGTCTGTCAGAAATGCCTGATTGCCACACGAAAGCCACGCGTATGGTCCCCAGATTTCAGGAGGCAATGAAATTACTAAAATGTAGCTCAATATACACGGAAAGAAATGTTTATTGAATTGAAAAAAAATTTCTTGATTCAACAAAAACTTGAATATCGCAATTTCAACGGAATAATTTTGTTCGTTTTAACAAATTTTTTGTTAAATAAACAAAATTTTTGTTAAATTAGCAAAATATTTTATTGAATTAACAAAAGTTTTGTTGATTCAACAAAAACATTTTTTTCAGTGTATAAACTTAGAATGTTTAACTAAACGCACGAGTGTAAATAACGTAACTATGATCGCACTTATATTTTGTGGTCGAAAAACTAAACAATACGGTAAAAGTTTTTTCGAGTTGATGATAAAAAAAGTTTTTATGAATCTATATCTATGTATAAATATGCTAAGGAAACCCTTTGTGTCCTTTTTGCAGCACATTGCGCGAAATTTGGCACAGTGAAAGTTCGTAAGGAGGTGTTTGTGCAAATGTTAAAATTTTTGTGTAATATGCTAATGCACCGTAAAAAATTAGAGAAGTAATTTGGCACGCAGTATTTCACGCCAAGTCGGACGATGGTTCCATTGTTGTAACAATTTTGAAATAACAACACTAAGTTTCAGCAGTACAATAGGGTAGTATTATAACAAAATTTGCAAAAAGTGAAATTATTCCCCAGTTTAGTGAAACACCAAGGAATAAAATGTGCTTTAGACCAGTGCTTGGCGACTATTTTTAGACGGTCGATAAGTGCGCGAAGTGTTGTAAATTACATGTTTTAAAGCTGTAGAAAAACGAACCGAACAGGGCAGGTTGCAATCCAAAGGATCCTCCACGGAAACGCGCTAACTCGACAGTTTCTTCACAACTGCCTCACAGTATGCTAAAGCAAATTTTCTCCACAAATATTATTGGAGAAATACCTCAACAATTAACAGGGAAATAAAATAATATTATTAATGAAGCGTATGGAAATATTTCTGAAAACATACTCTCAGGTAACATATTAAAGTCAATTATAATAGAACCTAAAAATTATGATTGAACTGATGATGATATCTGATGAATCGAGAACATATAACCATAGCTATGGTAAAATAATTTGTCATGATGACAATGAAATCAATAACTATCCATTACAGTTTTTGAATTCCTTGACTTTGAGTGTATGGGTTTTTTTCGGTTAGACGGGAGTAAGTGAAAAATTTCCAAATAATTG
Organism: Cheiracanthium punctorium; assembly: GCA_038373885.1. Classification (NCBI taxonomy): domain Eukaryota; kingdom Metazoa; phylum Arthropoda; class Arachnida; order Araneae; family Cheiracanthiidae; genus Cheiracanthium; species Cheiracanthium punctorium. Next base: position 59,502 of record JAWZYV010003088.1, read on the forward strand.
GGATCTGCCACCAAATGCTTACAAATCTAATGCGTTTTCCAGTACTTAGTTGTTTATCCCTTTCCATATTTTGGAAGTTCAATTTAATTCCACACATTTTCCCCAATTCCACTTTATGTAACCAATAAGCATACGAATTTCTTTTTTAGTATATTGATATTTTTGTATATATTAAATTCTGTATATAAATACTATTTCGTATACGGATTAAAATTTCCGGCTTTGTTGTTTTGGGGAATGACAGTGTTTCAGAAGTAGTCTTTAAACGTTTCCGCCTGGCTAACCGATAAATAACGTAGTTTTCCACCACATATGTTAGTATTGAAAGTTAATAGCACCGTTATACTAATCAGAAACTTAAATAAAAAGGAAGCATTAGTCAATGGAACAAGAATGCGCATCAAGTTTATATATCGTAATGCTATTGATAGCGAAATTTGAACTGGAACCGCAGGCAATAAAAGAATTTTAATTCCACTTATGAAATATTCTGGTACCATTTTACCATATCCTTTCAAAAAAACTCAATTTCCAAATATACCTGGATTTGCGAAGACAGTAAACAAATTTCAAGGAAAATCTTTCAAATAAAGTGCAGATTTATAGAGGCAGCAAGTTTGTATATATGGCCAGTGGTGCACCTCAGCAAATGGAGTTCAATCATTTTGTTTGTTTGTTTGTTTGTTTTTGTATATATGTTCAGCGCTAATTTTTTACTACTTGGTCCGATTGCGATAATTCTATTTTTATTCGGGTACTGTAAGTGTTGTCCCATGTTAATTTGGTCAAGTTTCTATGATATTTTTATTCAAGAAATTGGAAAAAACTATGTCAACTACTAACCGCTGTCAAATGGTTGCCACAAAAAGGGTAGTAGTTGTAAATATCTTTTACGTTTGACGAGAAACTGCTAAACCTTACTATTTTAGAATGGAATTAAGTTTTCGTTTTGAAAAATTAATTCCATTAGTTAATTTTTTGGTCAGTTTTCTTTATGTTTTTTCTTTTTTTTAAATCACTCTTGTTATGTGTGTTGTTTTGCAAAGTTTATAATTAACTTTACCTTTTAACATCTATATTTTAGAGTTCCTGTTATTTAAGAGGTTTACATTGACGTACACCATATTTTATTCTATTACATTCTTTCTTTTAAACATCTTAAGCTCATAAGTTCATTCAAGCGGAAACATACATAAAGGCTTCATAAAAATTTTCTATTTTTTAAGATCAACACTAGATGTGTTCTAAACTTTGTAAAACAGTAGCATATATTCCTGCACCGCTCTAGCTCTGAAGAGAAACATCTGAATCATCTCAATGCTGTTTGCTTTAGAAAACCGAGTACATTTTATTTAAAAGAGAATAAACGCTCCTTTTCACTTTATGTTAATGGGGCAACTTTCGGTTCAAAAACGCCGAATAAAAGACGGTAAAATATTCACCTGAATAAAGATTACAGAGGCGGCGAGTTTCATTTGAATGACATATTTTATGAAAAAGTTACTATCTCCCCTTTAAAATCAAATCATTCAATCCATCAAAATATTCATGAAGACTTTTCAGCATCAATGGTTAAAAAAATACATTTTTCGTGATCGAAGTATATATATATAAATATATGTACAAATGCCATTCATGTCAAGTGAAGAATTCAGAAGTTGATAAATTGCTGAATCAGTTTCACTTTGATAAGACATTGAAAGTGCTTTCGAGGTTAAGGGAGATAAGGTTTTATTCCTTTGTATCGATTTTTAATGATGCACTTCATCAGTTCGGCTAAATTAGAATTTTAGTGGGAATGAAATATGTATTTCTGGCAACGTTAAGTGTAAATGTTTAGATTATGTATTTCCACGTCTGTTGTGCAGTTAAATTTTAATAATAATTGCAAAAAGGAAATAAATTTTCCATTTATGCGATGTAATGGGAGGCATAAAGAATATTTAGAAAACATATCGAAAATGTGTAACTGTACAAACTGCAAATTATTTACTTCTTATCAGTTTAGAAAGTATGGTTCAATTGAAAATAAATAAATGTAATAAATATTTTCTTTATTAAAGTTAATCCGTATCACGAACTGTACTTTGTACGAAGTGTTGAAGTAATTGCCTATTAAGTTTTCCCTTCTGTTTAAAATCCACTCACCAGATCTGGAAAGTCCGATTAGATTGAAAACAGTTGAAAAGCAAGTAACTATTTCTTTGTATAATATTAAATACCATAAATAACGTTTTTAATTAAAGTGTTTACAGGTAACACCGGTATTAAATATAATTCCAATGGAATTAACTGTTTGGCTTAAAATGTTACTTATCTCTAATATAGAATTTAATATTTTAAATTGGAAATTTTTATTTATTTCCTTTATTTTATTTTGATAGCTGTATATAAGAAATGCATACTTTGAGTACCTGCACATGGGAGAAAATGTTTAGTTCAACAAAATTTTGTTGACTCTACAAAATTTAGTTGCTGCTATTTCAACCAAATAATTTTGTCGGTTTTAAACAAATTTTTTGTTAAATTAACAAAATGTTTCGTTGAATTAACAAAAATTTTGTTGATTCAACAAAAATATTTCTTTGAAATACAGCCAACCAAAAATTTTGTTGAATCAAGCATTTTGTTTTTTCAGTAAAGTAATCTATATTTCAATAGTTACAGATAAAAGATACCCATAGTAGTAAAGAAATCTGGAGAACTAGAATAGTCCTTTTCTAAATAATGGAAGTGTACGGTTATTTTATCCTTAACAGTAATAAAATGCATATAATACATATAATGCATATCAGACAAACTGTCATTTTCTAACCGTTTAATTGAATCATAGGCCAGCCACTAAATAAGAAAAGTCCCTATGTTTAGTTCAGAGCAATTTTATTCACTACCTCTAACGCCCAATTGATTGACCCTTCTTGTCTCTTCCGGTATCCTTTTATCGATTTCCGACAACGCCATTGCTATCTAAGCACTGCCTGCGTAACTGTTATTCAGGCAGAATTTTAACAACGCTCTTGGAAAAAACTAGAGTGAATCTTTCTCTGGATAGTTTGAATCTTTATTAGAAATTTTTTTAATGGTACTGTTCCTTTTGTAAATGGCAAATAAAGTTAAGTGGCATAAATAAATGTTACTTAAAATTACTGCTCTGGTTTTCTAAAGCTATGCAATTCGTTGTTTCGCCACTGATTTTAACACCACGATGTTGTTTTTATTTTAACTTTTCATCTTTTTTTACTTGTATAGGGCACGAGCATAGCTATAGCTTTCACATGTGAGGGGTCTCAGCTATAGGGGTTGCATTCATTCAGTAAAATTTGATTGACCGTAAATTTTACTATAAATAACTTTTAAGTAATGTCAGTTACATTACAAATTTTTAATATTTATAGAAATTTTTTATTAGTTTACAGGTGTATATTCGGTCAAAATTAGCATTTTTGAGTAGACTAAGAGGGAGTCCAGACCCCCTACTCCTCCTCCCCTCTTATATAGGTGCGTGGTATAAAGGGATACAAAGTTTTTGTATTCCGCATATTTGATGATAAATATTTGAATTTTTTTAATGTTACAATACTACACCATGATGGACCATATTGATGTGGTTGTGACATCACCCCACCCCCAACATGTGATCCTAAACTAAAGAACTGTAAAAGTGGCATGTATTGACTCTAAATGATCTATCTGATTGGCTCAAGTCAAAGCGATGCCTCTTATTTCTGTTTATACATTCAAAAAATAGAACGATGCAGTTGCAGTACTTAATTAGAGAACCACATAAAACAAAGCAGTTGAACGACAACACAGTGTCAATTTGTGAGTTATAATAGACAATATATCAAATTTCACTACGTGTATAAGATATCAGCTATGACAGCAGAGAAATATATTAGAATTATAATGCGATAGTAAAATTTTAGTTTATTTGCGCACGAAATGCATAATCGTAACAAAGCTGGCCGTTCTCAACAGTTTTTAATAAACAAAATACTGCACAAAATTCCAATGTAAATCTTAGAATGAAAGAAATATAATAGTAAACTAGCTGAAGTACCCGTTCTTCGCACGGGAATGAATGGACTTTTTGATATTAATATTTGTTGTGATTACTATTTATTGTAATAAAGAGATATAGCAAAATGGATATCGCGTTATATTGTGTTCAATAATCATGCATACTGAATTTCAAGGCAATCGTTTTTACGGTGCAGAAGGCGATGCGGCGTAGCACAATCTAGTGGCGAGTTTTAGCAAAACGGATACGGCAAAAATATTCTTCGCATTCAGATATCGATGTATACGAATTTTCATGACGATCGGCTGAATAGTCTTGAAGTTCATGTGTTGACGCGACATCTAGTGTCAAGTTATAGGAAAATGGATCGTGCCAAACTCTTCCCCGTGTTCAAATATCTATGTATACTTATTTTCATAGCGATCATTCGCACAGTCAAGAAGTGATACACTGCAGGGCCATCTAGTGGTTAATTAAAGTAATGATTTGCTACAGCGCCGTCATGTGGCGAGTTATAGCAAAATGGATAACGCCAAAATATTCTCATTGTTCAAATAGCTATGTATACTGATTTTCATAGCCACCGTTTGAATGGTCAAAAATTTGGCCTGCTGCAGCGTCATCTAGTGGTGAGTTAAAATAATAATGCATTGCAGTGCCATCTAGTGGTGAGTAACATCAAAAGTAACGCAGTTAGAATACAATCTTCGTTCTCAAATGTGTAAGTATAAAAAATTTTATGCCGATCGGTCGAACGGTATAGAATTTGATGCGTTGCAGCGCTATTTAGCGGTAAGTTACAGCAAATGGATAGTGAAAAATATTCTCCGTGTTTTAATATTCGCGTGTACCAAATTTCATCGAAATTGGTTGGACGATATTCGCATAGCAAACGGCTAAACGGAATAGAATTCGACGTTCTGCTGCGCCACCTAGTGAAAAGTTAGAGGAAAACGGATAGCATAAAAACCTTCTCTGATAAAAGACTTAGGTGAACCAAATTTCATGGTGATCGGTGAAACGGTGCTGGAGTTTTTCAACATCCAGCACCGTTCCTACACACATACCAATATTCATTTTTATCTATAACCAGTCTTATTATACGTATATACCAGTCTCAAATAAAATCCAGTTTCAAATCTAAGCCTCGCCAAAGTGCCAGCATACGCCATTTTGCAAGAGTTTTTTCAGGGAATCATTCGAAGCATTGCCTTAGCAGCAATCAAAATGGGAAATGGTTCGACTGCCAGGCATTTATTTGAAAAGTGGAATCCCTTAATACAGCCGCATTTTTAAAATTATCAACTATAACATGTTTTATTCATCGTTACCTCGATGTACTAAATGCGACGATTTCAATTTTCTGAAATTTGGCGGATTTCCCCCAAGTTAAATCAATGTACTCAATTGGCGAGAATTCTGAAGCTACATCGCTTGAAATGCCCTAATAACTGCATTATTTCTGCACGGATAGTTAAAATTTAATGCTGTATTCTAAGAAAACCTATACACTTGTTTTCAAAAATGCTATTCCCTTAAGCTCTCAGTAAATTGCGCCAAAAAGCCTAAAACTGTGCAAACCGCTAGAACTCACTCTCTAAAAATCGGCCTATCAGCCATTTTTTTTTTCGCCTAACTAAAAAAAATTACATATTAGTCTCGGATATCTTCGATCCTCATTGTTTTGCGTATAAAACATTTCATTCCTGCTCTCATTTCTTATGCGCACACGATATTATAATTAAAAAAATAACCTAAAAAAATAAACTAAAAAATTATTATTCATTATTATTCATTATTATTCTTTTATTTTAACTTTAAGAATTTAAAACATTTTATTCGGCAAAATCGCCACACATGGCAACCAAGATGCTTATTTCACACACTTTTTTCACTACAGGGGTTAATATTACGTAAAGCTTTCTGCGTGGAGAACATAAAAAATCTCTTAAATTCCGGGAACGGAAATAAAGTAGAGTTTCAAAGTTTTAAAGTGGACTATCATTTATTCTATATTATTTTACATATCTGTGTGAAATTTCAGGCTGACAGGTCCATTTTTGTGGAATTGTATACTACCCAAATCAACAAATTGACAAACAGAATTTCATTTTTATTTATAAGATAACCTACGCTTGTTTTTAAAAATACCCTCTCATTAAATTGCGCCAAGCGCTAGAATCATAGAAAATCTGACACACTTTCAGATTTTTAAATACGCACTAAAGTACTATATATAAAAAGAGTTATAATCCATGGGTCTTCCCTATTTTCGTTCCTTCTTTCATTAAGTTGGAAAGTGTATCATTATTCATGAGTGTGGTTAAACAAAATTAAAATTGATATTTCTAACATCCTTTTTTCTGGATGTAATACATTAGATGCAGAAAAGCTGCTCAGAAAAATGCACAATTCCAACTGAATGAAAATTTCAAAAACTTATACGCAGGTGTATTCATAACCCAAATAGCAGACGATTAAATTACGATAAATAGCGCCAAGCGTTAGAATCCTCCTCAAAATCGCGAGAATGCTGTAGATAGATCGCTTGAAATCCCTTAATAACTGCATTATTTTCGCACGGATCATTAAAATTTAACGCTGTATTCTAATAAAACCTTTGCACTTGTTTTCAAAAATCCGTTTCCTTAAGCTCTCAGTAAATTGCGCCTAGCCGGAAACTGCAAACCGCTAGAACTCACTTTCTCGGCATTTGAGAAATTTTATTTTTTCGCCAAACTAAAAAATTTTAACATATTAGCCTCGGAAATCTTCAATTCTTATTGTTTTGCGTATAAAACATTTCATTCCTGCTCCGATTTCACATGCACACGATATTATAATTAAAAAAAAATATAACCTTACGAATATAAACTAACAAAAAAAAAAAAATCATTATTATTCTTTTATTTTTACTTTGAGAATTTAAAACATCTTATTCGGCAAAATCGCCACACATGGCAACCACGATCCTTATTTCACACTTTTTTCACTACAGGGGTTACAATTACGGAAAGCTTTTTGCGTGGAGAACATAAAAAATCTCTTAAATTCCGGGAACGGGTGGACTTTCAAAGTTTTAAAGTGGACTATGATTTATTCTATATTATTTTACATATCTGTGCAAAATTTCAGGCTGATAGGTCCATTTTTGTGGATTTGTATACAACTCAAATCCACAAACAAACAAACAAATAAACAAACAAACAAACAAACAAACAAACAGAATTTCATTTTTATTTATAAGATATGCAGTTGTAAATAATGACAATAATATAACTAAACCTTTAAAACAGCAGAAAGAAGTGTGAAAAATTACTGGGAGTGAATCCACAGTTCATCACATTTTTCAAAAAATTTTTTGCAATCAACTACTGGACAATCGGATTTCTAAATTGGCGAAATCATTTCCACAGAGTTGGTGCAGGTCATCTGTGATAGCTTTGCCTCAAGTACATGTTCCCCCGACATGGGACTGAAATAGCCTTGTACCGATATTGTCCATTAAATAATAGTAATTAAATCATTGCTATACGTATATTAATTAATAAACACTTTTTACATCTAAAATTTGTATAAGTTTGCTAAGACAATTATCAAACCGTCTAGTACGTTCATTCTGTATGTTACTTCTTCAGAACGTGTCTACACGCTTAACTCTTGTACTTATTTAAATCATGTAGCTACAGGTCGAGAATAGTTACGTAAGAATCCCTTATAATTGTGGTATTCAATCTATGGGCATAAGCTGTGGATAAATTTAATTGAATACAAATATGCCAATTTAGAGTTATTTTTCTAAATTATTGGCTAATATTTTTGAGAAAGGACAAAAAAAACTGGTTTATAAAATAAGAAATTTTATTAAATGTCGAAATGTATTACATGACACTCGGCCAAAACAATTAGAATAAACAGGAATTACATTAGATTACTGATTACTATTCATTATTGAAAACATCTGTATGTCTCAAGTAGTATTATCGACATGCTTGAATTAACCACTGCCCGAAAACAGCTCACTGTAATCACAGATCAAACATCTTTACGATTTCTGTTATCGCAGCGTATCTATGAAACAGAGGATGAACAGTATGACACCTAGAGACAGTGGCGTAGCCATAAATTTTTCATTGGGGGGGGGGGGGGGGTTCCGACTACTGCAACTCACATATATGCATACATGTGTGTGATAAGGGTTAAGGGTGTGTGTGATAAGATTATACATTTTGTATGGCAAAAATTTCTCGTGAGTGTGGGGTTTATGACTCCCATAACCCCCCCCCTTGGCTACGTCCTGCCTAGAGAGGTTGTTAGGAACACTACTTTCTTTCGTGGCATAGTGCCCTCCAGTGATAATAGCAGAATTTTTTTTTTTAAGTCTTCCATGTTGATTTATAATAACACATCCCCAAAATTTAACACTTTTCTGACGAACTGTTAAGAGTTCTGAATAGAGAAATTGAGTTATATATTTAATGTTTTAAATATTTATTATCTTTAATTATCGAATTTAAATTTTCTACGGCGCAATAATTAAGGAGAAACATACCTTTTTCTATAAACCCATTTGTCAAACATCACTGTCTGGTAAACAAGGACTACTAGTGAACAAACCAAACATTACTCGATTTTGTTTGTACAACTTTGTTTTTATTTTTATTTTTTTTATCATCCCGTCAATAATTTACCAGGCGCACGCGCATGTAATCGATAAAAAAAGATTGTACGTCAAAATAACGGCATCAGGATAAATAAAGGAATGAATACATTTCTCGTCGCTTAAACATACAGCCATAAATCACGATTCCTGAAGCTATTTATTAAACGAATGAAAGTGTATGTGGTTGTTGAATAAATCCCGTTTTAGTGTTTCCTTTTGCCGAAGAGTTTGATTGATTTCGCAACCAGAGATTTGTTTAATGGATAATGCTCCTTGATTTATAAATCCATTGTCACGTTTGAGCGATATGAGTATTATTAGTCAGGCCACTGCTGTATGTATGTTGTAATAGTTTAATTAATTTTGTTACGCGTAGAATATATTGGGCATTGTTTTACTTCTCGTTTCCTGATTTAGTATCTAGATTTTTGGGGGCAATTTCCAGGAAAGTCTGTTAACATTGCTAAAGAACACTACTTGCTAAGTGACTAAAATATATTATACTCAAAAAGTAAATACGTTCTTTAACCCTTTATATCGGAACAACTAATTTTTAACATTTTTTATTGCAATGTGCAGAAACAGATATAAACATATTGAAAATTTTTATCTTCCAGTTTGTAATTCATGTAAAATTTATTGGCCAAACTGTGTTTATTGTAGAGTTCAATAAATTTCTATTTTTGCATTACTTGAAAATATATATGTTGTTTACCAAAGTGTTACTGAAGATTTTGTGAACAGTTTAAGCTGAGAAATTTTTAAAAAATCATTGACAGTCTTGTAAGGTTGACCTACAAAAAAAACACTATAAGTGTTGCAATAATCAACAGTGCGACTGTAGAATTACAAAATGCAGTTTCGTGTAACAATCTATATAAATAAAATTAGACTTTTGTCTGTACATTTCTTGGAATTCAAAAATTTTGCGTTTTCTATCCGTTTCAAGCACCCGGGAATCCGATGCCACCCTCAAAAAAAAGTTTGTCTGTCTGTCATTCTGTCATTCTGTCATTCTGTCCGTGACGCTTTTTTTGTTTAAGCATCACGTCAAAACGACTGAAGAGAATGGTATGAAATTGGGTGTCATGATAGGTGGTCACTCAACTTAAAACATAGGTGTCGAATTTTTAAAAAATCTTCATTGGATTTTGAGATTTTGCGAAAATCCTTTCAAGCTGCGTAAATTTGTGTTCAAGCATCACGTAAAAACGACTGAAGCGAATCATATGAAATTGGGTGTCATGATAGGTGGTCACCGAACTTAAAACATAGGCGTCGAATTTTTAAAAAATCTTCATTGGATTTTGGGATTTTGCGAAAATCGTTTCAAACTGCGTAAATTTGTGTTCAAGCATCACGTAAAAACGACTGAAGCGAATGATATGAAATTGGGTGTCATGATAGGTGGTCACTCAACTTAAAACATAGGTGTCGAATTTTTAAAAAATCTTCATTGGATTTTGAGATTTTGCGAAAATCCTTTCAAGCTGCGTAAATTTGTGTTCAAGCATCACGTAAAAACGACTGAAGCGAATCATATGAAATTGGGTGTCATGATAGGTGGTCACCGAACTTAAAACATAGGCGTCGAATTTTTAAAAAATCTTCATTTGATTTTGGGATTTTGCGAAAATCGTTTCAAACTGCGTAAATTTGTGTTCAAGCATCACGTAAAAACGACTGAAGCGAATGATATGAAATTGGGTGTCATGATTGGTGGTCACTCAACTTAAAACATAGGTGTCGAATTAAAAAAAAATCTTCATTAGATTTGGAGATTTTGCGAAAATCCTTTCAAACTGCGTAAATTTGACTTCAAGCATCACGTAAAAACGACTGAAGCGAATCATATGAAATTGGGTGTCATGATAGGTGGTCACCGAACTTAAAACATAGGCGTCGAATTTTTAAAAAATCTTCATTGGATTTTGGGATTTTGCGAAAATCCTTTCAAACTGCGTAAATTTGTCCTCAAGCATCACGTAATAACTGCAAAGGTGAAAAAATGATATTTGGTGAAATGATAGGTGGTTACTCACCTTAAACTATAAGCATCTAATTTAAAAAAATCGATCAGATTTCGAGATTTTGCGAAAATCGTTTAAAAGAGTGAATCTTTGTTCACGCATAACGTAATAACGACTAAAGCGAATGATATGAAATTTGGTCACATGATAGATGGCTGCTCAACAAAAACTATAGGTGTCCAATTTTTTAAACATTTTTTATGAGATTTTGTGAAAATTCTCTCAAAATACGTTTATATTTCTTCAAACATCACGTAATAACGTCTAATACCAATGATACGAAATTTAGTGATAGGATAGGTAGTTGCTAATCTTAATTTATAGGCGTTGAATTTTAAAAATATTTTGATTACATTTTGAGATTTTGTGAAAATCGTTTTAAAATGCTGAAATTTTGTTCCAGAATCACGAAATAAAGACTGCAGGGAATGAAACGAAATTGGGTGACAGGATAGGTTGTCACTCAACTTAAATTCTAGGCTTCCAATTTTTCAAAAATATTGATTAGATTTTGAGATTTTGCAAAATTATTTCAATATGCGTAAATATTCGTTCGCGCGTCACATAGTTACGACTAAAGCGAATGAAACGATATTACTTAATTACTCTCTAATCTGTAATATTTTAACAATACATAAAAATTATAAATTCGCTTTCTTTACTTTGGCAACATACTACATCCACTCTGTGTACTCCTACAATGCTGACAAAAGTTCTTGCTTTTTGGAAATTTGCATTCCCTAACCCGTCAAGGACGGGTACTTCAGCTAGTATTAAATAAATGTCATAAAATTACTCTATGTTTACGTTATCTCTACTTATTATAAAAGAAGGTGTCTGTGGGTGTGTCTGTGTGTGTGTCTCTGTGTGTGTCTGTACGGACAAACGGCTACACCTAGAAACACCAAATTTGGTACTCGGGAAGATGTAAATATGTAGTTGTGCACCTCGAAGCGATTTTTTCAAAATTCGACCTAGAATTTTTTTATTTTATGTTTTATGCGATTTTTGGCATTTTTTCTCACCTAATTCGTAATAACGGCGGAAATTACGCACGCAGCAAAACGGCATTTGTATCATCGGATAGAGGAGGAAATTTTCTTTTAAAAACAGTTTGTTCTGAATACGTAACATGATTTACCGATTTTTAGGAATTTTTTTACTAATCATCTGCTTCGCGATTGTTTTTCGTAAAATAATTTTAAAACTGCCGCATCTTGAATTCTATCCGTCATAACTTTTAGATATTTTCACAAATCGTGAAACATTCTTTTCTCCCTCTTTTAAAATAAAAACGAAAAAATTATGTAAATTAGATGATTTTTTACGAATTTTAATGCAGCCTAATGTTTAGAATTTAATAGCATCAACGCGATCTTATGCCATTCATTACATCGCGATCACGGCACAAGAATTTATGTTCGGTTGTTGCCACAGAAAAGATTAGAAAAAAGGATTTTTTCAACCAATCCAGTTTTTAAATGGGATATCAGAATTTCAATTTGCAAGTGAGGATCTATGACGTCAAATGCTTTAAGATACGTAAAAATTACTCCATAATTTTAACTCATTTATTCCAGCTCTATTTTCAACACAGGGAGACGATATTTTGATTAAAATTTACTGTAGAAATAAACTAAGAAATTCACGATTATTATTATTAGAAGTGGTATTTTAATCCGGTGCTTATTTAAAAATTGAAATGTTTTCACGGCGCTGAAAATGTTCATTTTAAAAGTTACAAAGTTTGTTTCAAAGCGCGATATATTAAATTTTTTCTATTTACTATTTTTATTTTTGGCATTTAATTTAGCGCAGGCGTTGCCTAACATACGCATGCAAGTTGCGAGTATAATTTTATTTTAACGTTGAATTACGTTCCTCCATAAAGGTTACATAACGCAAAGTTTTAATGATACCGTTTGAAAACAGTTATGGGAAATAAAGAAATTAACTCCCTCAACCTACCGGGGTATCCTTTGCGGCAGTCAAACAGTGACGTCATAAATAAAAAAATGCGTGAAATTTGTAAACTCTGCAACTCTAACGCCCTGTCACAATTAAAGTGGGAATAAGTAGCTCCTCGAGATTACACAGTTTGATGTTTTTCAGGAGACAGGACTATGGAGGATATAAAAGATATCGTTATATTAGATACATGGATATTTAAAATGGCACCCCTTAGATATTTTCTCCCCACAGTAAGATGAAATGCTTTGCGGCGCTAAATACGCCCATCTTATAAATCTATGTATAAATTAAATATGTATGGAGAGTTTCCTTAATGGCAACCATTATGTGAAATGATTATTATTTATGCTAATGCGTAAATTGCAAAGAATCGCCACAGAATCAAAAGATCCCATTGAGGCCAAATAATCTAAGCTGTTTCTTTTAAGGGAGCCTTGAAGAGGGAGAAGCGAATATAGATAGTATTAATGTACGTAATAGGTAGTATTATTAGATTTGTAAAGATAATATGAATAAATCGCAATGTACCACGTTAATAAATATTTCATGAAATTAAAAGTGTCCTGTTTCAACGGTTGTCTTACAACCAACTAAACGAAAAGTAATTCTAATTTGCGTTAATATATCCCGCAGTAATTTCAACAGAGGAGATTACTTGAACTTTTTTAAAAATGAAATTCTGTTTTGTCACATGCAGATATGATTTTAGTAGTAAAATATTCCCTTCTTCCCGTATGAAGAGCGGGTGCGCAGCTATTTTAAAAACATCTCTTGAAAATAGCATAAATGAATTCAGAAGACCTCAAAACGTGTCAATGCACCAAAATCTCGAAGTCGAATTTTTTCATGATTACAATACTTTCCTTATATGGTACATGTTCGGAAAGAGATAAATGGTGCTCCATTTCATGTAGTGTCTTAGGTATTTAATGCTACAACTTGAGCCTAAAAAACAGTATGATGTAGAAATAAGACATTTTGAAAGCCAGGAGTTCTCTGCAAACCATTAAGCTTTCCACTTTTTGATAGTGAATGACACTGACGTAGTTTTTTGAGTCATTATACTGCAATGATCAGGTTAGTACTCATGACACAAACTTTACATTAAGAGTCAAATAATTTTGCTCTTTTTTTTTTTAATTCCACATCATGAATAATTTCGAATTACACATGTAAGGAAAATTTTCGTTTTCTACCGTGCGAAGAACGGGCACGCAGCTAGTTCTACTAATAAAACAGCTATTAAAGAATATGTGTTAATACGCTAACTTATACAGCTTTAATTGGTTAACTTACAGAACTTTAATTGGTAGCTGCAGAATCGCAACACGGTAATATAAAGGGTTAACATTGAAAAAAATGTGCGGTAGTTGGTAGGGAAGGTGTGGTTGAAATAGGGATGGTAGAAGGAAGCTTATTCTGCAATAGTTCTTTTACTTTTAAAACTATATAGATTTGTGCATACATTAGAACTTTTCATCAGATTCAAGAGAACTGAAGCTTGTGTCTACACTCTTAGTGTAAGTATTTAAACATTTCACCATTAAGTCATTAATTGGTGGTAAATCAGCTACAACTTTTCTATTATAGAGAAACGTTACACCATGACTTGGTGGTTAAACGGATGAATGAAACTACATCATGATGAAATATTTCTCTGAATAAAAGTTGCAGTTAATTAATGATCATTGTATGGTGAAATGTAAAATTACTTCATTAATAGTGAATGTAGACCAAATTAACGGATAATATATCGTCGTTAACATATCTATAATGGGAAAAATAATGTAATTTATATTATTTTAATTGTTGTTTTCATAATTTTTAATTTGTGCATATATGCACCGCTTTTATTTGTAGCTTATTTAAGTTGCATGACAATTTATATTTATGTAATTTTTCTATTTCTATATTTATCTTCTGCAAAAATATTTATGTTAAAGAAATCAAAGAACATCTTTAGATATTTGTGTTGTGAGAAAGTTGTGAGAATGACGTTATTTATTTAAATTATTCCTTATTTAGTAACATACGTGCATTTTATTATTGTATGGGAAAGAGCTTTATTGTCTAAGAATTGTGCACGATAATTGTTCTCGTAATTCCTTCTGCTACTATTTCATGTCTTTATTATCGCTTCACTGATGACGTTTTTCACCAAAATGCGTGATTAATAAAGCTTTGATGTTATTATCAGACCCTTGAAAGATCTTATCTGCAAGCTGCACTGATTAATTCTTTTAAAAAAATTTTTGTTTACAGTCTAAATCAAAATCTTTCCGCTGGTGTGTCTAAACTCTTTTGCGAAAAAAATGCAATTCTTCTTTTTAGTTATCTCAGAACAATCAACTGTAGGATCTATGTAAATATTCATAATACATACTTTGATTACGAAAAAACTACAGTAAAGCCAATGTTAAGCGAACATTTAAAACCTGTATATAACATAAAAATATTGTGGTTCGTGTTGCAGTAATCTAGTTTAAAATGTTCTTTGCATCAAATGCATCAAAATGCGTATGTTTAAGTCAGGTTTTACTATTCAATTTTTTTTTCCAATGGCTAGTTACAAGACAACTGAACATAACAAAAAGATAACAAAAAGACAAAAGTGACATCAGTACATCTATAAACTTAGGGCAGCTCTTGCCACCCAATAACGCTCTCAATTAGAAACATGAGGAAGAACAGGCCATATGCGGAGATGAAGCAAATCCATGTCCTCTCCAAGATCACATAGAGGGCAAGCAGAGTCCAAAGTGACATTAATGCGATGGAGATGTTTGCGGAGGCAATCATGTCCAGATATGAGACAGAAAATTGCAACAGATTTCATTCTGGGCCATTCGGGTATTTTACAAATCTGTGTGATCCATGGTTTATTACTATTTTTAGATACAAGATCTTGGAAAAATGAGGCCCTGGAGGCTCTCTTAACAACTAACTTGATGGAATGGTATGGGAGATCAGGTTGTGTTGTTTGCAGTACAGAAGCTCCCTTCTTAGTCAAGAAATCAGCAGCTTCGTTACCCTGAACTCCACAATGGGCAGGAATCCATTGGAGCATTGCATAAGGGTGCATTGTAGATCTACCTCCTCGTGGTGCACCACAGGCAACGTCTTGTACGGCAAAATGATCTACAGCTCGGGCAAGAGATCCAGCTCTCTATTCAAATATATGTTACTGTGTATGTCCGAAATATGGAGAATGTCGACTTTCACCTGCGAAATGTCAACATTCACTTAGTCGCTTGGTGTATGTCCGAAATACTTGCTAAATATCCTTACTTCTCATTGGCATCGGCAAATGTCGACATTCACTTTGCACTAATGATAAATGTTGAATGTGTAAAAGAAAATGTGATAAAACGGTCCAACGGTGCCGTAACGTTTTCGCTTTCTTGCTAAGAGAAGTGACCTGTCACGTTGAGAAGATGGGTTCGTCAATCTGCAGAGGAGTTGTCACTGCGGACTAACCGGAACGCGCAGAACTAAAATGACGTACTAGATTTAAAGGGTCGCCAGGGATTGTTTTTTTTTTTTAGACATGTAGCTTTAGAGAAGAAAGGATGCTCGATATTCTTTGTCTTCTTAATAATGACAGAATTTGTACTTGGATAAATGGTAAGCATTAAGATTTTAGATTTACGTTTAGCCAAAAAAAAAAAAAAAAAAAAAAACTCCGCTTTTATACCATAGTGGACTATTCTTCTATAACCATGGATGGCTATGGATTCATGGGGAAATAACGTCCCCCAACAGAATAAAAATATTTTTGCTTCGTTTTTGCCTTTCTGTTGACCTCGCCTTCTCTTTTCGGCCTCCATCAGAGCATATCTGTGTTTGTCGATATGTACCTCTCCGGTGGTAGTCCCAATGTACTAGAATGTAATCAAATATTTGGTCTTTCACCGACGTATTTGGTAAGTGTTGACATTCACCTGTAAAAGTCGACATTCTCCAATCTCGGTCATTCACAGCAGTGGTGGCAATTTCCCAAAATTTCTGTGTGTGTTCTAGAAGAGGTGCTGGGTGGAGTTAAATCGCCACCTTCACCCCACCCGTTGGGTGCGGCCTTCCGTTAAAATGAACTTTCTTTTCCATCAATTTAATGGAGTCGATTGGTTGAACAGACAGACCCTAGATGTCCATATATCGGCAAAGTTTTTTTTACAGTGACCCGGTATTTCTTATTCATAGTTAAATATTCAAAAAAACTAATATACCAACCAAAACCATTAAAAGATATATTTCAACACACAATCCATAGTCGTCTTCAGCTATACTGATCACAACATCTTCATCTCTCCGAAACAAGAAAGGTGTTTCATACGTTACCTAGAGACTCTACTGGTCACAATATCTTCGAAATTAAGATTTTGTGACCGTTATAGCTGAACCTGGCCATGTATTGCGAGCAAAATACACCTTTAACGGTTTTAATTGACAAATCTATGGTTTTAAAGCCCGTATTTTTATTGTTGTTGTTGCTAATCTCCGTGTCCAACTTGTGCTAGACGAGATCTAAGAGTTTATTCACCCTCAAAAAGTCATAGAATAGCATAGGAAAATCTAATAGGTCGTCGCAGGACAAACCCAGACACCTAAGAATCTGTGCCGGAGAAGAATGCTCATTGTTACATTTCGGATAAATCGGGTAGGTTTTTTGACCACCCTGGAAGGCAAGGCTTCTTAGATGGCCCCAAAGAAAGCGGGAGAGTGCTGTCTGGGCGCATCTGTCTCAGTTCATAGCGAGGGATCTACCAATATAATCAGAACGGTACCAAGAATGTGCCGGAGAAACAAGCCAAGTCATTTTATCAGAATGTTTTCTGGCAGAATACAGCTCAAGATAAGTCCGGCCGTTAGAAGTAGCCAGAGCCTCCCCGGCGCCCTTCTTGGCCAAGACATCCGCCTCCTCATTACCTCAAATGTCTAAATGTGGCGGTATCCACTGAATATGCACATCAAAAGAGGACGAGACTTGTTTTAATTTATTGAGAATTAAAGTTCCAGTTTTGTCACCAACATTACACTAGTTTGACAAATGTTAGATAGCACTACGACTATCATAACCGTATTTTTAATTGTTTTAATCTATTTTTCATCCATTTAATTACCTTATTTTTATTATTATTGCATTAACAATGGAATAGAAAACAACTCAATAATAATACCTTACATTTCAAAATTAGACATTGTTGACAACAATATAAAGTTGTGAAATTTCAACAAATGCTTTCAGCTTTATGTTAGACTTTGCTCGAAGCCTGGAGTCTTTGCTGTTCCACGGTGCTTTTTGTATTATGTACTTCTTTATAAGGAAGTTTTTCTAGCGTTTCACGTTTGTTTGGTCGCCCTTTGGTCGCCCCAATATTAGAATCCGAAAAAAAAAAGAAATTTAGATGCGTACGTAAATTTTTCTCCCGCCTCTACTGCTCCGACCCGTCCCACAATCACCCAGACCCCTGCAAGTTAAACATATAAAACACGTACATTTTAATGTTTAATAGTCACAATTCGCACACGGCACCACCTAGCAACATCCTACACAACAAATTTAAAGCTTTACTCGGTAGACTTCCTCCTGAATAGTCACAATAGCTCAGAGCCAAATTACAATAGCAGCTGTTCGTAATACTATACATTCTCAACCAAAACCAAAAGACTTTAAGAACCATCTAACGCCAACCTAGCTTTGACAGTCCTCTGACCTTTGACATACCATCTTCAAATTTCGGTGTTTTTATCCAGGAGACCCAAAGAACGATTTCTGTTCCCATTTATTAGGTACATCAAAGTAATCAAGCTTCAGCTTTGTCTATAAAAATATCTTTGATCACATCCTGTTCGAATGCGAGAAGATTTTTACGAATATCTAAAATGATGCCAAGCTCTTTATATCCCCGAGATCAAAGTGTTTTTTTTGTGTTTTTTTATCACAGTGAGGCAATATGCTAATTGTAAACAGCAAGAAGTTGTTACCTGCCACTGAAAGTTTTTTCGCGAACAAACCATGAGCATCTGGAGCCTCCACCTTCCATCGCACCGTTTTTGAACCGAATGAAACAGCATCTTCGAATTCCAACCACTTTATTAAACAGCTTTCAAGAGCGATTCTTTTTATAAACTACCTTGAGTAATTAATTTCGAGCTTCATGTAAGCTTAGGGCCGAAAAAAAAATAATTTTTGAAATCACTATTCTAATAGTACGGAAAGGGTTCCCTCTGGGTTCAATAAGAACGTTGTAAACTATTATTGTGATTGGATAATATCTTCTGCCCCACATCGGACTTGAATTTTCGGAATTTGGGTAAAAATAGACATTTTTTCCTGGGCGTAAAAAACATAACTATTTTTCACTGTTGGTATTCTAATAGGGCGAGAAATAAGCCAACTGGGTTTAATAATATGTACCTAAATTATTTTTCCGATCAAATAATATCTTTTGCCTTTGCATCGCACTTCAAATTTTGCAATTTTTGACGAAAAAATGCTTTTTTTCTTCTGTTATAGAAACTCGATGAAGCGTACAAAATAGAGAGTGCAAACACTCATTATTCCTGAATTATTATACAAAAAAAATATTTACTTGTGAATTATTAAATAATTACTAAGTAGCACAGTGCTGTTTCGGTAAGATATCACTCAATCACGATAATATTTTACACCGTTTCAATTGAACCCAGAGAGAACCTTTTCCGCACTATTAGAATAGTGATATCAAAAAAAAAAAAAAAAAAATTTTTCGGCCCACCCTAGAAGCATCGGTATGATCATCCTGTTTTGGTGTGAGAACGTTTATCGGAAAATCTACATCTAGAATGTTATCGAGATCTCTCACCGGAATCACAGTCTTTGCAAAAGTGAGACAAGGAACAAGTCAACAGAAATTGTTTTTTGAACCATCCGATAGTATCTGAAGGAAGAACGACCTCCTCGCAACACTCCTGCTCAACGAGTGAATAAGAATTATTTATATCATGTTTCAAAACTCTTTCAAACTCTACGTGTGGTTCATGGTAGTCGAGATGCGAGCACCACTCAGTCGAAGACAGCATAATTATTTTTAAAGCATTACGTATTTACTAACAGAACACTATTGAACAAAACTCTAGATGCAATCAAATTTGCCCCATGCTTAGTCCACCTATCCATCCATCGAACGAACTGAGACAGAACTATCTCAATATCAACTCAGACGGTCATCTCAGGCGGGAAGTCGCGCCATATGTATTTCTCAATTTGAAATAATTCACCACACATCTTGAACTATCAACTCTGCCAACTTCTTTTTTACTTCAGAGTGCCTTCTGAATAATCTACAACGACTGAAGTTGTCGAGACTCAATTTTTCAATATAAAAAAAAAAATCAATTGTTGATTTTCATCACTGTACAACTGTTCCTTGAAAATAAAAGCAGTAAGCCTCATTATTTATACCAATTATTTTGCCAGAGTTTATTTTCTTTTTCTGATTTTCTTTCCATTTTCTTCCTGCTTTTTAATACACCATCCTAATTTTTCTGTAAATTTTCAAGATCAGAAGCACTTTTATTGAAACGACTCAGTTAAAATATTAAAAAATTAGTTTTAAACAATCCAACGTTCAGTAAGCATAAATTAATTTGTCTGTACAATAAGTCTTAATGGGATCCACATAAACAAAGCCTGAAAACAGTTAAAATTTTATTCTCAAATTAAAGAATTAGGGAGGCGTTGAGCTCCGATAAAAATTTTTATAGGTGAATTCGGTAGCACCCACATACACAGAGACTAATTATACAGTCAACTCGCAATTTTGCGACCCTTCCCGATTTAACGATCCTCTGATGAAGTCCTGGCCGTTTTTCAATACCTTTTATAAGCTTTCGATTTAACGACCATTTGATTTAACGTCCTACATGGCGAGGTCCCGTGGAGGTCGTTAAATCGCGACTCGGCTATATTAAATTTTAGTCTTCAACAATGTAAACCGAATGCTCAGAAAAGTCTTCTGTGGGTGCTCGAATATTCACATGAAAATCCGTTACCTTAGCTCTTCTGAGCCAATTTAACTTAAGTAAATTATCTGTGTTTACTCAATACCTTAAACATGCGACAGCCACTTTTATGGGTGTCACTGATAAAGACATCTGATATCACTATCTCCAAAGAGCACAACATCCATCAAGTTTACCAATGGGGCATCCACATAAATGACGACCAACACGAAGTAAAATGTTATTTTGGGATCCTGCAAGCTCTGAGCACTCATGAAAAATTTCCAGCTATCTTTATGCTTCGAACTACCCACAAAAATTTTCCTTGGTTCCCCACGTTTCAAATCACACACAAGGACAGAACCAAGAAGGGATGAATTTATTTTCATTTTATAAACAAAAGAGTTAATTTTTTTTTCATCCTTCACGATTCCTTTCCCTCCTCGAGAATGATTTTATATAGCAATAAATAATTAAATCAGATTTTGTAAATGATCCTTTTTCTGAAACCAAAGAGCTATCTGGTTTTCTGAATTCCGTTCTTTTTACTACAAAGTTACTAATTCTGCTCGTTATATTTTTGTGGGTGCTTGACTCCCAGAGCACCCACGTAATCAGCGCCACTGCTTCGCACTAATACATAACCTCGCATACTCTACTAAAAGGCATTATGCTTCAAAATTGGACACCCTATTAAAAAAAAAAAAAAAAAAAAAAAAAAAAACAATCCTTCAAAAAATTTTTATCATTTTATCACTATAAATTTACACATGAAATTACAAACTATACGGATATAAAACTTTGAATATCTCCATATAATAATGCAAAATGGACCTACACCACTTTCGAAGAAAACAGCTAAACTCGTCCATTTGCTAAAACAATGTCATAATTCGAAAATCTTATCTTTTTCAAAAATGCCTTTGAAGTTCCGTGAAAGCGAAGAACTCGCCAACACTACGCTATCGCTCTTCGTGGATGAATTTTAAAAGCTCCCATACTCTATGAGCTAGCTATAAGTTCAATCACATCAGTGCCGTTGTCCCTACGGTACAAACTCAAAAAATCATGATTTTTGAGTTAAACGTTGTTGCAGAGAATGAGCGAAATATACAGGGTGTCACAAAAGGTCGCTGCCAGTCTTAACATTTGCTGGTCTGTCATACCGTGACGAACAAGATTTACATAGAAACTTGTGCCCGGAAATGCGAACGGCGACCGCTAGAGGGCAGCGTTCGCAAGCTTATGGAAGCGTGATCATTTCAGCCTAGGACGTTGCCGGAGATGGATCAATCGGTTTACTAACTCAGAATTAGCCCAAATGCATTGCCTGTATGCTGCAGCGAATTTTAACCGGATAATTTTGTTGGTTTGAACAAATTTTTGTAAAATTAACAAACACATGTTGATTCAAGAATAATATACAGGGCAGAATAATATATAAACAGCATTCTGCAGCTGCAAACGGTGAGCAGATTGCTACCAAATTTGGTATATGGACTGTACACAAGATGTGCTGAAGGGAATTTTTCAGAACGTTTAGTTAAAAAATGTCCACTAGATGGCACTTTGCATGGTGAAATCAGCTCAAATATTACCCAAATTAGCGAATAAATGCCCCAAAACTATCGAATAAATGTTAGAATTGTTTGTATATTTCGAATTAGCCATTTCCATCATTAAATTTGCTGTTTTTCACGCAAAACGCCACCTAGTGGACGGTTTTTTTTTTCTTGTTTTTTTTTTCGAAATTCCTTGAGCGCATATCATGTACAGCCAATATACAAATTTTGGTTACAATCCGTTCACCCGTTTTACCTATAGAGCACTATTTATAGGGGAAGTTTAATTGTAACCATCCTGTATATATGCGTGTGTGCATTATTCTATATTTTAGAACGTTTTTTTTTTTCATGTGTGTGTGTTTTAAAGTTTATTTGCAATAAATTAACAGTAATATTCCCCCAAATAGTCCTATTTATGTTTATCATATAATGATGTTTATCACATAATTATGTGTTTTTGTGATATATTTAATTCTTTAAAAAATCCTTTGAAACAAAGGATGTTGATTTTGAAATGACGTTGTCGCTCATTTAAAAAAAAAAATCAATTTTTTTAGCATTTAACACTCGATTTCAACTGTGTTATAAAAATAACACCATTTCGCCTTCATTACCATTTCTCTTTTTCAGAACAATAAATATTCTTTCATCGTAAGAAAAAAAAAACTACTTAAAAAAAATATTATCATCAGCTTCAAAAATAAAATTATCTCTGAAGCAAATCGAATAAACGTATTTCAAAAACATTTATCAAAAATATCCTTAGTAAGAACTTAATAAGCTTAAATATTACACTTGAATCAATTCAATCTGATAACAGCTTTTCTTTTGAAAAACGGAAATGTAATAAAATTCTTTTTTCAAATGTGATTTTAAAGAAAGAAACAAAAGCGACATTTTTTTTTTTTAAAAATCTGAGTAATAAATGAAAATAAATATATGCATATAAAGATTAAATTAATGAGATAAAAATTCATCACAAGAAGCAAAAAAAAAAGGGCGGGGGATTTTTTCAGCTTTGCATAAATAATCCGACTTGCTTGGGAAAATGTCAGATAATCGAATTAGCGACGTCTAATGGAACATGACATTTCGGGAGTTATAGTACTGTTCCGATATTCGCTTTATCATGGAAAATTGACCCGATTTCTTAATTTAACCTCTTGGCTGCCTTGAAGAAAAGGGGGGAAATTCACAGTTGTTTGCATTTCCCCGTGCAGTACTAGATGGTACTAGGTAAGGAAGAGTTGTGAGTTTTAATCCACTTTCTTGGAGCCGTTTAAAGTTGCGTTTATTTGATAGTCAAAAGCAAATCGCAATTAAAACCCCCTCCCTTTGGATGCCTTAGCATAAATTTAGGCATGTTTTAACGATACTGAGAAATGATATGCATTCTCATAAAAGCAACTCTGCTATAAATGGTACTCACGAGTTTGAAAGTTGAATAATAGTTTATACCAGAGCTGTTCTTAAGATAACTAAACATGAGCATAAAAAATTAAACCTGAAAACGGCAATAATCTTTAATTATAACTGCCATGAATTTATGCGTTTCATGAAGTCAAAATGTTGCAGTTTATTATACTTTAATTTTTAAGAAATCGATTTTCACATAATCATTCAGCAAGTTTAAAATAAACTTGAAAAAAAAAAGAATATAAGAAGAACCGAGAAAAGGTGTCACTAATATGAATTCAGTTTTTAAAATATATTTTCAAAATCATCGATACTGCATGGTTTACGATGGTTTCCTAAAATGTTAGTAATGGTAATCATACTATTCATAATATTTTTCGTTATTTAATCGTGGTGGAAAATGTCTTCCTTAATTCTTTCCCCATAAAATAACAGGGCTATACTAACAGAGAGTGGAGACGTAATCATTTTTGCCTTAGGCAACTATAAAAAATAAATAATAATAATAATAATAATAACAAAGAAAATATCTAAAACACTTTCGTTTTTTGATACGCACTAAAGTGCTATATATTAAAAGCGTATCATAATCCATGCGTCGTCCCTATTTTAATTCCTCATTCTATTAAGTTAGTAAGTGCATCACTATTCATGGGTGCGCCGTATTTTTCTTCCTTGTTCCATAAAACACTTCTTTGGAATCGAAATCTATATTAAAATTGCCTATTAAAACTGTTTTATACAATCTTCGCCATTCATATTCTAACTATGTTCCTCCTTTGTAATAAACTGTAGTATTTGCCAGCTTCTCGCCAAATGTTGAAGATATCGCCAAGCTAGGTTCAGTTTTGGATACTCATTCTTTTTCACCGAACTGGTGATAAATCATCATACGAAGCAAGCCTTGGCGACTTTCAACATTTTATTCTCTCCCCGCGTGGTATCTGCTAACCCTAGTGGGAAATGAAACGAAAACATGTCTACGCAAATCGGTCTACAAAAATATATCTATAACAATATGCCAAGAAATTATGTCGACAGAAAATACCGGAATGAACGAAATAGTACTCTAGTGCTAATAATAATAATAAATAAATACATAAATAAATAACTTCTGCCGAGAGATCTGCCTCTACGTGCTTGCCTTTCCACGGAAAGTATATTTGGAATTTGGAACCTATAAAGATTTATTTCTGTCATATACAAATGTTGCATTTGATAGCTAACAAAGATTATTGCAATCTATATCAATTCATCACTCCCAAAATACTACCAGAGAGCCATTACTCATACCTGGTCACGAATTTCTTCCTCCCAAGTTAAACAATATGTTTCTGCAGCACAGCTTGTGATGGACCCAAAATGGAAGAATGAAAATTTTATTCCTTTCTTATACCTCAGGGGGACACACAATTACGTCCCCAGAAAGTAACAGGAGAGCTAAAAGATTTGTCTTCCAAAATATATCCTCTGCTTTCATTCTTTTTTTCGAAAAAAAATAATAATAATAATAATCGATGGAGGGTTGGTGGGATAATAATAATTTATGATTTTTTTCTACTGACGTCTCGAAGACAATAAGTATAGACAAAATAAATGAATTTTTTTTTCCACCAATGGAAATGATAATACTTTTATTTTCTTGGACGATGCGGAACTTTCCGGAATTAGATTACGGATTTTGATTTTGCGTTCTGAAATATCGACACTTTTTTTTTTTTTTTTTTTCCCTGACGTTCAACCTTTTGTTTAGAGATTTAAAATAAGTAAATACGTATATATACATCGATAAATTGATATTTGAAAAAGAGCAGGATTAGAATTGCCAAGCAGAAGTTGTTGCAGAGAGGCGATGTATTTATTTATTTTTCTCAAACGTCGATTGGAATTAAATGAGTAATCTAAATGGAAATTCGGAATCCAAATTAAACTCGACTTTACGAGGACTGAAACGTGAAAAGAAAAAGTGTTATATTTCTCTTCAAGATCAAATATAAAAGTGCGGGGTTCCTCTTTTACTTTTTTAATTTAATTTGATTTTTTTTTTTTTTTTTTTTTTTTTGAAGGGGGGTAGCGGAGAGTTGATTGGAATTAAAAGGGGGTGGAAACGAGGAAACTGGGTACACCTTCAGAATCTATATTAAACTCAGCAAATTTCCATGTATATTCAATATATAAGATTAAAAAATAACTTTTCTGCAGGATATTATCAAGAATTAGATTCTTTGGTTCTAGGTTTTTAATTTTTATTATTATTATTATTATTGTTAAGTTGGAGATAACCATCTCATTCCCATGGAAGCAAATGTGCTACCATTCTTTAAGCGCTGTTTTTTTTTTTTTTTTTTTTTTTTTTTACAGGAAAAATGTTTGTAAGTGTAATTTTGAAGTCACAAAACCGTTAACTGTACCTTTAATTAATAATAGTAGTAGTTTGTTTCCACAGATGCCAACATTAATAGTGTCCCTTAATGAAAAACATTTAAATATTTTAGAAACAACATGTTTATACTCTTTTGTTCTACTTGCAACAGCTTCTATTATCAAGTTTTCCTACTATTTTAATAATATTTAACATGAAGAAAAATGAATAATTGTCATTTATATGTAAGAAAATATATGCTCTTTCACTAGATACAAAATAATTTTTTTCAAAAATTTCATTTAAAATATTTAGAAGAGTTTTAAAATCACAGAGCTACCATTGAAAAAACATATTAAAACTAACTTTTTTCACAATTTTTTAGTACATTTACGTTATTTGTTTTAAAAGAACAACACTTCAACAAAAACGTATTATTTTGCTTGGGCTCTCATAGTAGGCATTAGAGGGTTAAAGAGGGAATTAAAATTGAATCTGAATTTTGAAGGATTCAAATATAAGAGTGAAGGATTGGTTAGAAGGATTAGTTACAAAATTACAATTCGTGATAGGTTTTTTTTTTTCCCTTAATCTGTGAATTATACACTAAAAAGTGTCGGAGAAATGAAGATAATTAGATGCTGACTTAAATCACACTTTTCAATGGCTCCCGAAGAGAAAAAATCACGCCACATGACCGCTTTGATGTCAAATTCGCAAGCCGTGAACTTGATGTAGCTGTAGATGAGAAATATGTTATGACTTGTAGAGTTTTTAAATTATCAAAGAAGCGCACTGATAGCAGAAAAGTTGAAATATAACGATACCGAAGAAAACTCCACTAAGAATATCTGTGACACTACACAACATAATCACTGAGAAATTGCACTTAATTTTGCAGAAAAATGAAGGCAGCGAAACAGCAGCGACTCATTCTTATGCATAGTTAAACACCGATGAAGATCTCCAGATGAACACGCAAATTTTCAGAGCAGCATATCAATAACACAAGACGAAAGGAGCATGTACTTGGCGAACTTTGGCTTGTTTATTTTTCATTCGCAAAAGCTTGAAGCCCAAATCATTTTACACACATTTCCAAAAAAAAGAGAAAAAGATATCGTTAATTACGTTGTTGGCATGGGCGCCGGCATGGATTTTTGTATTCAGTGTTTTTCCTTGCCTTTTTGCTCTTTCCAACATGGTAACCATACGTTGAAGTAGTCTTTGCCCCCCCCACACCTGGGAAATATTCTGCCGGCGCCCATGGTTGTTGGTCAATAAGAAAGATAAAGCCTAGCTTCTGGCTAGAACACCCCAAAAGGGGGTCCTGCCAGCAAGCACCTAACATTTTTTCTAACGGCTACGTTTTGAAAATAGCCATCAATTCTCTGTTAAAGAGGAAATGCACAGCAAAAAGAGGACTCGAATCATCCGGAACATTTTGTAACGGAAGTTACATCATGATACATATGGCTTCAAGAAGAAAGAAAGAAAAGAAAAAAACAGAGCTGCATGCAGGTGCAATCAGGGTTGCCAATTAAAAGCACTAAATCTAAGGGATGGGTTTTAATAATTGTCAAGCAGTGGTAAGAAAATGAAACAGCAAAAAGGTGTCAAATAAAAAGAATAATTATTTTAGAATTTATCTCCCACATTTATTCTAACTGAAAGAAGTATGAAGATAATGAATTAACAATCAGCTTAAGTGTCTTCGTCTCTAAAAATTGGAATGGAGTTATCCAAAATGAGTCTAAAGATAATGAATTAACATTAACAACAATTATTATAAATTTCTGCAGAATAATGTTGGTTTCTTGATCTTTACGCCAATTACGTTTTGCAGTTAAACAGTTCATTTCTTCAAAAAATTGTAGTTGATACTTGATTTCACTGCACTAACTTTCTTTTTCAAGTTTTGATTTTTCTTGAGGCTGTCAAAAAACTCATTGCAACTTAAATACGTGGAGTTCATTGCTACAATATCAGTTCGGCTTTCATTAACTGGACAGAACACCTATTTCTTGCGACAGTCCACTTCAAGTTCATAATGTGGTTTTAAAGTCATGGCATTATAGTTAAGTTTGTAATTTGATCAAAATACGGAGCTTTTACCGTCCCACATGGAAGTTCCCCGGGATGCGGGACAAAATCACAAAATAATGGAATCTCCCTTAAAATCCGGGACATTTGGTAACCCTAGGTGCAATATACTAGAGGGAGAAAATGGAGAATAATAAAACATGTGACAACTTTTGATTTTGGGATAAAAACCGCAGATAAAAGAAATTGAATTTTTTGAACAGAAGGCAAAGAAAGGGGTAAAAAGAATTAAATTACTTTTCAAAGTATTTAATTAATAGACAGTGAAAAATGAATTTTGAATAATTAGCAATTTTGTAATGAAAAATAATGGAGTAATGCTGGTTTTAATTAGAAGATATGCATGTTATGGAAGTAACATGACAACCGCATTTCAGGGTCAAACAGAAATTACGAAAGAAAATAATTTTTAGACTCTAGTAATAAACGTTTACATTCAAATCCATGTACAGTCAGTGACCATATTCGATTAAAGATATCTCTGAAATGTTTTATGAAAGCCTGAAATTTTGCGCTTCACCTCATTAGTGCGTGGGGCACATTTTACTAATAAAGAAATTTTTTGTAAGGGAGTCCTATACAAAAAAAAAAAATATTTATAAAGTATCACTCTTCGGAAATAAACGAGAGGAGTTTTTTTCTTAACGTATAGTCTTTTTTCCTACCTTATTTGGAACATTTTTACAATTTAAATTGCCCGCTTATCTCTAATGGAATTAGAACTAAAGCGAGTCGCAATCTTTTTGGGGCACCCTGTAAGATACACCCTTAGATTTTAATTCGTGGTGGTTACAAAAAAAAAAAGCAGTAACACCAGCAAAACAATTCCCTCTTCAACAGTCTGAACTAGTGACGGGCATGAATAAATAAAACTAGTCGAATTATCCAATTATTAAATGAATTCGAGATAATCGATTTGGAAAAATCCATTCGAACGCTCAGAATATAGCATTTGAATAGCGCACGGCATTCGAAATCTCGAATACTGTTCGTATAGTGAAATCACGATTACTATTCGAATAGTGAACTCGCGATTACTGTTCGAATATTCGAATACTGAGATTGCGATTTTTGTTCGAATATTCGAATGGTGAAATTGCGAATACTATTCGGATAGTGAAATCGCAAATACTATCCGGATAGTGAAATCGCGAATACTGTTCAAATAAGGAAATCTTGAATACTGTTCAAATAAGGAAGTGAATGCTGTTGGAATTGTGAAAACCGCGAATATTATTCGAGTAGTAAAAAGTGCGAATATTCACTAATCGATTAATCAATCATTGATTCTATTCGAACAGTAGTAATCGATTATAGAAATCATTCGAATGACACTAGTCTGAACACAATATCCTTCAACAAAAAAAGGAAAAAAAAATTCCACTTATTGGTTAGTGTCTTTAGTTGCTTTAGTTCCTTGCGACATTATTCCTTTCTCCACTTCTTCATTGAGTTCGGGTTGACAGCCAAAGTATAACTAATGCTCTTCGAAAGGATATAATATGCGACAGAGATCCCACTGCGTCATTAACTTTAGATTTATTCTGAGTGGTATGAAATGTAATACGAGTTGTAAATTTATTGAGGTAAGGGCGATTTATAGGTTGGTCAATTTATAAAGAAAAACGGTGAGGAATAACATATTTACCAATCCTTCGTGGATGGTATTCGGAAACATGAAACATGATTCGTTGCTTTGCGCCATGATCAGAATTTTAATGACTTGGCGTGGCATGTGTGCCATCTTTTCTTACTAAAAGAGGGGTTTGTTTCATTTCCTCGGCTTTAATAAACCCGCGAAATGGCGTTCGAGTTATGGTGAAAGTATTTCGAACTACGCTGAAACTTTCTGTTGGGACAACTCTGTTTAAGGGGCAATTCTGTTGTTGCAGTTACTTTACAGTCTCCAGACGATCCCATTGTGTCAGCTAAGACATTAAATACATAGGATATGTTATTAATGTTCAGAGTTAATTAACATGAGTTTTTGAACGATTTGGATATTTATATGCTATGTCTACTTCTCCAAAATCAAGGCAAAGCGGTAAAGCAACGACTCATGTAAATTCCAGTGCCACAGATACTAATTTATATTTACTGAAGCTTTAAGTTTTTTTTTCCTTTTGATTAACTTAATTTCCTACACTGAAATGCAGTCTATTATGCATGAAAGCAAATATTTAATTAAATGAAAGAGAAAAGAAAAAACATGAACTGAATATGGAGCATTCATTTTGAATTAAATAAATGATAATTATCGAACTGTAGTAATGATATTAAAAGTAATGATATTAAAAAATAAAAAAGGTTGAGAGATTGTGCATTTATGAATAGGTGAACGTAAATTATTTGATAAATTTTCCAGGTTATCAGGTGTTTAAATTTAACAAACAAACAAAAAATCGGTTATGTGAATTAGGGATAGTAGCCATCGGAAACATTTACAGAAATTGTGAGGGTATTTCGAAAGTAGAACTGGTGTCTTTCTACAGATGTGATACAATTGATTATCATATGAATTACTTAATTTACCTAGCTATCAACGACTATTCAATATGACGTCAAAGTCAAGTGCGACAGCTAATTTTATCACTCAAACGATTAACTTTCTTTACTCTCGGGAATAAATTGGAGCTGAAAATAGCGCAAAAATCACTTAAAAATTAGAGAACGAGTAGATTTTCAGATTTTTAAAGTAGCACAGATTGTTTTCACGATTTTTATACGTGATTATGAAAAAGTTCAAGCGGGTCGTACCAACGGTGTAGATTTTATTACGTTGTTAGACAATAACTTTTTAATCTGTTTGGATTAAAGGCTGTAAAAGTTTTATCTTCATGTGGTTCAACTGGAATTGTTACACAGTCAGTGAGTCAGAGATCAGCGTAACTACATCATAAGCGTAAAGTTTTCAAAATTATTGGGGGGCCGGGCCCCACAACCACATATATTCACGTCAATGGCATAGCCAAGGGGGGGGTTAGGAAAGTCATAACCCCCCATGAGGAATTTTTAACGATACAAAATATATATTCTTCACTCCCTTATCATACACCCGTACCGTATACATATATGTGAGTTGCAGAAGTCGTAACCCCCCCCCTCCCCCTCATGAAAAATTTCTTTCTACGCCACTGATTCACGTACATATAACTTATTCATAGCTGCCAACTACTACGGAATACAATTAAAATCACTTTTTCTACATGATTTTTCGGCTTAAAATGTAGCAAAATTTTTGTGCTGCGCGCGCGAGCTGGTTATTATTTTGAAAAAAATAATTAAAAATATACTGTTTACAAAAAGTGGTTAATTATATTCCGTAGTAGTTGGCAGCCATGACGTACTATATATATGTGTAAATTATTGGAGGCGCTCGAGCTCTATGGGTCCATAGAATTCTACACCTATGTAAGGAAAGTATCCATGTTAGTATCTTCCTACCATGTTATAAGTTAAAAATAGAGGCAAAGTAAAAAATCCAAAGGAGGAAAAAAAAAAAACATTTTCGATGAGATAGTGCATATTAGACACATCTGAATTTTTCTTCATTTCATACTTCACATTGCATAATCTGATTTTAATTAACCAGAGCCTGGCGAGGGCAGCTTATAGTAACATTGTGTGTTACGTGGCGTCACGATGAATACTAAATCATGATTGAAATCAAAAGAAGAAAATTTTTAAAAGTGCAATTAAAGTTTTTTTTTAAACGTTTGTAAATGGCGTGAAATACTTTTTTTTATGTTAGTATAAATTAGTTTTCTGTATTTATTGGTAAATTATTGGGTGTGCTCAGCCCCTATTCACCATTTATTGGGGGGGCTCGAGCCCCACGGGCCCAGCTCTACGCCTATGAACTGCATAATAGGATGGATTGAAGGGGACAATGATTAGTGAAGAAAATTTAAAGGTTACGATGAGGAAGACAGACATTTGTTGACTTTTGGAAATTATCTGTGTGTGAACCTGCCTTTAAGGCTATTATTCCATTCCTCTTGTCAATCAAGAAGTTTCTGCATTAGGTCAAATTATTTATTTATTTAGACAGAGGAAGTGGACAACCAAGAAGATACTGTTCTGATAAATTTCCTCATAAATAATTATTACATGATTAACCGTGGAGGTTCATTATTGAGGGTAAGAGCGTCCCAGACCTGCCGTGAATTCCCAAAGGTTTTCCCATTAACCCTTTAACGCGCAGTGTTCCCGCTCTGGGAACACCAAACTCTGACGTTTTGACTGTTGCCAGTCACGAAGAATAGATTTGATTTCTATAAAAATAGTTGCGGGTGACATAGCTCCACAAGAATATCCTTTACTTTTTAGAACGTCATTTCCCGTAAAAAAATGGTCACGATTATTTTTAAAAGCACTGACATCTGCTGAAAAATGGAAGAATGCGAGAACAGCCTGATAGATTGCCCAATGCGAAAAAAAAAATGATTTGCTTCACTATACTTAGCCGTTGCCATCGCTCGACTTAACTACCAGCAAGATGGCGGTCGATCGAAACGATCATCGATCTAGATCTGTGGCATGCAATGTTTCGATCGTCGGCCATCTTGCTGGTAGTTAAGTCAAGCGATGGCAACGGCTACCTTTTTTTCAGCATTGGGAAAGGGTTGCGCCTCAAAGGGTTAAGGTGTAAGCAAAAGAAAAACAAAATATTAAATTGTCCCTGTTAGCCCCTTAACGGGCAGTAGTCACGTTGTGAAGCCACCTATTTTCAGCTCGTTCACTGCAAGTTTCAAAAAAATATGGTTAAATGGCCCCAACGCTGAAAAAGTGCTGTTGTTGCCATCGCTCGATTTAACTACCAGCAATATTACGGTCAATTCAACCGCCAATCACATGCCACGAAGCTAAATGACTTTTTCGGTACACCATCGCGAAAAGGTGTTCGAATAAAAGTCAATTTTCCTATGACGATTTGATTATTATAAACTGTTGCTATTTATTAAAAGTATGTTATGCAGTATATAATAACAACTAATATTTCATTAAGCCGTATGGTTTTTGAAATATTTTATCACTTACTCACAAAATGAACACAATAAATTTCTCTCATACTCGAATATTTTTTTGATTGGGTGTACAGCTGGCTGTGCGGCCGTACATCTAATATCGGTAAAAACTATATGACGTTTGGATAAGACTTAAATAATTCAATAGGTCATTTCAAAAATTACATAAGTCCTATTTTTCAAACCACAGTCAAAGGCAGTTTTATAATATATATTCATATCACTGCTAATCAGAGGCCGATTTGCTGAGTTGAGGGCCCTGGGCAAAAGCTTCATTGGGGGGCCCCCTCTTTCGAAAACTTTTTATACCACGCAAAGCAATTTTCATACCTCACCATACAAAGAACGGTGTTATAACAGCATAAAAATGATTATTTAATTACGATGCAAAGTGAGATGAAATAATTTGATCGATATTAACAATATTATGAAGGATAATAGTATTTCAGTAATATTATTTAGCATTCAATCGGTAATTTCATTCCGTATTTTTCAAGTAACATGTTCCACAATATTTTTTTGGTATTTGTTTTCCTAATGCTTATATGTATTTTTTGTATTTGTTTTCCTAAGCAGAGCATTTATTTATAGTGGAATAAATCTTCGCTTCACTACACTTAGGAAGGCATTTCTTTATTATTAGCTAAAAAAAAAAAAATGCTGTGGATATAATGCTAGTTCTATGATATAGTAATTATTAATACTATTATTTTCCATAAAATTAGTTTCTCTGTCTCTTATTTTAAATTAAAATCAAAATTTACAAATTTTTTAACTTAAAGAACAATTTGGGCTCCCCTTTTCGTTGGGGGCCAGGCGCTTGCCTCAAATGCCCTAAGGCTAAAAATCAGGCCCTACTGTTAATAAATATTACATACTTTGAAGTATAATAAACTCAAATAAATCCTTTAAAATCTGTGTATTTGTGTGCTGTACTTTTTTTTTAAATAATGACTTCTGAGTGTTTTTTAATGACTAATTCAATTAATAGTTATCCACTATTTTATTATGAGTCATATCGCCCCATGTTCATTGAAACTGACAAAATCGCGGCAAATGCTATATTTTGTTTAACCTACAAAAATTTAAAATTAATTTGATATCTAATATAAATTTATTGTTCACTTGCATTATAGACGCAATTATCAATAACGGATTATTGAGAGGGAAATCTATAATGACAAATTATCTCCAAAACTTTTACATTTGTTTAGGAAAAAAGAAGATGCTTTTACTTTCGAACAGATTAAATACTTAAAAAATAAATCTAGAAAAAAAAGTGTTATTACTGCACATGAAAAACGACGCAAATACTTAACAAAGCTGTTCAAAAAAATAAAAGATTCTCGATAAAAATTATACATCATTAAAGTGGTGCTGCTTGAAAAACAATTACGATTTTTTAAAATCTAATTTCCATAAAAACATCGTATTAAATTACCTGGACTATTAAAAAAGCAGCCAAAGCGCTTTTGATTAATTAATGTACAATATACTTTAGCGTATGTAAATAATATATTAATTAATTACTCTTAACATGAATTATATGAATTAGTCCAAGGATAACTTTTATTTTTACAAGAAGCTTTTATTTATGAACATATTAAAATAAATTACTTTTATAAGTATGTTTTAATAAGATATTTGATAGTTAAAAGAAGGTAAAATAATTAGTGAATAAATACATAGATTATAAGGTTATTATTGGTTTATTGGTATAAACTTACTAAATATATTTAAACTAACACAATTATGGAATTGAAGAAAGATTAATCGGAAAAAAAGAATAGAATATAAAATTTTTTGTAACAAAAATACCTTATATATCAGTACATGTAATCATGGCAAATAAATAAATAAATAAATATTAAATATATTGATTCCGTTTTATTTTTAACTTGCAGATTGCCCGTTCTTCGCTCGGGAGGGAACATACAATTTGTATAAACTATATGACAATCGAGTGATTCCTACATTAGAAGTCTCAAAAGCAGTGAAAATGTTTTGTTCGTTACGTAATATTTACGTTGACAGTTCTTTATGATGCAAATATCAAATTTTTAAACCTTAGCGCAAATTTTTATCGGTAAATAGAATGGAGATTAAAGCCCAAGACACGATGGAAGAAAGCAACAACAATAATTTTCTTGATAAATAATTTCTTTCGAAGGCAAATTCAAACAAGTAAAATTTCATAGGCTTTTCCTAGTGAAATGTAGCTTATGCTGGTAAGGTAATACCAATGTCGATAGTTTTTGATAGTTTAATTTCATCAATAAATATTTTTAAGCGATATATGTATTACCTGCATTGCATTGTCATCCCAAAACGAGTCCTTTTTTAGTTTAAATAGAGAAGTTTTTTTCTTTCTTTTTTTTAATTGAATGTAATTAGACGTAGCGACCCAAAAGTCCGTAAAAACTTTAAAAATTCCTTAAAAAAGAGCAAAACGATAGAAAATTGCGGTTTGCACAAATAGGTTTTAAGGGTGAACGGATTTTTTTTAATGACAAGAAAGGTTGTAGTTCCTAATGTTACCAATAGGTGGCGCTGACATACACAATGGGAGGCAAGTTTCCGATTAAAAAAAAGTCCGAAATCTCTAATCCTTTCCATGCAAACTGCAATTTTGTATCGTGAATTGTTCTTTTTTAATGAGTTTTTGAAGTTTACACGAGCTTTTGACGCATCCTGGGGTGCACCAAAGTCCATTAAAAAAGTCCACAAAAATTCATTAAAAAAGAACAAATAACGATAAGAAATTGCGGTTTGCTGGGATAAAATTAGAGAGATTTCGGATTTTTTTTTAATCCGAAACTTGCTTCCTATTGTACATATCAGCGCCACTTATCGGTAACATTTGGAATTACAACCTTTCTCGACATTCATTAAAAAAATCCGATCACCCTCTAAACCTATTTGTGCAAACCACATTTTCCTATCATTATCTGTTCTTTTCTTAATCAATTTTTGAAGTTTTTGCGGATTTTTTGGTCACCCCGTACATATACATATTTACTTACTCGTCTCACACCATTTATCAAAACTGTCAGCGAGATTGTTAACTATTTTATAACGGGGAGCCGCCAACACCACAGTCAGTTGTCCAAAAGTCCGCAAACAGAGACAGACGAAGAGCACCCAAGATTCTATAAGATATCGAACGGTTAGGTGCTTCAGCCTTCAGTGATGCTACGAAAGGTTAAAATACCGATCGTTTATTGGCTCTCTTCTTCAGCAGCAGATCACGAGGATTATATTTATCTCTCACACATCGCACTTCTGTTTACGCTTCTTACTTTTGGCAAAAAATGTCGTGTTTTGGGAGAGGAAACTGCGTTAGCTCTGAGATACGTTATCTTGAAAAACTCGCGTTATATCCTATTCGCGTAAGATAGATCGCGTTGTACAGCAACTTCTATTTCTAAACAAATACAAGAGTTCCTTTTTAACATGTATCGAACAAATAAACACCAACTGAACTTATGAAACATAAATAAATTCAGAAAAAGCACATAAATCAGTGACTCTCCAAAATCTTCCCTAAACAAACCGATATCATGCCTGATCATTTTTAGTCGCTCACCGACCGACGACTGAAAACCGATTTGAACTTACGAAAACTTTATCGACTGGAGCCCCACAAAAACGACCCAGTTATCAGATATCCGACGAATGCTTAACAGCAAATCTATCAACGGTACATTATTATTATTCTGGTGTGCATTTTCTTATCCGATAGTGGCCCTGTCGATAAGTGGCAAGCGATACATGAGAAAGCATGACATTGATTGAGAAGAGACAAGTGCCGTTGAAATCGATTCCGGACCGGGTGGTCGCGTATATCAATAACCATTTCGCTTCCAATACATTATGGTCGAGGATTTTACAGGAATGTTTTCCTTAGTAATTTCGGGGATGTGTGTTAAATCGTATTATGTGACTCTTATTAGAAAACGCGAGAATGGCGAGGCGCTTATGAGGTTCCGGGCATAAAGTGAATGTCGCTGTTTGAGGATGATTGAACTATGGATAAGTTGTTGTTTTTTTTTTTTTTTTTTTTTTTTTTGCATGAGAAGACATACTATGAACTTCATACCAAACCGCTGTAATCAGCCAGCTCACGTAAAATTTCGTTCGCTGACTTCCAAGTATTCGTTTTTATTTTTTATTTATTTATTTTTTTTTTTCGGCATGAGAAATGAGAGAACATACTTGGAATTTCGTATAAAAACACTCTAATGGGCAAGTACACGTAAAATTCCGCTTACTGACTTCCAATTTTCAGGATTAGCTGATTTTTTTTTTTTTTCTTTTAGATGAGAGGACACGCTTAGAATTTCGTACAAAAACGCTCTAATCGGCCGGTACATGTAAAATGTCGCTCATAGATTTCCAGTTTTCACTGCAAAACACCTGAATTCGAATAACTAATTGACGTCAGTTGTTGTTGTTGTTATTGTGAACACGTATATCGGATTTGTGTGCTTGGCTCGAAATCCCGCTTACAAATCCTCTTCAGTAGAACAACACAAGGGGGGGTGCTCTCCGTGGGGGGGTTTTCTAAGGGGGTCTTAGAAAAAAAAACCACGTTGAGCTTGAAAACCCCCCACGTTGAACTTCGAAAAAAAAACCACGAAACTTAGCGTAAATACGGGAATCCGTATTTACGCTAAGTTTCGGAGAAAACCACGGAAAACTCCGAACGGTTAAGTCGACGGACGCGCGATGGGACCCGAACCCAGGACCTTCACACTTCGCCCGTCTACCACTTCCAGTGACAAAACCACTGTGCCATGGCGAGGCTAATTGACGTCAGTTTGCTATCAGATTTACATGCGCAACTAGTGGAACCAAAACAACATAAGATTTTGATCCTTTTCCACGACGCTATCAGATGGGATTGGGTAACAAAATCTTGTTGACTTATGTCCGAGAAATTGCATAGTTAGTTTGAACCTCCATATATTTATATTTTGGGGGAATTTCATTTTTATTTTCCTTCTTCGGTTTCGCTAGTGCTCTAAAATTCAGAAACTAATGCGTGAATGTCAGACTTTTAAAATGATTTTTGTGTGCGGGTTAGTTGAAATGACTTGGGGTTTTTATCCATTCGATACTCAAATTGAGAACTCGTTGATTAACAGTTTTGGGAATGACAAATATGTATCAGTGCTCGAATATCCTTAATTTCACTTATTTTCCAAATTGACGTTTTAGTGAAGTCATTTAAATTTTAAAAGGAAAGACTATAAGAATCTAAAAAATAAAATAAATAAAATAAAAATATCAAAGCAGTTGTGACAGTTTTGCAACTTGCTGCATTGACTAGTTAATAAATTTCTGTTTAATGACTAGATTCAATAATTATGACTCAAAGCAATTCAATAAATAGATATGATAAGGTAGTTTTGTGTTTTGCTTTGAAAAATAAAATACCTTTAGGGACAATTTTGGTTGACTTGATAACCACAGACAAATCAAACTAGCAAAAAGTAAGCCTGGAAAATCTCTTTAAAAATATTGATTTTGAAATAGCAGAAAACTGCATGAGGGAAAGGATCCGAAAATACAAAATAAGAATACACAACGGAAGCAGGTATTTTAAGTGGAATCATAAAATTAAAGAACTTATGAATGGTGCTTATAGTATTAAACTTTCAACTCAGGTGTAACCTATTGCTGTTATAATGTATTAAATAACCAAATGACAACCAATGATGTAGCTTCCGGTGAGAAGATATCTAATTAACCAAATAACCAATTACATACATGGAGAGAGTAATACATTTCTATTCGAAAATATACTATCCCAAAACTGTAACGATTATTTTTTTTTATTTTATTTTTTTATTTCCCTTATTTTTGACCAAAAAAAAAAAAATTCATTGAAAGAAAGAGAAAATAGTGTGCAGTGCTTAAAAACAACAATAACAATAAATAAATAATAAGCAAGAGCAAAATTTTAATAATAAATCACACCGCTTCCCAGAAGTTTCATTTCGAATTTTTTTTAAGAAGTAAGTAGTTGTTCCAAAAATTATTCCATTTAATAGTATTAATAATAATAATGATCTACTTTACAAAAGGTTATTTCCATCAAGATAACAACGGCTACCGCGTTAATAATCCAAATCGAAATTGGTGGATGTCAAGTTTCGGTAATAAAACATGTCGTAAACTGGATTCTTATCTCGCACTGGGTTGTCGGAAAAATACGTGATCTTCATTTTTACCATCTTCTCAACTTCTTTCCCGTGAAATTCGCGCAGGCCAGAATAGGGAGAGAGCTCTTGCGTAGTATTCGACGGGGTTGTTATGCATAACGCAAAGTGAAATCATAGACAAAAGAAAGGAAAAAGAATGCATTTTGTTTTTCTTCCACTTTGCTGTAATTTGCTCTCTAACGTTATGTTATTACCAGTAGATAGTTGTAAGAAATATTCAGCAGGTAGATTTAGCATTTCATTCTCATGGATGTATTATTTGCTAGGAAATGATTTATTCGGGAAATAGTTAAAGAGAACGCTTGGTTTGGGAAGAAAAAAAATCTTTCGTTCATTTACGCCCTTGAAATGTATTTATTAATTTTGTTTCTGCAATAACAGGAAATTAAAACTGCATATTCCATTTTGAATTTCGTTTATGGGAAATCAATAAATTATTTAGAGTATCATAAAATTAAATTGAAACCTAATTTCGCAAACTATGAGGAAATGAGTTCTACCAACTGTATTCAAAGAATTTCTTTTCTTTTCTTTTTTTTTTTCGAATGACAACAGGTTAAATTTGATTGTTTAGAGACAAAATGGCCTCGTGAAGTGGTAAAGGTAATTATGCTAGAAAATGTTCTATTATTGATCATTCGACACGATTTATATCTCCTGTTTCAATAAATACAAGGTCATTTTTCTTCAAAGGCAGCTCGTTTTTCACAATGGAATTATTTCCCAATGACGGTTATTATCTTTATTAGAGTTCATTTAAATAAAGATAACAACGGCGATCGTGCTAATAATCCAAATCCAAATTCATTGACGTCAAGTAAAACACGTTGTAAAATGGATTTTTATCTCGCTGTTTCTTCGGTAAATCATACTCTTCTTTATTTCTTT
This sequence comes from Cheiracanthium punctorium, assembly GCA_038373885.1. Lineage (NCBI taxonomy): Eukaryota > Metazoa > Arthropoda > Arachnida > Araneae > Cheiracanthiidae > Cheiracanthium > Cheiracanthium punctorium. The sequence continues at coordinate 99,758 of JAWZYV010003088.1, forward strand.
TTGTTTTCTTCTTCTTCTTTTTCGCATTTTTGTTTTTGAGGCGAACTTTTCTTCTGGTCAAATTCACGCCTAGGCGACTGGACTCTTGCGAAAAGCTCTACTGTTTTAACTAAGCTTTCATCTAAACTTAATCCTTTCGCGTCGACTGTCACGCATACGTGGCACCAAGAAACGCACTCATTTCCCGGGCGACACTATCATTCCAGAGCGTTTACTCGTTCACCCCCGGCCATCACACATTTGTGCCAGTGTCCTGGAACGTTTTGAAAACTATATCTTTTGGCACAAGATGGCATTGTATGTCCATACGGTTTCAGATACATGTAGATTTGACCTTCTTCTCAAAATGAGAGTAGCATAACTCACATACACGTGGTTTTTGATTATATAAACATAAGGGGAAAGTAATGTTTCCGAATGACATGCCTTATGACAAAGGACTATTTCAGGGGGTCGGGACATCCTCGATCCTCCACTCCCTAAATTTTGATTTTTGTTACTAAAATGAAAAATTCTGATTTTTTTACCGTTTGGACCCCCTCCGACATTTTTGGACTCCCCTCACTCGAAATGATTTTCTGTATACGTGCCCGTTGATGACGGAACCCTTTAAATTCGCACGTGGTATTTGTTTATAGCAGGCAGGGGAGTTATAAAAAAATGTGGATTACTAAAAGTATTAGTAAGCAATGTTCGTCTTATAAACCTTATTAATCCTCTAGTTCTAACAGAAGTGTCTCTGGCCATTTCTTTTGTCTATGTTTTCATGCTATTCCATGCCAAAATTAGAATGGAGTATTATCGGCAATGTGTATTATTTTATAAATTTTACTTTTGTTTCCTTTGAAATGGGGGGAGCGACTTTGAAGCTCTGTATTAACAATGACTATCTATAGATTTCACTGTCTTTATCTATAGACTTTACTAGTCTTTAGGGCGGTTCTGTCAAAAAACGACCGAGTCAATTGCAATAAAAAAGAACGGAGTTCCGCAGCTAGGTGTTGCAATAGCCCTAATCCGAAACGTCAACATTTACTGCTAACTGCTTTTGCTTGAGATACTTCCGTGCATACATACGTTGGTATGTCACGCTGAAACTATTCAAAATGGTATTCCGTCGATATCTGAATGCTGAAGTTATTCGCCACTACAGCATTTAACTTTACTTTGTACAAGGAAATAAAAAAGAAAGAAAGGAAAGTGTCATAAAAATGGCCAGTACTTAAAGAAAAAAACCTGCAGCTGGTTTTTTAAAAAAGACGTGAATTGGTCATTGGAAAATTGGTCTGCTTGTAGTTTTTTTAATTTTCCACCAGATAGCTGCGATCTGGCAAAAAATAAGCAAATAGGGAAGCATTTAGCCATAGAGGAAAAGAAGCAAATCAGTTAACTCAAAAATGACTCTTTGGAAAAATCTGGTGTTTTGGTAACACTCCAACAAACCAACATAATTTGCTAAAATAGCAACAGATGGCGTCAGTAATCCAAATGTTATTTATTCTTGTATTAATGGAATGTCTTAAATTTTCATTGAAAAAACGTTTTAAATAAAACGAAGTATGCAGGTATCTTTCCTACAGCGACACGCTACACTTCAACACATTATTATTATTATTATTATTATTATTTTCTAGCTAGGCCGTATCTAAGCAGGGGATCATGGGGGTTTGATCCCCCCTCCCTTCCGAAATATTAGTCAATGCATGTTTTTTTATTTGCGTTAATTCTGAGGACCAATTAAAGGTGAAAAGATTTTAGAGCTACCTCCCCCCCCCCCAATGCGCTGCGTATCTTCTTCTTGATTTTTTGGGGGGAGGGCTACTGCCTTACATTGCAGGAACTATTAATTGGAACATCAAAGCATCGCTTTTCAATTGAGTCAGTAACCTTAATTCTTCCAGACATTTTCGAAGCACCCTGTATGCATACATACATATTCATGTTGTAAATATTCCCAAAATATATTTTTCATCCGTGAAAACAGCGGGACCTTAGCTAAAAGTACAACCTTTTAAGATTGCCCTTTTAACCAGCCAACTTTTAAAAGGTTTCCTTTCCCATAATAGTGCTTTTACAGGTTTGTCTACAGCACATATATATCTTCTAATACATCCGTTTAGTTATCAGCTGGAAATCGTCTCTAACTGTGTTAACTATCCCCCTAACGAAATTCAAAGGAAAACATAAACTTGAAGTATACCATTAGTTTTTCGAGATCCTCACTGATTAGTAACTTCAGGCTAACTACAAAGGCTTCATTCTAAACGCATAAAAGATGTTCAGAGAGGTTAATAGAAATCTTGATTTTTATTTACCGTGTTAGATTTATTGGCCGCAGTATATATTTAAAATTGATTGCTTCCTTTTTTCTTTTTTTTTTTCCCAAGCCCATTTAGTACTCTGAAACGTAAAGCTAATAACAGGTTGGCACAGTCAAATAACGTATTAAGAAAAGGGGGGAAAGATTCTATAGAGAATGAAAGAATTCAGAAATCTTTATTTTTCAATCAAAGACACCATTTTTCTGCGGTCAGAAACCTTTTTAATGAATGAAAAGAAAAAAGTGATTTATGTGTAAAACCAGGAAGTAAAATAAAAAAAAAGAAAAACAACTATGATATGCTCATCACACGTTCCTTTATAATAAGGAAAGAATTTTCCAGTTTTTGGATTGCTAATAAGAAGAAATGGATTGTGGTTGCATTGTTTCTTTGCTGTCTAAATGAAGAAGTTGTGGAAACAGGATATTATTACGTAACAATTTATTTATACGGCATTTAGTTTATGTCTGATGCAGACTCGATTAATGAAAATAGAAATTAAATTCATGAATAAAGAAGGGACATATTTAGATTCGGTAAAATAAAAAATAAATAGTCATCTGAACCGATTGGAGACATTTTTAAGTTTTGAAAATGAAGAATTTTACAACTGTTTGTTTTTAAGAGAAAAAAAAAAACTATAGAATTTCTGATTTTTTTACATTTTTATGGTTTGACTAGGTTTTTCTGTAAACGCAAATACCAAAATCTTTTGATCAGTTATCAAGATTAACTAAATGCATGGTTTTTGCCGTTTAGTTTTCAAAGAAAAAAAAATGGCTGTCACAAAGGGAATATTTTAATCAAGTAATTGTGTTTGAAGACACTCTAAAATGGAAAGAGTGAATAGTAACTCATACGGAGTGAAACAGTAATTCAATCGCTTTAGGCTGTGAATATAATCAATCTCTGAAACTGTAAAAAATTACTCATTGTAAACAAAGTAGTTAGAAAACACTCAATATTCACTTTTTCAGGGTGAAAATTACCCACTTTACTCGATAAAAGGTACTTCCTTCTTTAGAGGTTAGCAATTTTACTCTTCAGGAATGAATGTTCATTCTTTTCATTTTAGAGTGCACAAGACCATGTTAGGTCATCAGTAATGCTAATTTAATAATTTTAAAAGTTGAAATAACGTAGTTTTATTTTAACTAATTTCAGTGGTGGGTACAGGAGAGAGGTTAGGGGGCTTCAGCCACTCCCTCTTTTCTCCACCCAACTCCACCTCAAAAAATAAAAGAAAAATAAAACATTGCTTAAGGGTAAAATTTTTCATTAATGTATGAAGTCAAATAAGATTTATTTTTAATAGTCCCCCAAGAAATATCTCTCCGTCATGGACTAATTCGTTATGTTTAGCTTTGTTTTACTCCTAATGTAGATAAGGACATTGATTCCTTAAAGGTCGTATTATTTTTAAGAAAACGGTTATAAAAGTGCTTATTTTTTTATTCCAGATAATTGTATAAAGATAAGTGCAATATATGTATTCATTTTAAGGTTTTGAATATTTGTTTAGCGCGAAAGGGAAAAAAAAGTTAAATTTCTACGAAAAACCAACATTTAGGGTTATTGTGACTGAATGTGTGTTTTGTAGTAAGCAGGGAATCATTAAAAATATGTTTTAAACAGTGAAAGAGAATTTTATTAAACTTACTTTGTAAAATATATGAATATTTGTAAAGTTTTCTTTGAAAATAAGTAAAAAGAAAAAAGTGACCCACGATTGCACAATGCATATCACAAATACACGAATTTGAGTACTGCTACCATCTACTTAAAAATAAGCTATCTCTAAATTAAGTTAAAAAATACTATGGTATTGTCATTTGTTGTGTAAAATGATATTTGGAAAAAACGTGCATAAGAATTGAAATGCTCTTATCTTTCTGACGCATAACATTTGAGCACTATTGCCCGGAAATATGATGACGGGCACGAGAAATAGAGGGAGAAAGCTTAGGCCGTGATTTTGACGGGAACGAGGCTTAACGTGTTAATCAAAAAACAGTCATAATGAAAACTAAAATGCACTTGCGTTTACAATCTCACAAAACAGTTACACTATGAAGTCCACAGACGCAGAATGACCCCAGTACTGTTAGTTAACTAAACACCTACACTAAGACGCAATTGCGATGGAGATCGCATATCTAATTTAATAATCATTTACTTTGGCTTTCTTTAATGTAATCTATCCAAAATCAAGAATTCTAAATCACTTCTGTTTTCATTTTTCTGCCATTTCGGCTTTTAAAACTGTATTTTCGCTTTTCCCGTATGCACTATTCTTTTTGTTCATTCGTCTCTTCAGACCGGTGTGCTAAAAATAGATATATTGCGTCCGTTTGCTACTGCAACGTATTTTTTGATTCCCCTCCTTTGGCTTGGTGTTGGAGATTTTATTATTTGTTGCCCTACCTCGTCTTCAAAATTATTTGCTCGCGATTACGTCATTGTAATTTTATTGGATTAACTGTTAGGGTTGCTCTGGAATTGGCGTTATTAATCTCAGCCAAGTTTTTGTTCTCGCCAATGTGTAATTCTGTGCTAGCATAATTTTTAAGTCATTCCACCTTAATTTCACTGTTCATAAAGAACGTATTTTTATTTTCGCTGAGCCACCACCGCCCGTTATAATAATTTTTCAATAGTATATGTTTAATAAAATAGTTTTTCAGTATTTAACGTCTTTTTATTATATTGCAACTATAAGTGCATCGAACCTGGATTATTAAGTATCACAACGCAGTGTTAATAATTTAAAACAGCCTAACTAATTAACTTCTTTACATAAATCAAACCTTTTTCCAACGCACCCAAGCACCAGAATTCCTCTAAATTCTTTGTGAACTCAGGAGATAAACTTCTCTGAAAGCATCCAATCAAAATTCATTAGTTTCACAAATAAATTAAGCTACGCTAAACTTCATCGATTATCCGGATGAAAAAAAATATATATATCAAGACAAACATACATTTCGCTTTAATTAAAGTGCTTTTCGGGTGATTTGGAACCAAGAATTTCAATCGCTAGAAAATATTGGAGTATAAGTAATTGGAAAGAAGTTTTCTTCGGTGAAGCAGAAAATGAGATAGTTCCATTAAGCTGCGCAGTATGCCAGATCAATACTCGGTTAACTGCTGTGTCAATAACATGTCTTTTAATTAGTGGAAAGTCTAGACTTCTGATTCTCAGTAAATTAAATTACCTTTCGAATAAACGACGAATGAAGATTCAAAATATTGAGGAATAACATCTTTGTCGAAGTTTTGAAGCTCTATGCCCAACATATAGTCAAGTGGACATAAATTTTCTACTGGGGGGGGGTAGGGGGTCACAACTGCCCCCCCCCCCCCAGTGAGAAATTTTTTGCCGTACAAAATCTATATTCTTTTATTCCCTACCACACACGCGTATACATATATGTGAGTTGCAGTAGTCGTAACCCCCCCCCCATGAAAAGTTTCTGTCTATGCCACAGCAGATTTGCATTTAATTACAGAGGATTAATAATTAAAAACCAGTCAATAAATTGTGGGATTTTGTTAATCACTTAATTAAAAAAGTGGTATTTCGTTTCAGATTTTAAATACATATATATATATATCAATATATAATTCCAAATATAACCACTGGTGGCATATTAATTTGAAAATTTATACTATTAAAAATACAGTTTGTTTCTTTCGGCATCACACGAATATTGTTATAAAATCCGGAAAACTTTTAAGTTATCTTATTTCCATTATTCTTATTGCTGCAGCGTGGTGGCACGTGTCATTTATTCGTGGCGCCCTCTAGTGGCAATATTGGAACATTTTTTTTACTTTCTGAAACAAATACTCATACTTTTTTAACTAATCCACAAAATTTCACAATATTCTGGTATCTCGTTTTGGCTGTGGATAGCTTTGAAATAAGACATTTCAATTAAGAACACCGTGCATATAAAATCTAATAAATATTAACATATCAAAGAATGCATGGGGTAAGTTCTACAATCTTTTTCTCTTCAAGTTGAAAAAGTTGCCTGGCGCTTTAAAACATCAATAAGCTGAATTTATTAAATAATAGTAATAATAATAATAACTTACCAGGCAAGACCTGGTTCAGGACCCCCTATTGGTACTGGACCTCTTCAGGGTTCGTGGACCTGATCTAGCTCTACTGGTTGAGGGGATGAGAAATAATAACAAAATATTAATAATAAAGAAATAATTTCATAAAATTGTACTGTCGTTCATTAAAAAAATTTATCCCGAAATACATGATATTCATCAGTATAAGTAGATTAATATAAATTTTATAAAAATGTAAAAGCATGAACTGTAACATTTATACAAACACAAAACTTTTGTAATGAGAAAATAATGAAATACTGGTTAATATACGGAAAATCGATATAAACAGAACTTAAAATAATATAATTATCATCGCACAGTTTTTACATTGAATACTTCTATAACATTCTAATAACACATATACAAAATATCGATATCCAATATTATTTAAGTACAACAGCCTTATTTGAATGTCAGCCAAGTGCCTATATTGAATAATTTCAGCATGAAGTGGTTGGCGGGTTTAACTCTCAAGTAATTTCCGAATACTTAATGGCTACATCATTTACCTTTAATCTGAAACCAAGTCATTTAGTTTTATTCCCTGTCATCACGCTATGCATCAGCTCTTAAGTTGATGTGGTTTCATTAGAGGGGAAAGACTAAAAAATACAGCATAACACATTACACACACATTTTAGGATCATACAGCAACAGGACAATACAGCAACATTTTAGGATCAATTGTGCTTTTAATGTTTTCTTCATAACTGATTTAGTTATAGTGTAAAGTTTATGAAAGTATTTTAAAAATTAATTATCCGTCATGAAGCGTGAGTACTGACTTAGGACCGTGCGAATTAATAAAGAGTGGAGCATTCTGAAAATAAGAGTAATGATAAACGTTAAAAATGTATTTAAAAAGAGAAAAAAAAAGAAAAGAAAGGATAAAAGATAAAGAAATGAAAAAGAAAAGAAAAAACTTTTTTTCAATGCATATTTTGTCATTTTTTAATTAGTGTAAAAATTGAAATTGTGTTGCATTTTAATTTTTAACTAATGTCGCATCTTAAAGATTTTTTAATTTAAGCTGAGCAGTTTATTACATTTCTGAACAAGTAAAGCAGTCTGAACTTTTATGAAATCCTGTCTCTTTTAAAACTATGGCATTTTGTTATTACTGTTATTAATATTATTATTATTATTATTATTATTATTTTACCATTTAGTGCAGTGTGTCACACAACGCCCGGGATGGATATTCTAGATAACCTAATGTTACATTTATTATATTTTTTGTTATCTGAAGTATACATTTATTATATTTTTTACTATAATAAAAAATAAAATGCTCTTTTTTTCTTGTTTTATTTATTCAAAAGCAAAAACTAAAACCACATAATATCACCATTTTCCTAACCAGTAAGAAATTCCAAGCCATACAGTATTTTAAATACAACAGCATTTTTTCAATATCGTCAAAGTACCCGAATTATTGAATGTATTCAGCATGAAGTGGCGGGCTTTTTCACCGCAAATAGTGTGCGAATACGTAATGACTACATTTACCTTTAATCTGAAACCAAGTCATTTAGTTTTATTCCTTGTCATCACGCTATGCATTAGTCCTCAACTTGAGTTAACCATGCCTTGCTACGATCTCATTAGTGGGAGAGACTGAACCCGGCGTGGTACGCAACTATCTTTTTTTTTTTTTCATAAATTACGCTCTTAATGCTTTTTAATAATTGATTTTAATTACGATAAAAGAGTTGAAGCTATGAAAATAGTTTGAAGGATGAATAATCCAATACAAAAATATACGTGAGTATGAAAAGTTAAAATCGTAACAAAAGCTAGTGGCGAATTATTATTATTTTATTTATTCACTTTTATTTATTTATTTTATTATTTATTTTTCATATTATTTTTATTTATTTATATATTTATTTCATTATTTATTTTTGTTTGTTTATTTATTTATTTTATTTCTTATTATTAGTAGTTCGTTCACTATTTCGTTCACTCCGATATTTTCATGTGTAAGTCAACACGTCTTGTTGGATTTTCAATAGGGTTACCACCAGATAGAAAGAGAGGATAAAATATTGAAAGTCGCCGAGGTTTGCAATTTTTTATGATTTATCTCTGCCGCTAAAAATAAGTCCCCAAAACTGAATCTAGCTTGGCGATGTCCTCCATGCTTAAAGAGAAATTGGCAAACCCTATAGTTTATTACAAAGAAGAAGTATAATAAGAATATTCCTGGAGATGATTGTAAAACAGCTTTAGAAGACGATTTTAATATAGATGCCGATTCTGAAAAGTGTTTTATGGAGCAAGAAAGACAAACACGTCACACTCATGGATTATGATGCACATTCAAACAATATTTATAAAGGTCAAGTATAGTTAGAATATGCTTGGTGAAGATTGTAAAACAGTTTTGGTAAGCGATTTTAATATAGATTTCGATTCTAAAGAAGTGTTTTATGGAACAAGGAAGAAAAATACGACACGCTCGTGTATAATGATACACTTTCCAACTTTATAAAAATATATATATATTACCAATACAGCAACAAAGTTGACTTTACTGGGGAAAGAAGCATTGCAAGTTTTGTTTCACAAATAACGAGCTAACAATATAAAGTCGAACCTTGAATTAACGAACTGATTGGGACCCACAGATCGGTTCGTTAAATCGAAGCAATTCGTTAAATCGAATATCAATTTTCGTAAAGAGTATGGTATTGAAATATCAATGCAAAATACCCTTAGATATAGATATTAAAAAAAGAATGCTTATTGTTTACTGCGAGCTTAAAAATAATTAGTTATACGTTAGGAGATCAACTTTAAAATTATCTAAATTCTTTAATATTACTTGTTCTTAATACATAATATATATACATACTTATTGGCACTTTGGAAAGAAATCTCTGATAGTGCTTTGTTTTTGTGGCTTTGTTTTGACTTTCCAAAGCTCTTCGTCGATATTAATTTTGTGTGCGAAAAATTCATAGTTTTATGTGCGAATTTTATTTCAGCGATTGTTGTTCGTTAAATCAAAGCTAAAAATTCGGTAAATCCGAGTATTTCAGCCAGGGTGCGAATTGACGGGGGGGATGCCGGGGATTCTCCCCGGCTGAAGAATGTAATACCCCTGGCTAGAGAAATATTAATGGATCCCTGCCAGGGATACTATTTATTCCCTGCTGGAGAAATGTTGAAATTAGTCTCTGTCCTTACAAATTCAACAGTACCTAACGATTTAAGTATTTGTATTTGGAATAGAAATTCTTTTATTTACTAGACAAAGGAGCAAGTTACAAACTACTCTTTGAAATAGATATATACATGCCTGATGCAGCTTCTCATTCTATAACTGGGGTCAGGTTTCAAAGGAAGACTGCGAAATGAACGAACAAGCGCTGCTCTGCCACGAGCCGAATTTGAGGGTAGACGTAGAATCGACATAGGCAGGAATATATTTGCACAGAAAATTGGGGGTCGACTTTGTTTGACTTTAAGTCACTTCCCAGACATGTTGTCGACTGAATTTGTAATATAATACTTAATACATTAAGTGAGTGGAACATTTACACCTTTCCTCCCTCCCCTTTTTTTTCTTCTTTTCAAATGTCCCCCCCTCCCTGGAGAAAATGTTCAATTCGCACCCTGATTTTAGCACCCTTTTTGTCGGGACAGAAAAAATATTCGTTAAATCGGAGAATTCGTTAAATCAAAGTACGTTAAATCGAGGTTCGACTATATATATATATATATATATATATATATAATATAGAATAGCTAACTTACGTTATGTGAAATCCCAAGATAACCCATTGATAAAGTGAAAAAAATATAAAAATAAAAAAGCAGATAGCACATGGTGCCAATTAACGAGCTTATACCGAATAAAGTGTTTAAAAATAGCCTTCTAAGGCAATGAAAGAGTGGATAATTTGGATATAAAGCGCCAAATGAGAACAGGTGGGCTTTTAAGCCTAATCACATGTATCCACAGGATGGATATGGAAAGGATAATTGAAATGGTGTGCTCTATCATCAGGCGCCACCGCACACACATTTCAATTTAATCGAAAAAAACAATAATAGCTGGGTTTTTGCAAGTTACCTGACCAAAATTAGGGTCATTTTGTAACTTGGGGGCGCGACCGTAGCTATTAGAAATAAACAACGAGGTAGTGGACCAGACAAGAAGATCGAAGCTCAGTTATGGAGGCAGTACTAGTGCATGTTGCCATCAGAGAAGACTAAATGCCATCATTAGACAAGTAATGCCATGGAGTGGGGAAAAATAATAATAATAATAATCTGGAATTGTGGAAAGGAAAGGATAATAAAATAATAATAATTAAATGAATAAATAATAAAATAAATATAACACTAGTATAGCTAGCCTATATATAGGGTCAGGGTGTGTCGAAATTTCCTCCCGGGTTCAGAAGGATATATATATATATATATATATATATATATATATATATTACCAATACAGCAACAAAGTTTACTTTACTGGAGAAAGAAGAATTGCAAGTTTTGTTTCACAAATAACCTGCTTAATCGTCGTAGGATTGGTTGAGGTTCTGACGACGACAGTCGCCTTCCATGGTATTGCTAATATATATTGTTTGAATGTGCATCATAATCCATGAGTGTGCCATGTTTGTTTTTCTTGCTCCATAAATCCATGCGGTTTTTTTTCATGGGGTTGCATAAAAGATCGCGTGGTTGTGCCTTCTATGTCACGTGATATACAAGATTTATACCAACGGATCACAACCGCATTTGCTACCATTGATTGCGACATATTTAAGCGAGTATTGGGAGGCAAGTATTTGACTTTAGACTTGATATCTGCCGCATCACGAAAGGGTCACATATTGAACATTTATGAAACAAAACTTGTAACCTTTCTTTATCCAATAAAGTCAAGTTTGTTTCTGTATTGATAATATATATATATGTATTTATAAACTTTCCTAACCGGGGGGGGGGGGGTAAATTTTGTGACACACCCTGTTGTATAGTACTTGAGTGCGTACTTACATTATGAAAGTATTTCAGATATTATTATTCATTACATGTTTTTTACTGCTTGTTTGTTTTGAAAATATTGGCATAGTGACAAGGATTTCTGAAAGATTTACAAATAAATTATTTATCAGCAAATATTGGTTAATTGATTACATGTTGATTAGTACGGCAAATAGAATGAACGATGCAGTCGGAAAGGCTGCTGCAATTGATGGTTAAGGCTCAATCCTGTCCCAAACCAGAGGCAGATAAAACAGTTTTGATGAAGATTTCTAGAGATGGGTGCGAGACGAAAAGGGATAGAGATTTGCAATTGCTATATGGGAGACCAGACAGGTGTAGCATTTGCAGTTATTCTGCAAGACCGCCCAATTTTTAGTTTAGCATTCATCTCAATTTTCCAGAGCTGCGTTCACGTCTCTGTGTTTTTTTTTTTTTTTTAGATTTATTTGTTTTATTTTGTGCTATTTTTATATTTATTTATGTTTTATTTTATTTTATTTAAACGGTTTTTTTTGGGGGGGTGTCCTTAATTGGCGCTAAAAGTTTAAAAATTTCTATATAAATAGGCTCCGTTGCAGCTTGTCGGTTTGATTCATAATATTTTCAGCAGCAGAATGTTTTTCATAGAGGATGTTAAATTATAGCATATATGCATAAATTCTAAACACTTGTTCAAATACAAATTATTTGTTCTAAACAAATAAATGATATTGGTTAAAATAAGTAAAATCAATAAACACGCACTGCACACAACAGAAAATAGCTTTTTAGATGTTATTTTACCTTACCAAAAAAAAAAAAAAAACCTCTGAGCTGGATAGTACCATTCTAATAATAACAAAAACTTCGGTATTGATTATCTTGTAAAATATAACAACATTATTTCGCAATAATCTCCAAATACCCGAAAACACGCAGAATACTTTCAACGTTAAGTGGAGGGTTGTGCTTTCATAGCATAGCATTTAATGTCCGATTGTGTTTACCTTTAATTTAGAGCTAAATCATACGGTTTTATTTCCTTCCATCACGCTATGTACTGGTGTCCTTAACTGGAGTGAAACATGCGGCATCATTAGAGCCTGAAGTACTGGGCAATACTCAGCTTTGAGGATTAATTATGCTTTCAACGTGATGTGATTTTAGCTACGGAGAAAGCTAGGGAGGTGGAGGGACATCGAGCGTGTTCGTTAACGCTCAACTAGTGCCAATTCCTGCAACTAGTTTAAGTTTTAGGCAATTTTAAACTCGCTTTACACCTTAAACTTATTTTTAAAGTTACTTTTTTAATTTTAAACTTAATTTTAAATCTTAGCCGGTTGATCATCGTTCTTAAATTCAACTGAATGCAGCTAGTTGAAAAACAAAATCAACTGAGATAGGAGAAAGTTGAACCGATTGCTTAAGTAAAACTTATTTGTCAATTTGTTAACAATTTATTTGTTTGAATTCAATCTAAGAAAAGGACATTATTTTCCGGTACACCTAATACTTTGATAATACTGTAGAGACGACAGTTTGAAAAAAAGTTTGAATATTAAATGCTTCGTTGTGATGTATTGGTTCATACATTTGAAGGGGATTTGAAATGTATAAATTTAGTGAACTATGTGTGGCCCGTAAGGGGTGGGCCGGTAATGTGTAGTCCATAAGAAAAATCATTTCTATGCACTGGAGCGTTGTTTCAAGCATTAACCTTTCAGTGTCCCTCTGAGGCACAGCGTTGCGACAATGCAACGTACTTGCACACGCATGTGTCTGGATTTGATGCGAAGTTAAAACTACATATTTTTACATCCCACAAACTCTGCACTCTTTTTTCCCCTTTCATTCAGACATTACGTCATGATCCCCCTTCCTTCATCCCCTCCCTCTCTATATAAATTTTTATTTTTCGACTGAATCGTTGGCAACACTGGCTGCGAAGAGGATGTTTGTTGATGTTCTAATTTAATTTTGTAACGCCCGTTTCTACCTAAATAAATGTTAGTATTGTTTATGTTATGTTGTGGTGTTTATATTATGTGTAATTGTGTTCTGTAGCTCCGAGATTATAAAATATTGTTGTAGTAAAGGATAGTTGTGTGTTACAATATATGTTTTTTTTTTTTTTTCCCAAGATGGTCAAAAGCGCTGACCTTGAGGTTATAGCAATGTGAAATCTTGAAATTTATGTACAATTATCATTTGTTTAGCTATCACAGAAAAAAGATACAGATATTTTTCTAACTGCATTTTTTGCATTTTTATTTATTAAGATTATTTAATTGTTTTAAAACTAACGCTCATTCTATCAACTTAAATATTTATTGTATAGGCTAAATTAAACAAAAATTATGTTCCTCTTATCGTGATTTTGTAATTTACGGACCCGATTCAATCAAATCAACTCTAATTAGTTTTCAACAATGTTCCCTGGTAATATTTTCAAGAATATTTAGATAAGTAAGGATTAAAAAATGGCGATCCGCACAATCAAGAATTCAGTTTACCAATAAGAATCTATTTTTATAGAATGGATATAAAAATGCATTATTTAAAATATATCAATTTTTTATACAAAATAAATTTATATATAAAATAATAGGTATTATGTGTATGATAGCCATTGGGCGTAAACTGGCATGTAACATTGGGGGGGTCAAAATGCGTCCTATTGTAGAAAGTACCGTTTTCAAGTAGGTTATATCTGAATTTTCTTGAAATTTAGGGGAGGGGATAGCAATTGCCCCTTCTTGCCCTTAATAAGTTAAGGCTATGATGATAGCCTATTAAAATTAAATATTTAAATTATGTCTTATAATAACGCTCATTATATATATATGTATGTATAGTAAAAAGGCTTAACTTACGAATCAATGTAGCATCCACTCAGCAGATACAAAATTCTAATTATCCATGGAATAATAAACGTTTTGATTTAGGGAAACATTCATACTTAAACAACATATCCAAAAAGAGCAAAATATGTGAAACGAAAAAAAAAAAAAAAAAAAAAAACGATTATGTAGACAAATTGAAAGATGAAGTACGGATTGGAATGAATAATGGTAGTAAGAATCGATTAAGCTGGTAAGGTCCCACAAACCGAATACTTACTACCGAAAGAAAAACAAAATAACAGGATTTCATTGTAGATACTTAGCACAAAGAAAGCTAAATGTGTAACTACGGGGCTATCCTGTTAAAAAGCAAGAATGAAAAGAAAACAAAAATGGAGACGACATGGCCATAAGCCCATATATATATATATATATATATATATATATATATATATATATATATCTTTATGCAATGAATATAAAAATGTAATAATGTCTGTAAATACACAGATCAATTTGAACAGTAGACAAATTATCCATTTATGAATATAATTAAAATAGTTCTCGTCAAATACTCGTATATTCCGAAAGATAACCTCATTAATTCATAACACACTGTAAATACGAACTTTTCCAATATTTCACGTCACAAGAATAATAATTATCCTCGCATTTTCGTCACGATATTTCCACTGAAAATTGTAAACTATTATGTGAAACAAGATATCAGCCATTATTTATAAACATTCCATTTATTTATAAGCTTGAAGGGGGAAAAAATAAAAATAAATAAAGCGGTCTGGGAAGACCTCGTTTTCATTTATTATTAAAGACTAGTAATAAAAAAAGAGAGGAAGTTTTAAAGCCAACATTTACATAGCACGTGACTCTGGGGGTGTTTTCGGCAAACGCAATTTCCTGCAAGTACCCCCCCCCCCAATCCCCCATTAGTTTTAAACTACTCATTTGTTTTCATATATCACTTGACGTTCTATGTCATTAATTTGTAATGGCTGGCTTCAACCTGGCCCTTCCCCAGGGAATGAGGGGGATATTTCCCCCTCTTTTAAGGGGGGGGGGACTTTTTTTTCTTAGCCTTCTTTATACGGAGAGCTGATCCTAATTTTGCGTTAGATGTTTAAACTGCGAAATTGTGCAAAATAAAAGTGTAGGTATTTTGTTGTGTATGCTTAAAAAGAAGTAATAATATATATTATATATATATATATATATATATATATATATATATATAGTGTATATTTTTATTTTCCTTTTTTTTTCACTTTTAGACAAAGTTGATAAGTTTGACTTCACTGTTTATCTGTCTGACTGTTAGCTCCCTAACAGGAATAAATAAAAGATACAAAGAATTCAGAGATGATAAGGTGCAAAGCATTCAAGGGCGTATAAGGCTCAAAGTATTCAGGGGAATATAAGGTGCAAAGCATTCAGGGAGGTACAAGTACCACCCCTCCCCCTGAAATATAGCCCATTATTTAGCCTACAATTTCATATTTAGCTCACAATTGAAACTTGGCTAACAATTTGATGCTAAGCCACCCCCTCCCCCTTCACCACGAAATAAAATCCTAGCTACGCCACTGAAAGCATTTATTCATTTATAAAGACACTTCATTCTGTAACATAATGATCTACAGGAAAAAAATCAATCATTTGTAGGCTTAGTGTACAAGCATGGGCGTCGATAGGACTGTTTGTAAGGGGTGGGGGTGGGGATAAATCAGGAATCCTGGCCAAATAGATTATATTTTAGTGTTGAACCACTTCTAAGTTATACCATTACGTAAATTGTTACGGTAACATTTATTTTTCCTTGGAACTAGGGGGAAGGGGATGGCCCCTTCCGGCAAATTCTAAAATTATAATGTAACTAAAGCGTTACTGTTCCGATGGGTGATC
Source organism: Cheiracanthium punctorium (assembly GCA_038373885.1). Classification (NCBI taxonomy): domain Eukaryota; kingdom Metazoa; phylum Arthropoda; class Arachnida; order Araneae; family Cheiracanthiidae; genus Cheiracanthium; species Cheiracanthium punctorium. The sequence goes on from JAWZYV010003088.1 coordinate 115,956, forward strand.
TAAAATTAGTAATACAATTTTACTATCTAGGACCAGCGGGCTTCCGTTAATTTCGATCCTTGTATTATGTATTTTTTTCATAATCTAAACCCGTTTTATTTTCCTCTAGAATACCTTTTGAAATTTCAAAGATAAGCTTCCATGCTGAAAATCCCGAAACTGGATCAATACATAATTCCCACAAAGGTGATTTAACATATCTAAGAAAGCATATCATGTCTCTTGTATCCCTGCTATCTGCAGTTGGTGGTATCTTAAAGATGCATGCCCGATATACATTCAAGTGAACTCCTTTTTTTATACCATAAGTATGCTGTCAATATGCAACTACTAATAGAGCTGGAGAGTGACGTATATTTACTTTCTGTTCCGCAGTACGGCTTTCGAAGACTACACCATGGGAAACGATGATAGGTAGAGAATAGCAATCTCTGCCGTCGTTTTTTTTTTTTTTTTTTTTTTGAGTGTGCTATTATAATCTATATTAGTGATATTCTTTGATTGGGCAATCCTACTTGCTTCTTAAATGTAAATAATAATACATGGTATCTGCGTTTGTGATGTGTTTTATTCGGATTGAATTTATATGGTGATGTTTGTGATTTTGATTGATGGATGGATGCGAGTAGCGTTGCCAGGCGTCCGGCTAAAGCCGGACATAGTTAGGCTTTTTGATTGCGTGTCCGGCCAAACTTAACGGTGTCCGGCTTTTGTTAGGCTTTTTACTGGTGACTTTGGCTGATTAGTAATAAAGTACTTGAACTGATTTGGCATTCGATGTTATTTATATTTCATTAGAATTTAGCAAGAGAGAGATTCATGGTAATAATCAAAAAAGTTTGATTTTACATACAATTTTTTGTCGTACCTATTAATACTGAGACAAAATCCTCAATATTGTAGGCTGTCCGGCCATTTTACCCAAATCTCCGGCCAAACTGGCTGATCTGTCCGGCTATTTGGTTTGGCGACCTGGCAACCCTAGATGCGAGAAGGAAAATAAGGTATCTCGTCTCGCATAGCAACTACAAAGCTTTTGTCCGGTAAATACCTTTACAAATTTCAAAATTACTTAATTTTTGGTAAATCAGTTAGAGAAAGTAAAGTATCTAACCAAATCAATTGGTAGGAAGATTTTACCTAGAACTTAAAAGAGTCCATATATATCATTAAACACACATTTATATTTTTCCCCCATAACTGTTAACACAATTTTAATTTTGTTTTTATTGTTTAAAACCCAAATTGTTTGGTTTCTGAAATTTTAGTAGATTCCATAGCTTTTCATAATTAATCCAGCCGTTATAATGATGAATTTTGAAAGTTTTAATTTAGCATAAAAATTCCCTTTCAAAATTATCAGTCAATTGGTAGTTTAAAAAAATTACCTGCTTGTTAAAACATATCGCCAATAATCTTGTTCTTTTTTAATTGGCATAAAATAAATTTCTGATGTAAAACACTTTACTTCTTCAGAACAGGGCAAAATTTTACAATATCGACCGAACTTCTTAAGGATGCTGTTCGAACACAAGCCTTTACGCATTCAATAAATCTTAATTAAGAAAATGTCTAGTGGGATAAGAAAGAAAAGAAGAAAAGAAAAACCTAGAAAATAAGAGTAATTGAGTTACATAACACGCAACTAAATTCTAGACACTAATTACATCTTCAGTAATCAGCTAGGCAACCTGTCTATCAACTTAACGAAGTTGTAAGGTGCCTAAGAAAGTAACGCAGGGAAAAAGACAAAAAAAATATTGCATTTTTCATTGCATACAAGATATTTTTTCTTTCTTTTCTTTTTGGCGACATTGTGCTAGGCTCATCTCTTGGCACTCAACTTGAGTGAAGAGTATTGATAAGAAAGCACTTATGTCTCCAATGTCTTATTTCTTTCTCTGGAGCTCTGCTTTATTAAGGGGGGGGGGGATAGATAAATTGGGAAATTTTCACGTAAATGACTTGTACTTTTTTTAAGGATTATGTATTAGCAAAAACCTTTCGAACACGTTTATTGGCGGCTGGCTTACAGCGAGACTGACTGGACTATGACCCCAATGAAAGACTAAATTATCGATGATTTCATAATGTAGCAGCGATTAGTTAGAAGAAGAACAAAATCAGCCTTTAGAAAGTCTTCTGCCCAAAGCACATACCCCCCCCCCAGGCAGATACCCCTCGTGCAAATTATCCTTAAAACACAACACACAACTAAATATGTCAACGTCGCGAGTTTGAATGAATTTAATTGTCATTTTCCAACAAAGGAGTCATTATTTAACGCTTATCAATTCATACTTTATGCCCTAAAGTTATTATTTTTTTTCTGACACATAACCGGCGGCAGCACAGCAGGTATAGTGGTGTGACTCATAATTTACCACTTGTGATATCTCGGAAACTATTCTACTCAAGAGACAAAGGACTTTTTTATTTATTTTTTTTAATTTGCCTTTTTTATCACAATGATTTTACGTTTAAAAATTAAATTTTGCATTTTTAATGTACGTACAAGCCTTTGCAAAAGAAAGGAAGGGAAAAAAAAATCATGGAAAGTAATCTTTGTTTAACTAACTTTTCTGATTGACAGTATGTTTCAATCGCTTGCAATTTGAGAGACAATCTCTGCATAACATCTATTTTAAATCACCAGGAATTAGTTGGCCTGACGAAGGTCAAATGTCTCTCTCAAAACTGCACAAAAGTCATGAAGTTTGGCGGCTTTTGGAGATAGTGGCCTTAAAAAGTCTCCAAACCTGAAGCTTGCTTCGCTTTTTTTCATTAAAATGATATCATCTGCGTGAAGCATTGATATAACAGGGGCTGTTTACACGAAACGAAATCGTTCTAATGTGAAAAGTTTCCGCACGTTTCCAGAAGAGCATGAACTTCAGTTTGGGTATGTAATAAAAACTGAATATGAAGTTATTAGTTTTAGGTGGACAAAGATTAAATATATCGAGTGTAGACATTTTCTTCAAATGTTTTTCTATCGCCCATTGTAAGTGCCTCCATAAGGAGCTTGGACTTCTAGTTACTTATATTTATAATATAAACCCTTCAAAGCAACTACTTTTCTTTACTTTTAATTTATTTGTCATAATGTTAATTGATTATGACATTTTTCAGATTGAATTTTTAAAATTACAAATAAATCTTTTTCGTGTTTTTCACCAGTATGTTAATATACTTTGATAATTTTAGGCTATATTTGCATCTTTTCGCACAAATAAAGGGGGGGGGGAAATCTATTTGCGGGTTTGTTTGTGGCATATGAAAACCCTCATCACTAGAGCGATCTGCTTGAAAATTTGCATAAAAAATATATACGGGAAGGTGACCCAAAATGATCCTAGGGAGTAAAATGATCCACATGCGTTTTGTTCCATACAGGTGGCTCTATCTACCGGGTAACACATAAACTTAGTAGTTGTGCCAAGTGAAGAAAAAGCAATGTCGGCATTAAAGTTATCACAGTAGTACGCATCTAAATAGAATTGTTTGAAAAATTGGATTTTATAACATTTGTCATACGGTAACTTGCCTATTTATTTTGATAAACAGTGTTTCATGTACAGATATAGTTTACTGAATGGAGTATATTTTTTAGATTATTATTTAGGTTAGATACAGTGTCACAAATGCCTAGGTGGGTGAATGATGCATGCGCCGGAATACCTAAGAATGGTGATCAAGTGTATTTTTATAATTTATTTCGGAGTTTTGGCCTTCAATAAGGTACGCCATAATTTTTTAATTATAATATTCAAATATTCTATTTTATTGTTTGTAACATTTCTTTATTTTAAAATTTTCATAAAAATAAATTATGTGCGAGATCTAATTGTAAAACGTATTTTATTTCATTATATACAGTTATAATTACTTTTACATCTTTTTATTTTGCCGTTATAAGAACAATTCACAGTTATTTTTAAACGAAGGATCATTTTGCCCTTTGGTTGAGGGTAAAATGATCCTTTGGGTACTTTTTCCAAATTCGAATTTTTTAATTACTCAGTGTGGGATGGAAATATTATTGAAATATGTTTACAATGCAAAATATAGCGTAAAACATGCAAAATGCCGAAGTTTTATTTCAACGTTTATCCGCTCTTATATTAAACGAGGAATGTTTGTGGGTGTGTGTGTATGTCCGAACGATCTCGAAAACTGCTCTAAGGATTCTTTTTAAATTCCGTACCTGGGGGTTTTTTGGGCCCCTGAAACGATTGAGCTAGGTCAATTTATTGAAAAAACTCTAAAACGCTCAAATTTAAAATTTAAAATTTTTGGACGGTAGCGCCATCTATTGAGCGTTTGAAAAACGCACTTGATACAATCTTCCTAAAAGGGACGCTCAAATAAGTTTGGGGCGGATTAAAAAATACACGCCATCGATATATAATAGTAAAAATTAATTTCGCAAAGAAACAAAATAAATGGAACTTGATATTCAGTACACAGATAAATAAATATTTTAGTAACTAGATATATTACACCATTCAGCTACATAAATTTGTTTAGAATTAAAAAGTTATTTTTATTTCAAAATATCGTCCTGGCAACCACCGAAAGGAAAAGAGAAAAGAGTCTTCGTTGCCATCCCCGCAAGCACCTTGATGGAATATACGTAAATAATTTAATTATTCTTAATTCATAGTTATTAATACAAAACTATTCGTAAATCTTATGTTAAAAATTTGCCTGAATTTATTACAATTATCCTTTTGTAACTAACGTAAAGCTAAATGTATTTTCGCGTATATACTAAAACAATAAAGATTTTTCATGTATTTTATTGATCCATATGATGCGAATTTCAAAACTGCATAAAAGTTTCAGCTTAGCCGAATAATTTAAAACGAAAATGACACCCTTTTCAGTCATTCACAGTAAGAAAAAATGTCCTGTGACGTAACATGAAAATTCCATTTTTTTTTTTTTTTTTTTTTTTAAATAACGGCACTAGGCGGGGCCGTCGTTATTACAACCGGGCCTGCTTATTCGTTGCCACCGGAAAAAATGGGTGGGTGAATCATTGAGGCCTAATGTTTGCATTTGCGCTGTTCGATTGTATGCGATTTGGTATTATAAACGTTATTTTATTTTATAATTAAAAAACAATTTTGTTATAGTTTTGTCATAGTGATTTAATAACAAGGTGATTTAGATGTAGGTAATGATTTTTTGAAGATTGCGCCTTTATTTATGGAAATAAATCAACAAAGAATTCGAACTTTCAGTTCTGAATGTAACGGTAAGTGTACACCTGTATAACTTATTTAGAAATTCTACAAATTTATAGGATATAAACCATGTTTTATGAATTAATATTCATGTGTTATTTATAAATTATTTTAATCTGAAATCGTTTAACTTCGGTAGTTTATTATTCTAGTAAATAAGCGTTCGTTGTAATACTAGTTAGACATTCTTATCTGTTTAATTCTTTCAGTTGAAAATGTCATTTATCATTTATTATAAATGCACTAAAAGTGTGATATTGGTTTCAGTGCAGAAGTACTGTAAAATATACTATTAATTTATGCACATGTTTATGTAGAAACTTTAATTGAAGTTAATATTTTGTATAAGCGTTCATTATGCTCAATTTCAAAGTTTAAATTAATGTTAGAGGTAATGGCTATAATAAGGTACATTAGGTAATGGCTATAATAAAAAATAATTAATTCAGGGATCGTTTATTTTTAGTTTACTACAGTGATTAGAGCAACTTGTGAAAAGGAATCCTGAAATTTTTCGAGTTCTAGAGCTGTTACTATATCTTAATTTGTATTCGAAGGCCGTGCAGAAGGGTTTTTTTTTTTTTTTTTTTTTTTTTTTTGGGCCATAACCCTAATATACAGCAATGCACGGACGAAAACATTTTTTTTCAATCACCAGTTAATAATCACTTAAAAAAAAGAGGTGAAATATTAGTGGTATTTCCTAGTATGGTTTTCTAAAATTTATTATTTTTCTTTGGAGAAAAAAAAATATATGGAACTAAATCTGAAAATTATAAATTATTTTCATTTCGAATGGTAAAATTTTCGATAAATAAACTCATTTGAACTAACCAAAATAAAAACAGTTAATAAACGTGTTCGATCATACACTGTTATGTGATTCTTAATCCTTTTAATATATTTTATCTCCCCTTTAAGTTCGTACTACTATTTATGGGACACCCTTTGTTGTGTAATTTATTCTAAATGTTTCTCGTTAAATTAATTTACATTATTTTTCATTTAAATACCAAGGACAAGCAGTGCACGGGTTGTACTTATAATTATAGCAAACATTCTACTGATATCTACGCCTTACAAAAGATTAAAAATTAAATAGTATAGCAATACTTAAATTTTTTATACGTAAATTGTAATTATCAAATATTTTAAATTCTATTTCATCTCCTCGTCATATATTCTGTTAATATATTAATTGAGCAATATTTAATAAATGAAAATTTAATAACTATTAGTTAAATTTATTTTAAAAGTAATAATGGTTGTAACTGCTTTGAAAATGTGAAACTTAAACATTCAGTATAAAGATATACATAAAAATGCCTGTATCATTTGTGTATTCGTTTACTTTAAAGTATACTAAAAGTCAGCTTAATTTGTTCATGTATATTAAAAATCAAGCTAAAATAATGAATCATGAGAGTTAGCACTACTTTGTTTTTCCTTCAAATTACATGTATCTATTTACTTTAATGTCCACTTGTATGTATCATAGTAAAGAAACTGTCAATGAGTTCGTACTTGAATTAGTAACACACAGTCATGATTTTAAACTACATTAAATAACGTTTCAAAGCAGCGGAAAGCTTAAAAATTGCTTGATGTATACGTGGAGACGTGAGGATCCGTAGGCCTCTTTGGATGACTCATCGAAATACACGCGCAGGCCCGTTACAAATAGCGAAGGCCCCGGCTAGATCTGGCTAGAACTCCTAGGGCCAGCTTACGTCTCGAAAAGTTGCCCAAACCGAAACTATGGGGTAGCTATCTTAGGCGTACTTCTCGCTACTTTGGCATTTCGTTAAAGTAAACGTAATTAGTGACAAACTTTAATATTTTATTATGATTGCGAAAATAATTGTAGGTATACAACAATATTCAAGATGCTTAATTAAATTTATTAACATATATGTGGTCTATTTCTTTTTTAAACACATTGGTTTTAAACACACAAGGTTTTGTTTACAAACACAACAGGTAGCTTTGGCGATAATGCAAAACGCACTCTTAACATAACATTTGCGTTTTAACAAAACTAAACAAGCTACGAACAACTTTGGTATTTTATATTAACTAACAAAGATAAACTTACAAGAAAAAGGCATTTTCTAAGGTAACAGTAAAAATTTTCAATAATAAAATCTAACTTACAAGGCAAATTTGAGCAGACGATCCGGGATCTCGCGGGGCCATCGCTAAGCAACGGGCCTGCTTATGAGTTGCCATCGCTAAAAATGAGTTTATCATTGAGGCCTGTTTTCCCCAGTCACAGTATTCTATTTTATTATTCTAAGTATTATAAATGTTATATTATTTTATTATTTTAAAACAATTTTTTTATACTTTTGTACTAATGAACTTTAGATGTAGGTAATCGTTTAGTGAATCTTGCGCCATTTTCTTTCATGAAAATTTATCCTAAAATTCGAACATTTTGCTCTGAATGTAAAGGTAAGTGAACGCTTATAATGTACTTAGAAATTCTAAAAATACGTATGTAAATCATGTTTAGTGAATAATTACTCATGTGTTATTTATAAATAAATTATTTTAATCAAAAATCGTATTACTTGAGTAGTTTTTGTTCTTGTAAATAAGCATGACGTTGTGATACTATTTAGACAATTTCATTTTGCCAGTTGAAAATGTTATTTATCAGTTATATATGCCTTGATTATGTGATTAAGACTTACATCTGGTACAGTGCAGAAATACAGTAAATTATAAATTATTGATTTTTGCCCGTTTATACAGAAACTTCAAATGTAGTTAATATTTTGTACAAGCGTTCATTATGCTTGCTCAATTCTAAGTTCGATTGAGAAAGCGACAAAAGAATAATATATACTACATGAAATGTCTTTATTAAAGAATAATTAATTTAGGGATCGCGCTATAGAGCGTATTTTATCAATTTTCTCCAATATACAGGATATCCCGAAAACACTGAAATGCGCTTTAATACATCATTTGTTAAAGATTAATCTTGAATTGTTTAAAATAGCGTAGGAAATACGACTACGTTCATGAAATATTCATTATAAAAATGTCTTTCTCATTTGTGTATTTAGTTATTTTAAAGTACATTAAATATCCACTTGTGAAACTAAAATAAGCAATCGTGAATCATGAGAGTAAGCGATACTTTGTTTTTCCTTCAAATTATATGCATCTATTTTCTTTATATAAATATGTATCATAGCAAACAAATTAATCATGAGTTCGTACTTCAATTAGTAACACAATGTACTTAAAACTACATTAAATAACGTTTGAAAGGACTGGGAAGCTTAAGAAATGCCTGATGTTATACGTGAAGACTCGAGCATCCGTAGGCCTCTTTGGATGGCTCATCAAAATACACGCGCAGGCCCGTTACTAATTGCGAAGGCCCCGCACTAGGTTGAATTCTATTTTAGCTGCCTTATTCCGCCAAGTTGACGATAAATATTTAAATGTAGTTACCCTGACGATTTTTTTTTTTTTTAATGGGTCAACCGTTTATAATGAAACGATGTTCGAAACTCCGATGAAAAAATGATACGATCGATTCCTAAATTGGGCTCGCAGCCGATATTCAACTTAATTCAGATGATCAGCCATCAGTTTAGTTTTCATTCACTGCAGTTGATGATTTCAACTCATTTATTTTATCATCGTATGGACAACCTTTTAAAAGTTGCGGGCAGAACTTTACGATAGTGGCCTCCTGATCCTGACTTCAGGATGTTAGCGAAATCGCGGGCCGTATAATTCGGATTTATATGGAAGTTTGAATGTTTTATACAGGTTTTATACAGGATTTTGACTTGTTCTGAGGGCTGGTCCAAAAGCCATGGCGAGCCCATCCGGCCGCAGGCTGGGAGTTGTCCATATGTGGAAGCAGTAAATCGTGAGGCTGAAATCTGGTTACTAAGACTTTTTCTAATAAATTTTCAATTCTCATTTAGACGTGGATTAGACTGTGTTGTTTTGTGTTGTGTACTATCATTAAACTAAAGGATAAAGCCCTTTGTGGAGACAATTACAGCGGGCGATAGAATGTCTACACTCAGAATATTTAATATTTACCCACTTAAAATCAAATAACTTCATATTCAGTTTTTATTATACATCGAAATTCGAATTGTATAATCTGCAGAAACATTTTGTATTCGAAACATTTCGTTTGGTATCAACATCCTCTCCTATATCCATGCTTAATGCATAGAAAACCGTTTTATTTTTGAAAAAAAGTTAAACTGAGTAGTAATTTAGAAAAGCTATCTTAAGCGAATTGGAATCGTAATTTTTCCTACAAAGCCTGATAACCGTGACTTCAATGTAACGTCAATGTCACTTGCAATAGATAATTCTGACACTCAAATGATTAGCTTTTTTTATTCTCTTAAATGAAATAGAGCTAAAAATACAAAAAAAAAAAAAAAAAACGCTTAAAAATCAGGGAACGGTTGGATTATCAGATTTTTTCTTTCTTTTTTTCTTTTTTTTTTTTACATAATTATGATAATTTTCAGGCTGATCGCACCAAAGAACCGTGTAAATTTTAAGTTATTAGACAATACATTTTTAATCTGTTTGGATGGTAAAAGTTTTATTTTGAGTGGTTGAACTGGAATTGTGACAGAGTCAGGGATCAGCGTAACTATATAGGAGCGATGTATTTTTGATTTATTCGAGGTTAGAAGTCCATTTTCTTCAGTCCATCCGTTTGTTCTATTATTCTCAAGTGTTTAAAGTAGTTTTGTTAGGGTTATTATAAAAGAATATTTTTGATCTATTCTGTTTTCGATTTCATGATTTCGAAGTGTCCTTTTGTACTAATAATTTAAATTGCGTTACACTTTTTATTTTCTTAAGCGTGAGTTTATAAAATAAAATTATGTTTAAAGCATATTTATGTAAGATTATACTTTTATGGCATCTATATTTATGTATCTATAAGATTGAATTTACGTTTGTAGAATTTGTTTATGCATGATGTATTTTCTTTGAATTAGAAAAAAATAAGTATTTTATGTTTGAATTGAAGCACTATAGAGAAATTTACAATTTCAATCGTAAAGAATTATCATCATAGATGTATTATAAAGACGTAAATGCATGAAAGTGTAGCTCAAAAACGAGCTGTGGAAACATATAATCACCGACAGCAGCACTTAGCCCAAATGTGTGAACGTGCAGTTCAAACACAAGCAGATGAAACAGATGATTAGTATTTGGAAGGAGAACGACATGGAACAGCTAGACGTCGACAAATACTTCGGGTAAACAGTCTAAGTATCTACAAAGCTGCCACAAATGTGGGTACTTATTATCATAGTTTAAAACTTTTTAACATGGATTGCATTCACCCTGGAGCTTTGCATTTTTCTGAAGAGTAAAAACAAAAATTAACCGAAACCATTTGGGGGACTGTAAGATTGATGTAGGACATTCCGAATTTCCTGATGAATTGGCGTGGTTGTTTCTTCGATGTCACCCACATTTCAAAGAATTCGAAATTTGAAAGCATACTTTACAATGGCTTTGTTCACATTATATGACGAGTGAAACTATTAACGATTTTGGTGTGTACTGCTACGTTGCGAACAGTGTATAACAGACTTGATGATTTTTTTTTTTTTAACTCATTCATCTGACAGTTCAACCAACTCAAATTCTTGATGCTGAATTTGAACGTCCTCAATATGGACAGATATATTTCTGAAGTAATGAAGACGCTGTTAGTGAATGCATCGCCCAAGATCTTCGCTGATACCCTCGCTGATCTGCTACAGAAGGAAAGGAGGCACCTTACGTTAAACTACTTTTTGCTCAACTCTGATGGCACCGACCATCGAATATTTAGCATCAAAACAAAGTAAATGCCAAAGTATATCTCTTCAAAACAAAGTATATGCCATTGTAACATTGAATGCCGACCAAAGCTTACCTGATAATGTATGGATGATCCGACAGCGATGAAAATCTTTGGCAACCATGAAGATTATTGATACGTGCCAAGGCATTTACGTATTTATTATTTTTCACTTAAGGAGCCTTTACATTCTGAGCATGGCTCGGTAACCTGGTACTGTTATTTATACAAGGTTTCACCTTAGGGGGTCATTTTAGGCCACCTTCCCCTAGAGAGGAAAAAATCTGCACTTTTTTAGAAATCTGAAAAATTCATCTTTTCTTACATTCCACAGTTTATAGGGATGGACGCGAGACGAAAAATCAGCGTCTCGCGTCTCGCAAAATAGCCAAAAAGCTTTGTCTCGTCTCGCAAAAATCCCTATATCGTGCTAAAAACGTGTGTCTCATCTCGCAAAAAAGTCGTCTCGCTTCCATCCGTAACAGTTTATATTTACTTTTTAATTTTGCGTCCTTATTATATGCTTGACCTAACCTTAAAGTTTGTGGAAACTATTTTGAAACACCTTTATATCTAATAATAACTATTATTGATAAATTTATACGAATATTAAATATAACCCTTACTTAAAGGAAGAAAAAACAGCTGCGCATTATAAATTCAAGTTATAAATTCACCGAATTTATAACTACGCTTTAATTATTTAAAAAAGTCAAGTAAACGAAATAGCATCTGTCAAGGAGAAATTTTGTTCATGACCTCTAAGATTTTTTTAATTTTTCATCCAGAGTCCTTTCGTCATAGTAGTTCACCCGTACAAGGAAATGACTTTAAAATTTCGAAAGCACTTGAATAAATATATAGGCAAATGTAAAACATGGCGGGGGGAAGAAATCAGTGTAAGTCAAAGTTAATAATTCAAGTTAGAAAGAACTGTTGAAATTAGTAATAAGTGAATCAGCGTTAGTTTTAATCAGACACCAAAATAAGAACTGAAATCGCATACTGCTTTTTTGCACAGTTATTTCTTGAAATAGTTTTGGATATTGTTTTATATATTAGTTCTTTAATCGTAGTTTTGCAGTATCTCCAGTGACTGCCAATATGTATATATATTTGAGACGTCAGATATTTCAGTAAAGTTCCAGGGTTAAGGCAGGTAAAACGGTTTATTAAACATTATCTTTAAGATACAGTATAGATTGAGAAGAGGAGAGGGGAGACGGGTACAAAAATCAGCGTGGACTCATTAAGCAGTTCCAGTGGCAGAAGTCTTTCGATTTTCGATGTGCGGGTGTATTTACGCTCATCATACCACGTGGGCTGGCATGACATAACTCCGCCTCTCTCTTATCTCTAATCGAACCACACACACTTATGAACATGACCTGCATCCGGGATTACAAAGGCGTGGGGACACGTGTACACTCTAAAGAACTCAATCGACGGCCTGATGTCTAACAATTAACTAAAGAATTAAAACATAGTTCCAGAGCGCGCGTGGCAAGTATGACAGGAAAGCAAAACTTACAGTGAAAGTACCGCTTGAACAATACCCAAACTAGTAAAACCCAAATTACCTTTTTATACATTACACACACATATATATATATAATATATAATAGCTTACTTACGTAAAGTGAAATCCCAAGATAATCCATTGATAAAGTGAAAAAAAATATAAAAATAAAAAAGATAGCACATGGTGCCAATTAACGAGCTTATACCGGATAAGTGCTTAAATATAGCCTTTTAAGGCAATGAAAGAGTGGATAAATTGGATATAAAGCGCCAAATGAGAACTGGTGGGCTTTTAAAGCCTAATCACATGTAACCTCAAATAGACGGAAAATGGAATGGATATTGAAATGGTGTGCTCTATCATCAGGCACCACCGCACACACATTTCAATTTAATCGAAAAAAAACAATAATAGCTAGGTTTCTGCAAGTTACCTGACCAAAATTAGGGTCCTTTTGTAACTTGGGGGGCGCGACCGTAGCTATTAGAAATAAACATATATACAGGTGATTCGCTACCAGACTGACAAACTTGCAGGGGGTGTAGGGGATACAGAGACGGTTCAGAATCACATAGTAATTCGGGGTCGGAAACGTCGCCTTCATGTACTTTTAATAATCACTTTAGAAGAAGTGTTCAAGTGACAGTAAGTTTTCTGACTATGGTTTTTCAAAAACTAATCCCACTTTCACCGATTGCACTTGATAAAAATTGTTATTTTAGAATTGTTTCTTTCATTACATTGATGAAATTGTCTGAGGAAAGCCCATTGCTTATGAAACTTGGTTAAGAAATTAGGCGCACACTTCAACACTTCTTCCAAAGCGATTATTAACAGGTACATGAAGACGATGTTTCCGACCCTGCACTGCTATGTGATTCTGAACCGTCTCTGTACCCCACTACACCCCCTGCAAGTTTGTCAGTCTGGTAGCGAATCACCTTACACTTAGAGGTATCGTCTCTCGGTCTCGTCTCGTCTCGCGTCTATCCCTAACCGGGATATTCCATTATTCGGGATCACATTCACTAATTATTACGGTTTTGCGCAGCAGGATATGTCCTTTAACCGATGCCCGACCGGTGGCGAGAACAATGCGCTCTCAGTTGGCGACCGGAAATGCCTGGTTCGAACCCAGGTCGCGTCCGTCGACCTAGCCGTTCGTCGTTATCCGGGTTTTTTCTCCGAAACTTCGCGTAAATACGAATGAGGACCTCTTAGAAAGACCCCCAAGGAGGGCATCCCCCACACCTCCACTTCGATCTCTCGCATAGATAATCGGCCGTATTTCTAAAAATCGAAATCACATCCCTTAACCGATATTCCATTAAGCGGGTTTGACTGCGCGTAGCTGACCCTAAAGTAAGAAACAAAAATGATCATCAAAACCCCTGAATTATCGCTAGCGTTCGTTTACTTTGTTTTAGTATTTCATTTTACCGGGTTGAATTACTTACATCAAAACCTGGAGTCATGAGGAGCAAATACATATTTCAAAGGGCTCTTAAATGTTATACTTTTCTACACGGTAATGGCTGTTCAAAAATGCATGTAAGAAAAAACAGAATTCACTTCTCTTTTTCTTTTTTTCCTGAGGAGTCAAGTGATTGAATAGTTCAGGGAGGAGAAAATGGTCTTCCATCTTTTTCCTTGGCAAGCACGTCACGTAAAATCCATTTCCACGTGCACTGCTGTTACATTTTAGTCGAGAGATTATAATGAGATACATCGAAGGAGAATGATGTCCGCTTAATGCATTTCACCAATTCTGTAATGGGCAATTACACGGCCTGCCTATAAGTTTTCGGCGGCTATGCAACAAGCCCACGCGTTATGAGGTGGGTAATTTATTTTTTTATTTTTATTACCAAACTCCGAGCGGGGGGGGGGGCGTAAACTAACAATGAGAAAATTTTGAATTAACCCTTTGAAGCGCAACCATTTACCAATGCTGAAAAAAAGGGCAGCCGCTGCCATTACTCGATTTAACTACCAGAAAGATGGCGGTCGATCGAGCCGTTCATCATGCCTCACATCTAGAGACCATTTTTTGCACACAGCCAGCTGTGTCAAAAAATAGTCTCTTGCTGGTAGTTAAATCGAGCGATGGCAACGGCTGCTCTTTTTTCAGCACTGGGCAGTCTATCCAGTATCCAGTTGTTCTTCTATATCAATGTACTTCCATCGTATTCTTCCAGTTGTCAGCAGATGCCTGTGCTGTTAAAGGATTCTCGTGTAACTATGTCACCCTCAAGTATTTTTACAGAAATCAAATTTATTCTTTGTCACTGACAACAGTCAAAACGTCAGAGTTTTGTGTCCGCACAGTGGGGACACCGCGAATTAAAGGGTTAAGTTAGTTGCGGATGTATTAGAATGAATCAATCTTATAACACTGGATATTTTTAACTTCGCTGAAACCGCATTACTGAGATTAAAAATTATATTTATTTTGTGCATCTACAAACTGCACAACATGTCTATAATGTCCCCCATATTTATTAGGTTAAAAAGATTTTTAAGGACCCTCGTTATAATTTAGTGAAATATTAATGATCACTTTTAACACGGTATGCTAGGTTGACCAGCCGTACTCATTTAGGGAGTTTTGAGCGCCTAAGAATACTTCTTTGTACTGATAAAGATATGGAAAACTTTAATAGTTATATTATTCATCCAAAATTACCCCCACCGAAAACATAAAAATGCAACAACAAAAAAAATTTTTTTTTAAGTAAATGCAAAATATTAGTTAAGCAGACACGGTTTTCTTTTACAAGTCTAATCCTCAAATTTATAAAATTTCATTCATATACCCTCTCAAAAATGTATTTGAGTGTATAATTTAATATAATTTAAGTAATAATAATGAGTATTTAATTCGAGTAATAATGTATGATAAGCCAAATTTATTGTCTTTTTCAAACTTAAGGCAATTGTTCTTCATAAAAAGTGACTAGCGTATCTAAAATTATTAATAATAAAGTACAAACATATATTTAGTTGGTTAATTTTTTTAAAATAATTCTTTGGGTGGAAAAATCTTTAGTACAAACTATTTCTAAAAACTCTCTGTTACGCAGATCAAATCTGAAACTCTTTAAAATATAATTTGTTGTCTTGCGTGTTGAGAATTTTATTTTTAAAAAACCATATTTGTTATTTATTCATTGACAGTTTTTCCAATTTCAATTCCATCAGCTCAGCTAGGATCCCCAACACATCAAATGTAAGTTCAAACATTAATCCAGAAACTTCTAAAAAGCAAAATTATTTTCCTATAATTTTAGTTGGGGAAACACAAGTCAAATCAAACCATGCTTATTCCTTTCGAAACTATGGTAATTTCAAACAATTGCTTTTAAGAAGTTAGTTGGTAAACTTGTGGAAAAACAATAAACACAAACGCTTAGAGTACAATGTTTCTATTTCGTGATATCTGAAAGTATACATGTCAGGACATGTCAGTTATATATAGCAGAATGCATGAAATGACGGCTGATTATGCAAATTAGATTCAACCTTTAAGAAGGGTATTTTTCTGTGTATACTTTAATCTTTATTGAACGATATCCGTGCACGCTTATCATGAAAGAATCCTTTATCTTTATCTCGACGGGTGCGTAGTTAAGTTGCAAAGAAAGTATAGAGACATCACTAATATGTATTTATTTGTTTTTTGCACGTCTATAAAATCCTGCTAACATTATAAATGCGAAACTTAGTATGCATGTTCGTTACTCTTTTGCGCTGAAACGGCAGGACGTATTTGGATGAAATTTGGAATGGAGGTAGTTAACACGTGTTCTACCTTTTATTCCGAAAAAAAAAAGTGTTTCTGTGATTTTCATATAGGTGATGATAGATGGCGTTAATTTGCCGTGGGAAGCGGTAGCAGCACACTAGCAGCAACGTAAAACCATATTCATGATTTCAAATATGCATTTAATCTTTTTAATAATTATATTGTTTAACATGTCATAGTTTTAATCGGCAATACTTAAAAAGTTTACGTAACGTAATTTTATTTACCTGCTGCTTTACCAGCAGCAGGTAAATAAAATATAAATATATAACTATAAAACTCGGCTGTTCGAGCCTCGTCAGGGGGAGACCCCCCCCCCTGAACCCCCCTAATTTTTTAGTTTCATTATTGCCATAAAACAATATTAATTGACTACGTCAGTTTACCTCTCGTCTTTAGTGTATTTCGCCTGGTAACCCTATGTTGAAATTTTTATGATTGTAGCCTATTTATAGAAAAATACATGGGATGCATATTCTACAGCTTACGAAATATTGTAACAATAGATTAAAGCTGTTGTGAACTAATAGAATTTAAATATATGTAAAATTATGTCGCTTTTTATGGGACGCATTTTTCGAACAATTTTCAATAAAGGGAGTGAGAGATAAAATGACATAGTCATTAATACTATGATTGATATAATGTGATGAAAATAATTAGTGAAAAGTTAACTAGAAATGCTTAAGGACACATGGAACATAAAATGGCTCGAATTTTCACTTATCGGCCTGAAAAACAGAGCAGACGATTCCATACATATACAATTTATGTTGGGTTAGAATATATTAAGACTCAAAATGTGGCTTTAAAAAAGTAAACAAACGTGGTTTGGCTACAATAAAGCTTCAATTTTTTGTCTTTTTCTCAAAAGGTTTTTTTTTTTTTTTTTAATACTTTGATACACTTTTCTAAAAGTCTGTTTCAGCTAAGAGGTTGAAACTTCCAAAAGTCTTTTACTAAGTTATTTCTTTAAAAATACCTAACACTCAACATTAAAGTGAACAATTTTTTAAAAGAATTATATTTTTGTTTTTTAAATTGTTCGGATTCTTAAAGATTTTTAGTAAAATATTTTTATTTCCTTTTAGCCAAAATGAAAATCGCTTTTTATCATTCTCTCATAGTATGTTTTCTGGTACCATACAAATTTTAATGTGATAAACTCAATAGCTTTTTAGAAAAGTGTACCAAACTGACATAACTGTTCAAAAACTTTCATTACAGATGTGTAAAAAGTTAATTAGTTCTTAAAAACTAATTATGAATCAAAAAATTGATTTTTTAAATTTTATATATAGACTATAATGTGTGTATACATATATATAGTGGACAAAAATTTTTTCAAAAACTGCCTCTTTTTACTCTTTGATATATTGCATGTGTCTTTAAGTAAACATAGTATTACATAGTGGAATTATATACGTTTAGAAATAGTGAAAACACATAGATATTAAAAGTACGTATATTAATGTACAAGCAAGCAGCACAAATAACTTATCTTCCAGAGTAAGTACATGTAAAATTACGGAACGATTTCATTAAATAATTTGATAATTTTTCATTAAATAATTTAATAATTTTTCCTTAAATAATTAATAATTTAATTTGATAATAATTTTCAGTTGCTGGAAGCAGGAACGGAAAATTATTATTATTTTATTTTATTTTATTTGGTTGCGAAATAGCAATAGGAAGTTGAGAAATGGTGCCACTGCCACGGCAGACAACAGAAGCTAGGTAAAAATGATCGCCAGGTGTTAACAAGCCATTAACTGATAAAGATGTTCCAAAAATGGGTCTCACTGCTAGTGTGATGATATCAGACAAGACAAGAAACTGAAATTGATACGGCGATAATAGGTTAATGATATCAGGAAAGCACTGGGTTTTATTCTGTTGCAATCTTTGTTATAACAATACGGCGAAAACAATATGATAACAAGCTTTTAAACGTTAGCGATTTAGCTTTCAAAACGTCAGGTTTTTATTTATTTGATCTTACACATGCCGACTTGGGCGATTTTTTTTTTTAAATGACATATTTTTCTGAAAGTTACATGAGAACACATAAATTTATACAGTCAACTCCGGATATAGTGAACCTGGTTATAGTGAACTCAAATCGTTAGTCCCGATTCACATACAATAGAAATGTGCATAGCACTTTTCGGTTTTAGTGAACCATGACTTCGGTTATAGTGAACTTAGAAATTAAAACAAATTACGGAAACAGCATGTTTAATGTTGTTGAATGCCTATCCGCACTAAGGGTGTCTATTTCGTGTTCGAGTAGGCAAAAATGTATAAATTTGACGACAGCTGTGACCGGCGATTTTATAGATGTTGATGCTGATGTCATTACAAATGAAGACGGATGAATCTCGACCCTTGTTAAACCGCCACTCTCTTTGATCGCCAGTTCAGAGAGAAAACGGATTTACTACAATACTTTCCAATGTAAAAATCCCTCGATAAACCGCCTCCTCGACTACCCGCCATCCGCCATTCGCTTTTATAGAAGTTGATCTTTTTCTATTGCAAAACTAACTATTTGAACCGCCGATGACTACTGAAAGTGAAGTTCCAAACATTAATGGATTATCTTCTAATGGAAACAGAAGATCCATCATGCCGGATTAACCCTCCTACATGATTGTGCTCGATACAGCTTCGATATCCCATCCCGACCTTTTTTTTCTCAAGAGGATTAAAATGAAGCACTTCAATCAAAGCTTGAACTGAGCCAAGATATTGGCAGTCTTTCTAAAGACCTTACCTAAAAGTTTTGAAGATTTCCGAAAGCATACCGTGGTATACTTGTGGGCAAAGGCGCACCCACGGAGGGGGCTATGGCAGGGGCGTAGCCAGGGGGGGATATCGGAATATATCCCCCCCCCTCGAAATTTTTGGGATTAGTGGTCACAAGATTAATGCCGTGCAGAAATTCTGTCTATTTATGCACGTATAAGTTCATATCCCCCCGAAAAATTTTCCTGGCTACGCGCCTGGGCTATGGAGACTGAAGCCCCATACGTGGAACTAAAGATGGCGGTTTATCGAGGGTTGACTGAATATCAAGTAGTATTTCACTATTTGAGATTTAGAACGCCATGTGCTATTTGGATGCTTTGTACTAAGCGTTCGAGAATCAATTTTTCAAAATCGACTATCTCGAATTTATTTAATAATCAATATCACTAATATGAAAAGAATGTTTTTGACCCCCAAACTCTGTTATGTAATGTTGAATCTTTTTAAAATGCCATCAAAAGTTTGACACGATATAGCAGTAACAATAGTTTTTTTTAAATATTATACCTTTTATAATAGCGTAACATAAAATTTAAACAAAAAAATAGAAAAGAAAAAATCCTAAATATAGTTGGTGTAATTCGAAGAAAAATGAAATCTCCCTCACGGTCTTGGTACACAAAGTAAAATAATTGCACCAAAGATCCGAAAAAATTTAAGATGGTTATTTATAAGCTGCTCTACACTCTGGAATAAATGAAAAAACGGTGTCTTTTATGAACCATTCAGAAAAAAAAAAAAATCTTAAGCATCTTGATTTTTCGAAGAGACACATTCCGTAAAATTTTGGATTTTTAAGAATTTTCTCTTAAAGTTTCTTAAATGATGCAAGTTTATCATTGAGACATTCGAAAATTTTTAAAGTGCTTGACATCATTTCTTTCTATGTGTGTTCCATAAAAACACGTTTTTTTTTTTTTTTTTCAATACACTGTTACAATTTACTGTAATGAAATGCAAAAGTTTTACATAGGGCATAGTCGATAAAAAAAAAATAATAATAATTAAATAGATTTTAGCCGCCGTGAGCAGTTTACACCTTGTGCATGCGGCAGAACAGGCTCTCAACTAGTGATGGCATGAATAAATGAAACCATTCGAATTAATCGATTATCAAATTCCTTCGCGATAATCGATTTATAAAAATCCATTCGAACACTTAGCAGATAGTATTCGAAATCTCGAATTGAAATTGCGAATACTATTTGAATAGTGAAATCGCGGATATTTCCTATTCGATTAATCGATTATTGTTTCTATCCGAGTAGTAGTAATCGATCATTGATTCTATTCGAGTAGTAGTAATCTATTATAGAATTCACTCGGATGGCACATCATTACCCTCAACACAGCTCTATCGAAACATCGCCACTACTTCCAATTATGGCAGAATTATGCCCACTTTCGCTGGCATCCATTTTTGTCCCAGTGTGTCTCGCAGTTAGAGCTCCATGAAACCGCGAAAGACCTTGATATGACCTTCATAGGTTACATGCGTTGGAACAAAGATGCCGTTCGAATTTTCATCTCCTGCTTTTCACCTGAAGCAAAAACCGTACACCGGAGAAGGAGAGAAAAAAAAAATTGGGAAAAAAAAATCTCCATGGCAAAGTTCCTTCCCTCCCCCTGCCCCTCTATTTCTTAAAATGATCAGCTGTCGTTACTGAGCAAGGTAGCTTCCGATCTGCCGGAGGTTTTTTTTCCATGTAGCGTATATTCTTTATGAATGGATGTCGGGAAAAAAAACGAATAAATAAATGTAATAAAAAATGGCATAATAATAGGGAATTTTTTTCAGTGAGGGAATGGAGCGTACGCGTTAAGAGTAGTTTTTTTCCCCTCCCCCCTTATAACGTACGTTCCATCAAAAAAAAAAAAAAAAAAAAAAAAAAAAAAAAGAGGTTCAACAATGTTACCGTATTTGATATAGTGTATGAAAATCTGTGTTGAATATTTCCCGCACATGAGTCAATCATTTTTAATTGGATCGAATTAACCTAATTATATTCCAACTGACTACATATTTTAATAATCGTTCAAAAGTGTTTTTTTAATCCCATTTTTTTAGGAAATATTGACTATTCAATGTAATTAAACGTAAAAGTGTAATGCAATTTCGCCTATCATTAGTTCCTCATTAATTTTGCTTTAACTCGTTGGAAAATCAATTTTCCTCCCCTGATGGCGAGGTGACTGCGGTAAATTAAATTTGGAAGAACAGCAAATTATCTCGATATTGTCTGATTTATTGAAATATTTTAAAGATAAGTGATATAAGAGAAAAATGTTTTATTGGAATTTTTATATGTATCAAGTATTTCAACTTTTTTTTTTATTTTCAATACCAACTTGAGTAATATTTTAGAGTTTGGCTTCAGTTGATGTTTTATGTAGAACGAACTTATCAAAACTGTCTAACTTAAGAAGTCTCTCACAAAACTTGTTATGTTGCGTATTATAACTATATGATTATGGCATGAGCGCCAATATCATTGTTTGTAGGGGGAGAGGGGAGCAAGTCAAGGGTCTTTTCCCAGGAAGATACTATATTTTAATGGGGGATATGGGGGGCAGGGCCCCTCCCTGCTACTAGGTATGGGCATCCGTGGACAGGGCAGCCCTAGGGTACGTGGCGCCCCTGCAAACGTACAAAAGGCGCCCCTTTCATACTTCAGATAATGTTTTTATTAGTCTTTAAGTTCGAAATGGCGGCCCTTCGAAGATACCACCCCGATGCCATACCTTGCTTACCATGTCGGGCCGCCCCTGCCTGTGGGATATAGAGAAATAGCAGCGCTAATATTCAGTTGAAATATTTATTATGCTTCATCTTCGCCTTGAATGTCAAAACAAAGTAAGGGTGCCCTGTTCAAAAAGTGCTGCTTACTAAATAAATATTAAAAATTGATAGAAACAAGGAAGCACGTCTTTTAACAACATTTATAACAAGAGCTTATCAATTTTTAAAATATTTTTATGCCTTTTTAAAAATCTATGTATGTAAAAGAACTTTTTTTAAAAATCGAATACTCTTATCATTTCATTATTTTTCTTCTTTACTCCTTAAAATAAAATAATAAAAGAAAGAAGAAGAAAAAAATCGTGACTTTTTTTTACTATGAAAATTTTAATTAAAGGAATTTCGTAAGTCTATAAAATAAAAAGGCTGAAATTCCGAAAGATATTAAAATAAAGAAGTGGGTTGTCTATAATGATAAGAGCTGGCTCGGTTGAACAGTTTGGGAAAAAAATTTTAAACAAATTGTGAGAAAAATTTTATCATTATTGGTACAAGTTCTACTGACATTAACGATTCGAAATTCAGTGTTCCACAAGTAGGGTTTTTTTTTTTTTTTTTTTTTTTTTCCGCTATATATTTTATCAATATTTTGTTCCTCTTTAAAGATGTTTGCATTCCTTTAACAAAAGATTTTTTTAATACCCAAAAATAAAAAAATCTGATCAAAAGAAGTCTAGCATTTTAATTTATTTGCCGGGAGAGGACAGCTCACGCCACCGAATGTGTCGTTTACGTCCTTCCCGGTGTTCGCCGGTGGATGGGGACGATTAGTTGGAAGATTCACATACACATAAATATGGTAATCTGGTATGGTTTAGGGATATTGTTCGTTAGTGTTGATCAGTTTTAACATCAGTCTTTCACGGACTTCACTGACACTTATTTTACCGGACACGGACGAATAGAATTAACAAACATTAACAGTCAAGAAACAGATTAGAAAACATCAATCAGTCGATATCCCAATTCTGCTACTGACAGTCGTTCCCTCCCCTTAAATACGCTTTAGGCTTGATCATTTACTCAATGAATTCAAAGGGGAATAAACTATAACATTCTAGAATTAGAATAGAATACGCATGCTATCCTCCATCGTCAGCCAAAGCATAAACTAAAGATTCCAATCAATTGATACAACGTACAGAGAGAAAAAAAAAAAAAAACGCTTAACATCTGCAATTTGAATTGCCTTTAATGATGTACATACACACATAGCTACTCAATGATCGTTGTTTCATCGAACACGCAAAATCGATCGACATGAACACGTAACATTCACAACAGCTTTATTGGTATTCTGTTTCTCACTTAATCCAGCACCACTTATAACACCTTAATAACCTATTCCATTATAACGAAGCTGCGAAACAAAATCAGATGCTAACGCATGAATTGCCTGGTGTGTTTAAGGTATCATCCTCGGAATACAAGCGTACATGCGTGACCTGAATCGTTATAATTGTATTCTCGACAGGTAATCGTGATAGTAATGCATTAGTTAGCGAGAAAATGGGGCAAAGAAAAGGCATTTTAAAAGTAAAAAGGGGAAGAAGAAAGAAAAGTCATTTATAATAACAGTGGTTAGTTATTGATCGTAAAGTTACACAATTGTCAATGCAAATGAACTAGGAAATAATGTTCTGTATTTAATTATATACACATATACACAAGAATGATATCTTTTAAAGTTTACACTAAGGGATGCAACGGATATCCGGCGAACACACTGCATCCGGTCTATCCGGCCAATATGCAGGATAATTGGCAGTAGCCGGATACTGCAAATATCCAGGGGGAAAAATTAAGTACTTCATCTTTTTTTAATATTGGAGTAAATTATCACTGGAAGAAATTATTGTAAAAAAACACTCTTTTTCAAGAATTCTTTGTAAGAATTCGGTTACCTTTTCTTTCATAAATTGACTGCTGAGAAAATGCCCCCCTCCCCTAATTTTGATAAAGTAAGGAAATTTGTTACATTGATTTTCCAGCAGTTGAATGGAGATGTTTTTCTTTCAAGAACTTATCTTTTAAGATATTTATCTAACTCTTGAGGGATAACATCCATTACACTGTGATTTTAATGACTTTAATTGCAATAAAACTAGTACTAAATTCATGGAAACAATCCCAAAAGGATTTCTAATTTTTGAATTAAAGGATTTGAAACTAATGAGAAAAATAATAACTCGATGATCTAAGAACGCTAGTGAAAATAAAAAAATAAGAAGAAAACACACTGCTGACGGATATCCGGCTGAAAGTTTGGCCGGATATTCGGTATCCGGCCAAATTGATGCACTGCGATGTTGAAAAAAACTAATTTGGAAGGCATAGCTATAATTTCAAATATTTTTTTAGAACAATTTAAGGCTTTTATATCAGGAGACTTTTGAGCAGCTTTTTAAAAAGATTAATTGCGCTTGAGACTCTGAAAAATTTAGAATTTCTCTTTACAAGTTGAACTGTGTGAACCGTCACTAACTTATGGGAGTTACGGAGCACTCAGGAGAAAATGCTATACATATGGAATTTTGCAATATTTCCCTAAACAGTGGCTCTAGCGCGATCTTATCGGAAAGCATCCGTTCTCACTCACGGATACTGAAAATCTTCCGCTAAAAAGCCGCTCAGCTCATTTTGGCCCCATGGTTTCGTCTAATGAAAGTGAGAATTATTGTGCCTCTTCCGAGAGTATCGGTAGTGGACGCTATCAACCAATCAAAACAAGGCACTCTTTGCCAAATTCGAGCACGTGGTTTATGACATACTACGCCTTGTCTTCTTGGTCGATCTCTGACTGTGTTATAAAAATGTCTGAAATAAAAATGAAAGGTAATATTCGAGTAAAAACAAACCAGATTGAAATTATAGTCCAAGAAATGAAAGAAAATCACTTCTTAAATGAAAATAAATTTTCAAGTTTTTATACGGCGCTGCAATGAAGTGAGGATTGGCAGGGCCCGTTTATCGGCAGGGCAACCGGGGAATTTGCCCTGGGCCCACCAATTTCAAGGGCCCAAAAATGTTGTATTTTTCAACAAATTTATGTTCGATAAAAAATTTTCATTTGTTAAAAAATTTATATTCTTTAAAAAATTAACTTAAAAATTACGCGATATTATCCTGCAAATGTACATTTAAAAATTTCTGTTTATGCAAGCATGCACTGTAATATCTGGTGACATTTAACATTCACCTTACCGTGAAGGAAAGTGGGTTGCTTTAACTCCCTATTAACTTCAGCTAGGCAATGATAACTCGTCTATACAAATATTGATACGCAGAAGTGACAGTATTTTGAAGCCCCCCTATAATGTTAGGCAAGTTTTGCATTTCCTTTCATAAATACATCCTATTTATGTATACAAAAATCCTTTAATATTTATTGCTATGTACAATAGACACCGGTTATAACATACTCTCGCGAGACCTAAAGAAGTAGTACGTTATAGCCGAAGTACGTTATAAAAAGTACCGCGGTAAGATTTAATATTACATTAAAAAAAAGTGGGCTCATAATTTCATTCTAAAATGTGTTTTAAACAGGTCTAATTTTTCAAAATTTAAATTAAGCAGAGAAAATTCTTTATTACTTACAATTTTTATTGAGATAAATAATCTGTAATTTTCTTTTGTTTTAAATGGGCAGATGCTACTTTAAAAATACTGTTTTGGATATCCATAATAGACCTTCGTAGAGTCTCAGCATCATCACTGCGGCACTCAAAAAATCGTGATAATGTTTTTGCAGCATTTAATGCGTCGGGTATGCGTGGTTATAGTCTCCTTTGTTTCTTCTTCACTATTATCAGAATCATAACAGACAGGGCTTTTCAGGAGGCATTTACATTGATGAATGACAAATAAAAAACATGGTCTTGTTCTTAGCCCTACCTAGCAGGCGAAAAAGATAAGATCGCTCCCTTCATTCATACACTATTCATCCCGCTAGAGAATCTGAAAACTGACATTGAGCGATTTTGAAGGTAC
Source organism: Cheiracanthium punctorium (assembly GCA_038373885.1). Lineage (NCBI taxonomy): Eukaryota > Metazoa > Arthropoda > Arachnida > Araneae > Cheiracanthiidae > Cheiracanthium > Cheiracanthium punctorium. The sequence continues at coordinate 142,005 of JAWZYV010003088.1, forward strand.
TGAAATTTCCGAGAACAAGGAATTAAAATTCTTAAGAAAATCAAAATTTTATTTTTGGCTTTGGTATAAAAAGTACGTTATAGCCGTAGTATGCACTTTTGTTAAGTACGTTTTATGCGAAGTTAAATAATATTACAAATATAGGACTTCTTCTAGGACCTAGCTTCTAGGTACGACCTAGCTTCCTAGCGACCTAGCTTCTAGGTACGTTATAACCGATAGTACGTTATGTCCCAGGTCCGTTATAACCGGTGTGCACTGTATTTATATTTAGTGTTTAAACAAACAGTATATTTAAGTAGCTATATGTATCTAAAATAACTTAGATGCATAATACTGTTTTCGTGCAATTTCCCGTAAAATATTTATGGTCTGGTGCAAAGGCCCAAAAATTTGTGTTTGCCCTGGGCCCAATATTGTGATGATCGGGTCCTGAGGATTGGTAATCTCTAGCACAAAAAATAAGAGTGGAGGTGCTTTTCAAAATGTGAAAGCTTGGCGAAAGGTAAGCAAACTGTTATTTTATAAATTTTAAATATCGTTAAAATCAGCATTATAATTTTTTTTTCGTATTTTTGATTTGTTTACCAATAGTTAAGTTTCATACCAATATGAGTTTGAATTTATAATGCTTGTTTACGTAATGCTTGTTTACGTAAGTAAATTAAACATGTCTGTTTTATGCTAATTCACCGAAAATTGTCGATAAATTCGTCGTAGCTTAATTCAAACGCTTTACCCCTAGGAATCGAAATTTGATTCCTAAGAACCCTTCTAGCATCTTCTTGTTGTGCAACAGCTGCTGTTTCTAAATACGTTTCTGCTGATAAAGAACGATAGTCTCTGCCAGTTCAGAAGCTTCCAGTAAAAAATTTGCATTGTAACAGGATGGTGTTCCTGTACTGTAACATTAAACATCTTGAATTATTATAAGTAAATACCATACGCTAACTTGGGAAGGGGGGGGGGGCGTAGAAATATTTAACCCTTAAATATTTAACCACCACGTAGAAATATTTAACCCTTTAACGCGCAGTGTTCCCGCTCTGGGAACACCAAACTCTGACGTTTTGACTGTTGCCAGTCACGAAGAATAGATTTCATTTCTATAAAAATAGTTGCGGAGAATCCTTAACTTTTTAGCTCGTCATTTCCCGTAAAAAAAATGGTCACGATTATTGTTATTAACAGCACTGACATCTGCTGAAAAATGGAAGAATGCGAGAACAGCTGGATAGATTGCTCAATGCTGAAAAAAGAGCAGCCGTTTCCATCGCTTGACTTAACTACCAGCAACATGGCGGACGATCGAAACGTTCATCGCGGGCCACAGATCTAGAGACCCTTTTTTGACGACAGCTGGCTGTGCCGCACACCCAGCTGTCCTCTGGGTCTCTAGATCTGTGGCACGCGATGAACATTTCGATCGTACGCCATCTTGCTGGTAGTTAAGTCGAGCGATGGCAACGGCTGCCCTTTTTTCAGCATTGGGAAAGGGTTGCGCCTCATAGGGTTAAAGAGCTTACCAAGTTACGCCTTTAATAAATGCATGCTAATAGCTTTAAATAACTAATATTAATTTAAACTAGCGATTTTTTTCTTTTTGCAGCTAAAGAAGATTCACTTAAAATAATGAACAATAATAATTAAATTTTAAACAATAAAATTTATATTTTATGACAAACAAAAATTGATGAAAATAAATTAGTCGGTGGCGCCAACGTGAATACTCATTGGTGTGGTGTCGTGTTTTTATCTCACTACAGGTACTTCACTCACATAATCCACTCCCACAAGTCATTCAAGGATTAAGAGATTTGACTGATATTTCCCAATCTGTGCAGGATAACTTAAACCTCCAACAAAATACATCGATTTTAGTCTATGGCAGAGTGTGAATGCGGATTTAGTTTAATGATCAACACAACGAGCGTTTTTCACTTATTTCAAGCGTATCAATATCTTATGTTTATTAATGCTGATGGACCACCGATTGATCCATGTCAACCTAAAAAATATGTTAAGATCTTTGTTGATAAACCACCTTTCAGCAACTGATACGCAATCAAAATCTGGGCGTGGACGAGACGAATATGCGTCTCGCCCTGTTATGTGGGAAGATTTTTCCAGAAGAACTAAAAATTGTTCGTACCTATTTTTTACATTTTAATCTGATAAGTCACCCCTTCTCTTCCCTCTGAATTTTTAATTATTTAAGGGCGTAGGCGCACCCACGGAGAGGGTTATGGGGGCTCAACCCCCCCCCCACCCCCACCCTCCTAAAGGTGGAAAGGTAGAAGGGAAAAGCATTAAAAATTGAAAATTGTCCCTAATGAATTAAATTTTTCTTTAAATTTTTTTAAATTATTTCTAAAGTGTGCTTAAAAAAAGTTATTTTTTAAATAAGTACTTATAGTTAGTGTACGAAAGACTGTTAAACTCGGTTTCAACGATACTGAAAATATCAGATAATTATTTGACTATAACGAATTACATTGCTGGTGCGCGTGTTGTTCTATGGGCAAGTCAAGTGCCACAGATTATTTTGACGTTATAAAAGAGTTATAACTATAATAGAGATCATTATAACAGAGTTCAGCAGAATATGTAGCCCAGCGCCCCCAAGTAAATTCCTGGGTCCGCCACTGATTAAAGGTATGACAGTACACCTTCTGATATTTTTACGAATCCAGCACTGATACGTACGTAGAGGTGAGCCGCTATCAGAGAGGTCCAATTCCTGTCCTCCCTCTGCTTGATCCCCACCCATCCTCAGATTGTTGGTGTCTGCCTTTCGAACTGTAAAATTTCTTTTCTCAAAGCAATTTTATTGTGTTGTCGACTGTATTAGACGAGGATTTATACGCGAATTCTTATAAATGTTCAAGCAAACAAACTCAAAAATAAATGTCCCAAGTACAACAACTACGTACGGTAACCAAAGTGAGGGGGGATTTCGGTATATTCTCTAACTCTTTTTACAGACCGAATTCAATTCCAGGCATATTTTTAAATTCGTTTCTTGCATATTTTGTCTTCCAATGCGTTAGTTAGAAGATATCAGTCATTTAAATGGAAAGGGGAGGGGGGGATTGTGTACAATTTTTACTGTGTTATTTCCAATTGGGAACATGAGTCATTTCTGACTATACTTTTACATTGATTTCAGAAAAGGAATATAGTGTTGGGTAGTTTTACTAATTCTTAATAATTCCCTTTCACTTATCAGTTAAAGATTTATTTTTAAATTTAAATAAAGATGAGAATTAAGTTTGAAGGGGGCGGGGTGTATCAAGGTAACTCTGTGAAAATTTATGAAAATGGCTATTTTCATGTTTTTCTTTTCTTTTCTTTCTTTCTTTTTTTTTTTTTTTTTTTTTTTTTTTTGTCCAGTTTCCCACTCATAACAGAAATTCTATTTTTTTTAAAAATCCAGTCATCTTTTAACATTATCTGCTAATTGTTTCGAGTCAATATTGATAAAATTTAATTTTTCGATAAATTTTTTATTTGATTTGGGAACATTGGCCTGTAAAATGTTAATGTGAGATTATGTTCCTTCATAACTGTCCTATAAAAAGAATAGAAAGTTATTTTTCAACATTGGTGTAAGTTATAATACTTCTCCGCTTGAAAACAAACTGAGTGAACTAACTGGTATTTCCTTTACATCAGTCAAATGAGGGATATCACAAATTAAAAAATTTTACGTCATATCAAAGTAAATTTAAGAGATTCTAAATGGCTCCTCCTGATGATACTTAGACATTTTTTACGAGGTTAAAATAAACTATTTTCTTCTGCTGAACCATGGAAGATATAAATATTTAAATGGGACATTTCTATTATTTTATACTTAGACATGACCGTAATCTTTTAACTGTTTTAGTAATATGTAACGGCAACATTGGATAATGAATTTTAAAAATAGAAGCGATTTATTACGATCATAGGAGGAGCTATGCGGCATCCACGGAGGAGCTATGGGACCAAAGTCCCCCCTAAACCTGGAGAGTTAGATGCGAAAAGGTTTAAAAATTGAAAATTCTCACCATGAATTAAAATATTTTATTTAGAAAAAATGTCTTCAAATTGTTCCTACTTTCTTGTGGGGATTTATTTAAACTTAGGGGATATTGGATTTTAAATAAATACTTCTTGTTAGTGTATAAAATAAAACTAAACTTGGGTACAACATCAATGAAAATATTGGATAATTATTTATGATTGTTACGTTGAAAGTAGGCTTGTGTTCTATGGCCAAGTGGTGATGAGTATTTTGACGTTATAAGAGAGTTATAAGCATAATCGAGGTCACTATAACCGAGTTCAGCAGTATTTGTAACCCCAGACCCTCCCTAAACCAAATTTCTGGGTGTGCCACTAAATACGATGATATTACAGCACAATGGATTAAAGCACAATGAGCAATTTTAATAAATATTTCCGTATAATTTAAATTAAAAATGTTCGTTAAATTCATCATTTCCGACGGGCGGCTTACAACTGACTAAAAGATAGGCAATCCTACGCTAATACATCCAGGGGTAGTTTCAACACAAAGGACTACCTGAATTATTTTTAAAGTTTATTATTTAAAAGGGCCGACACTAAACTGTCAGGCATTCGCCACTACTAAGGCCCGAAATACTGGCCATTTCATTATGGGTACATTTAGTAGGCGACCAACGTTACCCCCTATAAACAGGGGTGGACAACTTAACACGCAAGCCGGGAATCGAACTTGCATCAAAGGTACTGTAGAATGGTTCGTCAGCCGCTACACCAACCTGGGTGTCAGTTTTGTTTTTGTTATAGGCGGAATTATTATATCGTGCCAAGTTTAAAATAAGAAAATCCTATTCACAGTAAAATCATAGTGTATTCGATTTCTTCCTTAGCTAGTTTTTTCAGTTTTTAGTTTTAGTTTGTGTGATAATGGCAACGAAACGCTAGGGCGATCTGCCAAGGATGGGGGGGGGTGCCTTGTAGGAGTACTTTGTAAGGGGTTCTAACGCTTATTCACGTTACATCTGGAGAAGCCTATCAAAACTCCAGACCGTTAGATCGACAGCTGCGCGACGGGACCTTCACACTTCGGCCGCCTACCATTTTCAGTGACATAATCACTTGCCATGGTGAAGCTGTTAGTGTTTAAATCAGCCGAAATAGTAATCTTTCACAACATGTAAAAATACAGTAGAATCTTCCAAGTTGCACACCCCCATAACTTAGACATCTCCCTAAATAGTACATTTTTCTGAGGAACGGAACGTGTCCATAACATAGAAATATACCTCTATAAGTTGGACACTTTTCGAGACAGGTAACAGGCGTCAGGTCTCCACAGGTGTCTAACCAACGGAGGTTTCACTGTACTACACTTTACAATTATATTCACGTTGTGAAACGTGGCGATAAGAATCCAAGAAGTTCTTCTATCAAAGTGACGAGGTTTTTTTTTTTTTTTTTTTAAATATTATTTCGGTAATCATTATTATTTATAATAGTGTTGGATGAAGTTAAATAAAAAAACTGAAGGTTTGTGAAATTTTCAAAAAAATTCTTAAACATGGATCTGAGTAGCAAGATTTGAAGTGACGCAGAGAAGAATGACACGTTTTGCGAAAATTTCCGATTTTAAGAATATTTTCTAACAGTTTTGAATATGATACAGGTTTATCGTTTATTTCAGTATGTAGTACAGCTTATAAAGAGACAGTTTCCAAAATTTTGAAGTACCTGACATAATTAGTTTATTTGTACTTATGTACCACAAAATCACATGATTTTTTAGAACTACACCGTTAAGTAAAATGTATTATAATTCAACTTGTTAACTTCCCTGCTTACTTACATAACACGTGCAACTTGGAACCATCGATATTTGCTTAAGTGGAGCCTAGAGTCTTGTGGAATTGAATAGAAGGTGTGTGTGTGTGTGGGGGGGGGGGGGGTGCTTGAAACTCTGTGCAATCATCTCTGAGTAAACGCATAGTTTCCTATTGAAAATCCTTTATGTCTTCTGCGTCAAGTGTTCAATCTTGCCTAGGACAGTTTCAAAGAATTCTGTGAATAGAACTGGATCCTTTGATACTTGAGATAACGGGATTAACGCAATTTTGTGGGTGGGGTCAACTAGTTAGAAGATTCACACATGTAAGTCCTTTCTATGGAAGTAAAATACGATCTTTCACCATGTTCCTTTTTTTCGGAAGTTGTGGTCCCTTCACCCCTTTGGGGGGAGGGAGGGAATTATCTGGTTCTCCGTCGGAAACACCTTATTCATGCCCTCACCTGCCGGACAGCCAGATTCCAATAACTTGTTCACGTCTCTGTTCTAAGGAAGTTGTAGTATAGAGTTTATTCCTCCTCAGGTAAATTTGCAAATTTTCAAAAGAATCTTCTAAAAATGAATTTCGAGAGTTGGAGTGATCTAATCGATTTACTAAAGGAAGTGGACAATGGTAAAGAACTTCACTGGGCGTCAGTGTTCGAACAAGTAGCTAGAATGACTAGAATGGACGCATTGACTCCCCTAGAACCGATCAAGATTATGAAGCAAACGTTTCTGAGCGTTTTGCTGACCAGCGGTATCAGTGACGAAACTACCATTGTCAGGTTAGTTACTAATGTTGGAGTTTTGATGTTTCTCATTCCTTAAAACTAACATACCTGTACCTGTCAACTCTACTGGGTTTGTCAGGAGACTACTGGATTTTGATGGTTTTTCCTGGTCTCCAGATTTTGCATTAAAATTTCCTGGTTTTCTAATATTTTGAAGTTTTAATAATCGACACATTCATTTCTCCACCAGTTCTGAAAGATTACCGCTCTCTGGGTCTATTCATTCAATATGGACCAATACACCATGGTATTTTGGTCCAATAATAAATATTTGGGCTTACCTTGATTATTCATTTGTGAAGGATTCTTGAAAATTTCAGAATTAGATGGCAAATCGTTTAATTGTAATATTTTGTAAAAGTTCTAAGTCGCAAAATTTTACTACTATTTTTTAGTCTAAAAAGCAGATATTTTGTAAAATTTCGAGCATTTAAGAAAAAACGTGAACGTAAAGAAACATTGAAGTTTTATTCATTTTATGTTAAAAGAATTCTTCTATTTCTGAGCTTTCACAAATTCAATTTTTAATATCACCACCTTATGTGTGATTGAAATTTCAAACATAAATTGTTATAAAAAGCAAACTTTTCATTTTAAAAACCATAACTGCGTCGTGTCAAGTCAAATTATATTTTTTTTAAATGATACATAGAATAGATGGGGAAATGTGTGAAAAAATTTCGAAGAGTGTTTTTTGACTTAGATAAGTAATTATGACTTTAAGATTATGATACCACATAAATCTACTGGATTTTCTTCACTAGATGTTAGCAGGAGAATGGACTAATTATAATCATTTCATATCATTGTTCACCCCATCATAACCATTTGGGGAAATGAGTCTGGAGCCCCCTCCAATATCGGAGGGCGAAAAAAAAACACACAAAAAAAAAAATAAAACTAGGCTGTTCGAGCATCGTCAGGGAGAGACCCCCTGAAATCCCCCTATTTTTTTAGTTTCATTATTTCCATATTAAAACGATATTAATTGACTGTGTCATTTTATCTCTCATCTTTCGTGCATTTCGCCTAGTAACCCTATGTTGAAATTTTTATGATTGTAACCTATTTATACAAAAATACTGGTGATGTATATTCTACAGCTTACGAAATATTGTAACAATATTAAAGCTGTTGTGAACTAATAGTATTTAAATATATGTAAAAAATGCATGTGATGCATATTCTACAGCTTACGAAATATTGTACCAATAGATTAAACCTGTTGTGAACTAATAGTATTTAAATATATGTAAAATTATGTTGCGTTTTTCGGACAATTTTCAATAAAGGGAGTGAGAGATAAAATGACATAGTCATTAAAGCACACGGGGAAAAATGCCAACCGAAAAAAACGCGAATGGTAAAAACGCAAACGGAATTGATTTGATTTGATTTTGGGACTACGGCCGATTATCTGCGCGAGAGATGGGATGGCCTCCGTGGGGGGTCTTTCTAATTAGTCCTAACCAGTATTTACGCGAAGTATCGGAGAAAACTCCGAACGGTCAGGTCGACGGCAGAGTTGGGTAAAATACACCGAAAATGTATTTTCGATACAAAACGCATGTAAAATTTTTAAAGGATTTCCATTGAGAAGAAGCTAAATTTTACCACCGAAGATCCCAGTTTATTTTATTTAAATACATTTATACATTTTAACAAGAATAACAAAAGCGATCTTAATAGTTGTGTTAAGGAAAGGGTGCTATTTTTTTTAATCGTTGCCTTTTAAAACTTTTTCCTGCATAGAAATAAGATCCGACAGACCGCTTCTGAGAAATTGAATTACAGCACGTGAACAGTAAATGCTCGTTTGTTTCAAAAGCTACTCTTTGGCGGTCGAACCATTTCCCATATTGATTGCTGCTAAGTCAATGTTTCGAATGATTCCCTGAAAAAACTCTTGCAAAATGGCGTATGTTGGCACTTTGGCGAGTCTTAGATTTGAAACTGGATTTTATTTGAGACTGGTATATATAATAACACTGGTTATAGATAAAAATGAATGTTGGTATGTGTATATGAGGTTGAAAAACTCCAGCACGGTTGAGCACCGTTGCACGATGAAATTTGGTTCACCTAAGTCTTTTATGATGGAGAAGGTTTTTATGCTATCCGTTTTCCTTAACTTGCCACTTGGTGCCGCAGCACAACGTTGAATTCTATTCCGTTTAGCCGTTTGCTATGCGAATATCGTCCAACCGATTTCGATGAAATTTCGTACACGCGAATATTAGAACACGGAGAATATTTTTCACTATCCATTTTGCTGTAACTTGCCGCTAAATGGCGCTGCAAAGCATCAACTTCTATACCGTTCGACCGATCGGCATAAAATTTTTTATACTTACACATTTGAGCACGAAGAATATATTCTAACTGCGTTCCTTTTGATGTTACTCATCACTAGATGACACGGCAATGCATTATTATTTTAACTCGCCACTAGATGACGCTGCAGCAGGCCAAATTCTTGACCATTCAAACGGTCGCTATGAAAATCAGTATACATAGCTATTTGAACAATGAGAATATTTTGGCGTTATCCATTTTGCTATAACTCGCCACTTGACGGCGCTGTAGCAAATCATTACTTTAATTAACTACTAGATGGCCCTGCAGTGTATCACTTCTTGACTGTGCAAATGATCGTTATGAAAATTGGTATACATAGATAGTTGAACACGGTCGCTATGAAAATCAGTATACATAGCTATTTGAACAATGAGAATATTTTGGCGATATCCATTTTGCTATAACTCGCCACTTGACGGCGCTGTAGCAAATCATTACTTTATTGAACCACTAGATGGCCCTGCAGTGTATCACTTCTTGACTGTGCAAATGATCGCTATGAAAATAGGTATACATAGATATTTGAACACGGGGAAGAGTTTTGCGCTATCCATTTTCCTATAACTGGCCACTAAATGTCGCGTCAACACATGAACTTCAGGACTGTCCAGCCGATAGTCATGAAAATTCGTATACATCGATATCTGAATGCGAAAAATATTTTCGCCGTATCCGTTTTGCTAAAACTCGCCACTAAATTGCGCTACGCCGCATGGCCTTCTGCACCGTACAAACGATTGCCTTGCAATTCGGTATGCATGATTATTGGACACAATATAACGCGATATCCACTTTGCTATATCTGTTTATTACAATGAATAGTAATCACCACAAATCGTAATATCAAAAAGTCCATTCATTCCCGTGCGAAGAACGGGTACTTCAGCTAGTAGTTTATAAAAACTTTAATTTCCAAAAGTCACACTGCGTAAAGTAAACCTCAACATATAATATTTATTGATATCAGTTGAATGTTTGAATATAAATTCTCAGCTAAATCAAAATCTAAAAAAAATTAAGTTTTGTCTTTGAGTGAGTTTTCAAATTTATTCATCAAGGGCTTTATAAACTTCTGCTAACTGCTTTTGCATGTGCGATACGTCTTTGTATATCGTAACATTTTCTATAATTTTAATAGTGTTTTGAGGAAATTCGTCTGGGTTTTCATTTGATATTTCTACATATTTGTGAAAATTTTTGAACAAATGTATTATTAATACAGTCAATTTGGGACTAATATATTCATTTAAGAAAAAATGAATAACTATAAAGAAAATTATTAGGTAAATAGTAGTTTTGTAGTAAGTTTGCCTGCAAATGCTTTATACCGACTTTTATTCCAAAATGTAACTATGACTTTTAAAACATAAAGTTATTTTATAAATTAAAACGAATGCCAGCAGAAAAAGATGGTACTACATTAAACAGTTGAAGTTATTTTTATATTTTAATTATTATTTTGTAATGAAAGTTTTCTTTTAGACTAAAATTGTTCTCTTTTGAAATAAAGCTATAAAATTTAAAACCAAAAAGTGTTATACTATAAAAAATCTTAATAAGCAGAAAAAAAACAACTGAACGAAACCCCAATAAAACCCACCTGAGCTTTTTATAAAACTCTGGTAATTTCTCATGTGTTACAAAAGTGCTTTTTTTCTTCCCTTATGAGTTTAAACTTATAAAAATTTTACGTCCGGTATGACTTTTTTTTATAACTGAATTGTAGTTTTGATTTTTTTTCACTAGTGCATGTATGATATATAAATATATATTTTTAATATTTTATACTATTTTTAAAATATGTTAATTGGTATAAAACTTAAGTGTTCCATGTGTTTATTTTATGAAAAACATTAAAAGTGTTGTCAAGTGTGCAGTTTATTAGAAATCATTTAAAATGTCATTCACACACTGTTTGGCAGAAAGCGTCAAAAATGTCGTTCGTCCATTATTATACACCTTCGGTATTTCAAAAGCTGACAAGTGTGCGTAAATGTAAAACTAATAAACAAACTCCGCAGATCGAAAATTATCTCTAGATTAAGCTACCACTGATGTCTAAATTAACTAAAGACATTTTGCTATTTGTTCTGCTACATACTCTTAAATGTAATCCATGGCTCGAAACATAGCAGGGGTTGATCCAGGAATTTTTTCCACGGTCCCATTTTTGTGAAAAATGCTTATTTTTGTGAATTTTCAAAACAATTTTTGCGAAAGCCACTTTTTCTCTTAAAGTAATTTACAAAACAAATTAACCTAGTCGTACCTCTATTTAATGAAGTCGCTAAATCCCGGTAAAATGTTCGCTATATGGAAAATTCGTTAAATAGTGATTTACCTTTGAAATGCTTTAAACGGCATACAACTCGTTTTAAATTTATAAACACTAAATATTATTGAAAAAGTAGTTATTCACACTTTTTAAAAATAACATTTTTTGTTACTTATCAAAAATAGATCTGCAAGGAGAAATGAAAAAGGTAAAAAAAAGTCCGAAATTGCCCCCCATTTTCGGTTGTAAATAAATCGTTTTACGATAAAATTAATTAATTATTATGTAATTATCGTATTCATTATAATAAGTAAATTAAGAATACATTACCATTATGTGGTACTGTCAGTTAAATTTAAGCCCTCGTGATCCTTAATTTTGCTGAAAAAGTCTGTAAATTTTGTCTGTTTTTTAACAGCGATTTTTCTAATCTCAGTGAGTTAAGACATCTAGTGAAACCAGTTCAAGGTCAAAGATAAAAATGAAATGTAGTAAAAGAACAAAATTTGTAATGTTCAGAAATATTTAGAGAAATAGCGAAAAAAAAAAAAAAAGTTAAATCCCAAGAAAAACATCGTTAAACAGAGAATGAATTTCACTATTTGGAGGTTTTTTTACGAAGAAATTCGCAAAATGTTCTTGGCTCCCAGGAAAAATTCGCGAAAGAGAGATTCGTTAGACAGGGTTCCGACTGTATACGGTAAAATACCAATGAACGGGCCGTTTTAATTGATTGCATTTTTGTCAAAGGGGCCGTATAAATCGATTGTAATTTTGTAAAGGGATCGTAAAACGGACCCTAATTCCTTCTGCATCGATCCCTGCATAGCCGGTGTCGTGGGACTTCCAACGTTGGGATTTCCGACTGGGGGGGAAGCAGCGATGGCCGGAGCTACTGTTGTTTTTTCGGGTCTCGCAAAGGGCCAGCGGTAGCATATTTTTGAGGGGCCCCCTATAGCGATGGCCGGGCCCACTGTTGTTTTCTTGGGTCTCGAAAAGGGCCAGCGGTAGCATATTTTTGAGGGGGCCCCTATAGCGATGGCCGGACCCACTGATGTTTTTTGGGTCTCGCAAAGGTCCAGCGGTAGCAAATGTTCGAGGAGCCCCTACAGCGATGGCCGGACCCACTGTTGTCTTTCTTGGGTCTCACAAGGGGACAGCGGTAGCATATTATCTAGGAGCCCCTACAGCGATGGCCGCACCCGCTGATGTTTTTGGGGGTCTCGCAAACTGCCAGCGGTAGCATATTTTCGAGGGGCCTTCTACAGGGATGGCGGTCGGAAGTCCCACGTAACCACATAGCCAGGGTTAATTCAAGGCAGGACATTCAGGGCCCATGTAATCGAGCAAAGACTGTTTTTTATGAAAGGCGCATTTACCTCATTTCGTCTTTTTTTTTTTTTAGATTTTTCGAGTTCTACTCCCGATGGCTGCGGCTGGTCTGGGAGATGGAGAACCTGCAGATGGACGAGGATGACGATCCAGTGGAGTTTTACCGCTTCGATCTCGCAGGGGCCCTGCAACCCTTTAGGGGAGACTTCGACCGTTGGACCCTATTTTCTCACGAGTCGGCTGAGTGGATAGCCATGGGCGCCGGCGACTGGAGGTTCCTGGGTGCCTTGCTGAAATACGGACTCTGGGACAAGCGAGTGGAAAGCGAGGACCACATGTTGAAGGAAGACTTCGTACAGCTGTGGTGAGTACCAGCAGATACTTTGTTCTTGAAGCATTTCCTAATCAGTGTCGTACCTAGGTCAGATGTGCGAAGTCTCATTGATTTTGGAATGAGTTCTCGGGCTTTTTTAGTTTATTTTGGGAATGAGAATTTTTCTTCATTTTCTCAAGCTTTTTAAGAGTTTATTTGGAAACTATGATGTGTTCTCGCAAGTTTAAAATGTCCATGTAAATGTTACTTATTTGGAAAAGGAAATATACTAGAGGTTTAAAATGTGTATAAGATTATTAGTACTTTTTTAGTGTGAATTCAGGTATTATTTCAAGGTTTCATTTTAATATAATTTTTAGTGGTAAATTTCTCTTTGTACTTTGACTGATGTTTCATATTTTCCGACACTTCTTTTAAAGATTTCAAATTTACATGGACTATATAGGTCAAGTGCTCAAGTAATGGGACAATACTAAACTTATATGGACATACATGGTATTAAGCAAATAAATATGTCTGTATTGATTATATGTGCATTTTATTCTAAAAATATCTTGGGCTTTTTATGTTTAAAAAGCATGAGATGTCAGTCTTTTTAATTTTGAAACCTTGGTACATCTGCTAAGTAGAGTAGAGCCAGAGATGGTGGGCAAAGTCAATACAGTACTTATCTGGTTAATCGTAAATTCGCTACTCAAAAAGTTAACTTCGATTATCTTTAAATCGTTAACTTTTCAAAAATTTAACACAAGTTAAATTTTTGACCGTTAAGTTTTTTTTTCCCCTAATGGTTGCCACTTGCCGTTTATGGGCATTGGCCACTACCAGGGCCGGAGTTACTGGTCTTAATTTAAGGGGTCAAATCTTCCTGCTTTGCCATAAATGTTATTGTTTTAGAACTTCATCTATATAGCCCCTCAGAAGACATTTAACTGTTCCAATTTTCCTTTTTCCCGACCCTCCAAACTGAACTGATGTCCATCAAATTATCAAGGAGTCCCCCCCCCCCCAAAAAAAAAATGTGGGCGTTACTAGAAAACGGTGGGCGATGGAGCAAAATGGATGTCATATTCGGATTCAGAAGGTCTTTTTTTTATAAGAATCAAGCTAAAATGAAATCGGTAATAAAAAAAAAAAATATTTTTTCTTTCCAGTATTGTATAATGAGAGCCCTGGACTCCTTTGTTGTCCGTACATTTAAGATTCCAGAAAACGTGAAAGTTTTCTGTAAATAAAAATGGTTGTCTGTTGTGTAGTTGGATTTTCTTGAATATTTTGATGGGTGGAAACTAGTTTTCTACAGTTAAATTAAGAGAAAAATAAATTAAATTCATAAACATTAATTGATCCCATTAAAATAAATATGCACTTTACACTATATTAAATGTGTAATTCCCCGTCGGGTAAATTCTAAAAGAAATTTAACGGTTCGTCAAGCAAAAGCCTAAGCCCGAATAGGATCGTGTTGGAAAGTGTTCTATATAATTTATGCATTTGGTATGATTCATCTTTCTTGTTCATAATTCTTTGGCTTGGTCAGTTATAAGTAATAGCAATTTGTTTTTTCTTCTTTCTTCTAGTCGCTACGTAAGCCACTTCTACGAGATCTATCTCCTAGATGAGGCTTACAGGATGACTGTGACAAGGGGCAAGTTCCGCGACATCCAGGGTGAGTTGCTTGGAGACAGCCGTAGGGGATTTCGACGCTTGTCGCTCGTGGTGCGAACGCTCACAGCAGCGTTGCTGTACGCGAAGCGCCGTCCCGCTGCTGAGCAATACACCCAATGCCTGGAAGTGTACTTCTCTGCGGTCTGCGACCCTCTGGTGTCCGCAGATGAAGTACAGGAATTCTTGCTTTTTCTGTACGGGGAGAAAGAAGGCCGGCATGTCGTCGAGTGCATCGTCCAAGCGTGGATCAACCTCTTCGGCAAGCGTCCGTACACTCCTAGGAGTTTGGTGCACCTGTGTCGCGGCACGGTAAGGAAGGCCCTCCTTCAAAACAAGTCTGGAGGACTGCTGCCCAACCGTGTCGCACAACTGCCCATTCCCAGTCTTTTGAAAGACTACATATTGTGTGCTCCGGAATCAAGGGGAAAAATTCAACATACTTGAAAAATGAAAAAAAAAATAATAATAAAATTTTACCGACGTACCTCGATAGGATTTTATCGGAAAAATTATTGAATAAATGTTGAAATTGTTTGTTTAACCCTTGGAGTTAGTCATTTCTTTTGGTAAATTTACTGCTATTTTGTGCAAGGTGGCGACCAAGTACCTTTTTAATTAACTTGAAAGCTGCAAACCAATTATTGATAGCTTAAATGTATTAAAAGACATAACGGACCAGTAGAACTGACCTGGGGTGGAATTCTCCCCCGGTGGTTTCCGAAATCGTCGGTGGTTAGCTGTCGACTGGGCAGGACCAGTTGTTTGGTTATCGACTGCGCTAACGATTCCGGAGGCCATCGGGAGGTCTTTTAGCCAATCACAAGAACCCCTTGACGCTCCTCCTTAAAACTCCACCTCAAGTGACCTCAAGGAGGCGGGGCAAAGTTAACGACTGCAAAAAATTAGCGACGAGGGGAGAATCCAGCTCCTGGTCCGTCTGGCCAGTAATGTTTTATGTACATTTTTCGCTATCTAACGTTCCTCATTTAGCTCCACAATACATGTCATCTAATTTTAACAATACATAATTTGATCTATTTAATATTTTTATAATAGGTATTTACATTTTTTTTAACTTAACGGAAATCTATATATGTTGCACATAATTTCTTTTGTTTTGCATTTTTTTTAAATCATGTATACGAAGCAGTGATAAATGTTAGGCACGGGAACATGGAGTCACTGGTCTTTTGTGTGTGGACCACTGACTAAAAATTCTACTAATTTCTACCTTCGCGTATATATATATATATACTTCTGCATCGCTCTATTTTCCATAATTCTTTTGTTATCTCCCTTCATTACACTCTGCTAAAAAGATTAAAAAGAATGCCCCCTATTTGACAGATTGGTTCCCAGAACTGTTCGTGTTTCAGCATTTTTTTTTTCGTTATTTCTAAATGCGAGAAAAACGCATTAGCACCGAGCTTATGACTTATTAATACGGGCTTGTAAGGTACGTCAGTCAGGTCCCCCCAGCCTGATGACATATTCCACACTGCAATGGATCGAGATAATGTATGAACTTACGCCACGGAAGGAATAAATGCTCTTCAGCTCGGCCATCCAACTGCAATGAGGCAAAAATAAAGATATCCTTAGTGAGTTTAAGGTAACCTTCTATACTTTCCCCCTTTTTTTAAGTTACAATTTAGATTTTCTTTAAAGATAATTTTTAGTAATTTGTAGAATAGAAAAAGAAAATTGCCCAGAAAATTATTTATAATTGTTATACATTTTGTGAAATTGGTGGTATTTATTTATTTGTTTACTTTTAAGTAAATTTTCACTAAAACTTATCCAAAATGACTAACACTGTACACACACACACACACACGGTCATGGTTGTACTGAATAAATCTTAATCATTTTTAACAGTGAGGTGCATATGGCAATGATATTTGAAATGACGAAAAAACTAAGAAATCTTAACAGGGAAATAAAATATGGCCAGTTATGTTACTAAATATGCCTTTTTTTTTCAAATTTTCGACCTGTTGCCAACAAAAAGCCTTAAAATAGAAGCAAACAGTTATGTAAGAACAAATATTTTAGGTCATTTCATAGCCAACAATATTTTGAACATATCCATAAATTTTCAATAAAAAAATCTTAATGTAGAAGTTATGGTGTTAATAGTAAAAACAAAATACAGTCAACTCCGGATATAGAGAACTTTCGTCTCGAAACCATTAGTCTCGATTCAGATACAGTATCTCTGTTCACTAATAGGACACTGGTTTTAGTAAACTTCGGATATAGTGGACGAAATTTGATTGTTCCCAAAGGTTCACTGTAACCGGAGTTGACTACTGTGAAAAATGCATTAAAAGTTCTTAGCTGATGTTAGTTCAAAGCTTCAGCTCATGGTGTGTCTTTCAAATGTCGTAAGATAAAAATAAATACGGTTTTACAAACAGAAATGTATGCAGTACAAGATTTGTGATTAATTTTATTATTGATTTTTTGGTCGAAATTCCAAGTGTTCAACATACGGGTACCTTAGGTAAGCTGATATCGGGTGTCTATTAATGTATTTTCTTTAGCGTGTCGTATTGCCTCGTATAAATTGAATGAGATCGTAAAAATAAGGCGAAATCTATTATGGTTAGATGATTAACAGCGCCTTAAAGTGGAGCAGTAATTTAATTTTAACTTTTTCCTGTGCGTTTTTTTGTTTTCGAAGTGGATGCGTTCATTTGGATGTCTGATTCACAGAGCTGACGTCATTGCTTGTCGTATCACAGGGGGAAATGTTGTGTGAAATCAAAAAGTCCCACCATGGTCAAGTGGACAAGACACGGAACATGGTAGAGGGCTGAAATGTAAAGATCGTTTGGGCCTACCATGCGGCTGTCGGTATAACTAATGTGACCCTTTATTTTTTCCTTCAAAACGGGACATCTACTACTTTTTTGGAAATAGTGTATTTATTTTCTTCCTCAAAACGGGACATCTACCGTTTTTAAGGTAATAGTGTAGGGAGACTGAATTACAGGTCTGGCAGGTATGGCTAGTTGTGCAGAAAACGTGCAAATAAGCTTGTGTTAATGTTAATTACAAAATAAAATGTAAAAGAAAACCTTTGCTAAAACATACATATAGTATGAAAAACAGTGCAAGACGGGTGGTACAAGGGGTAGGCCCTTCTTCGACTTCAAAAACACCATCCAACACAAGGCAGGAAAGTGAGAAATGTAAACATAAGGACACACAGAAAAAAGTCTTCTTGTCATTCGGAAGGAAAAAAATTCTTAGAAAACCAGAGTGAAAATGGAAAATAAAGTGGAGATCGGGGGGGGGGGAGGAATAAGCAGAAGAGGAACATGACTTTAAAAAAATAAATAAAAAATTAAATAAGTTGAAATAGTTGACGAAAACAGAAGATAAAAAGAACAAACACAAAAACAATACATCCCAATCGTTTTCTTTGCGTCTCGAGAGAGGAGGGAGGGAGGTTTTTTTTTTTTTTTTTTTTTTACACTGCCGTTGGATGATTTTAGATTTTTAGCGGTCTTTATTGAAATCGTTACCCTGGGTAGCTAGCTCTCTTTCTAAAAACGGGACATAGCAGGGGACATTTTCTAAAAACGGGACATTACGGTGCCCCAATGCTGTGCTTGGAGACAACGGGACAAGCCATCTAAAAACGGGACGTATGGTCACCTTAGGAATAACGGTCTGGAGTCCTGTGCAGTTTTCTCCTGATGTAACGTGATTACGCTTTAGAGCCTCTTAAAAAGCCGTCCGTCCATGGCGCCTCCACGTAGGCAAATGCCCTTCAAAAATCCGATTTTTAAAAAATTCTTGAATGGACACCACATGACTTCCTGGTACATCAATTAAATTATGAATATTTTTGATTCGCTTGTTTCCAGTTTTTTTCGCTTGAAATTGAAATGCGATAGTTGAATAATACTAAGGCTTAGCGATTTCTCATCTAATATAAGAGATATCGTCAAGCTCCGTTCAGTTTTAAAAACTTATTTTTGGTACAAATTTGGCAATATTTTTCCAAAAGTCGCCAAGCTGATAGCTCGTTAGAGTTTGGACATGACCTGAACAATGATTGACCATAGACTTTTAACGCATTGAAGATGTCCATGAACCGAAGCTAATTTGAATGGCTTTGTAAATAAACTACACTCAGTCGGCTGCAATGGAAAGAGAAGTACACGAATAGATGTCAGAACACTCTAAAATACAGCGGAACCTAAAAAGTTGGACACCTCTATTAGTTGGACATTTTTCCAGGGAACGGAACGCCTCCATAATATAGAAATACACCTGTATAAGTCGGACATTTTTTGAGGAAACCGCAGGTGTCCAAACTTACGAAGGTTTCACTGTGCAAATTTCCAACGTTATTCAGCTTCCAACGTTATTCAGAGCTACTATGATTTATGAGTTATGCGAGTTACAAGCGTACATGTAAACGGACGTACAGACGTACCCACAAAACTAGTCAAAATTAACTCACAGTCGGTCAAAACAGATCACATACGCAAATCATACGTACACTGTGACGTCACGTAGAAAGTTATCAAAGTAAATTTTGGAACAGTCAAAATCGATTTTTTTTTTTCGTCTGAATCTTAATCCTAAAATTTTTTTTGATTACAATACTTCATTTTGCTTCGCACAGGAAAGTAAAAATAAATTTTGCAAACATCAATGTGAATAACTTTCCTAAATTTAAGGGTTTGAATAAAATGATACAGTACAGTAGTCCGTATCGTACCACCCGTGTCTCACATTGTTACATTTCAAAGAGAGCCGAGCGACTCCTACACCAACACCTGCTCCCCCCCCCACTTCTCCCATTTTTCTCCCACTCCAGCCTTGTCTCATAAATTTTATGAAGTTCTTTTTCCCAGCACTGATGATTCATTATTTGGCACGTTCCATTTTTCGCGGTAGCATTTTCCAATCAAAAAAGTGAATCGAAAAAAATAAATAAGAACATTAAAAAAGGGGGACATAAAAAGTGCCATATAAAGAGGGGATACTGTAATAATGATGTGGCTAATTGATTTATCCCTTTAATATTTTCACATCTATAGCGAAGAACAACTTAATATCGTGTACAATAGGGTGGAGTGAAAAATGGAGGTTTTGAATTTCTTTTTTTAATTATAAACGCCTGAGGATGCAAAAGTTGACCATTTGTGTCAGTAAACTCTGGGGTGAAATTTGGATGAAATTCGACAGTATCTTCCGCCCCCACTAGTGCCATCTATATTTCACGATAACCTACTGTGGGTTCTTGGTGGGTTTTCATTGATCATTACATTCTTTGAAGAGCTACAATAACTTTCAATATATCAGATGATTTGTCTTTCTGTGCTTTTTCAAAATGGTAATAATCAGAAATTAAGAGTAACCTAATGTTTATGTCATTTTAGGCAAAACATGCATTTTTTTTTATTGAATTGGTGTTTTCGGATTTATTTCCTTTTTCTCATATGAAATGAATTGAACTGTTTCTTTAAATTGCTTCTGATGCTAAAAAGGAAGAAATCATTTTCTTGCGCGAAGATATGTGGTTTAGTTTCACTAACAACATTAATTCCCGGCTGTGATCTGAGGTTATGTGATTATTAATCTTATAAGGATTCATCATAATAAATACATGAATTTGTTGAACGTGCCAAAATAAGACATCGAAGAAGGGTTTGAGAAAAAGGTTTCAATCTTCAAGGAAGACGCAAAGTCAAAATTCGTTGATATTTCGGAAGCAAGTGTGACTTTGTGTCCAGGTGTTATTTCGAGAAAGACCGAAGAATTCCTGCGGAAGGAAAGACATATTTGCACAATCAAAGAAGTGTGTGGAAAATGGTAATTGGATCCCTGAATTTTCAAAATACACGAGCATTTGGGAGGAAAGAAAGAAGAAAGGCAAAAGAGAGTTTTGCACGCCCCTGTAATGAAGCTCAATCAAGGGCGGATTAAAGGGGGAAAGAAATTAATGTAAAAGATCCTATTTTACTTCCATAAACTAGATGTATATGTCAATCTTCTAACCGCCCCCTCTCCCCCGACAAACTTGCAATAATCCGCCACTGAGCTCAATCTTCTGCTATTACACACTATGATGACTTTCAATATCGCCCGATGATGGGGATGAGTCCTCTGGTGCTGTTACTGATTTCGTGCCTCAGCCTACAACTTCAATTGAGATCGAAAAGAATAAACAGATGAGGCTCCAACTCTCAACGTTTGCTATAACAGCTTACAGATACGGCGTTCCGGAAAGAATGACCGCTTCCCTGCCTTGGATCGTCTATGCTAGAAGAGATTGGAATAGTCAGATCTGACGATGTGAGTAACGTAGTTGATTGGAGTAAGGCTAGAACAGAGAAAAAGAACACTAGAGAGCACAACAGAAGGGATTTTGCAGCACTTCCATTACTCGGCCTATTTTTTGATGGCAGGAAAGATGCAACCCTTGTTCAAGTTAAGAAAGATGATACTGGGACGTACTATCGAGATACTGAAGAATACGTAATCCTCATGCGAGAGCCAGAAAATGAATATCTGGGCCATGCATACCAGCTTTTATAACAAAAAACGACATGCATGTATCTAATTTATGTGTAGTTGGATGCGGCAGAACAGTGATATACGTGAATGATGAGTTGCAAAGGTGGTGTAATAATGCTTCTAAAATTGTTTGTAGAGCAGAAACAGGAGAAGGCTTTAAATGAAACAAAATTTATTCCAGAAGAATTATGCTAAACATCAACACAAAAGGGCAGCACAAAATCATTGACTAAGCAGAAGCAAATACCTATAGGTGATAAGTACTGACACTGTACTAGGATATTTATTTTATTTTACTATTAATCTAAATATTATATTACAGTTGAAAACTTGCTTGTTGTAATTTAAAAAAGAAGTCCTTGGATTTCTAAATGTTTTCTCATACTTTTCGATTAATAGACGGTTTCAAACTCTTGTCTATTATTCTCTAATTAATTCATAAGATATTTTAAAATGATGAAGTAAATCATCTCGTAATAGATTTGATATGTGTCAGAAAGACAGAAAAACATCTTGTAGATCATATAAATTATCATCTAAAAAATGGCCTATTTCCAAAATGTGGTATAAAATAAGGAATTCTTAATTTCGGATCTCTATTCATTTTGTAGAGCCTAAAAAAGACGAGTAATTTGATATATTATAAATTATTGAGCAGTACGGAGAAAGAGCTTTTAACCAAAAAATCCTTTAGAAACCTACAGTAAGCTATATTCAAACATAGATGGCGCTGGTGGGGACAGAAAGGTATTGCCGAATTTCTTCCAAATTTTATGTGGGTGATACTCTCACCAGTGGTCAACTTTTATCCCCTCGGGCGTTATCCATTTGAAAAATTTTATTTTTCCTTCCACCCGCTGTAGCACGCGATGTGCGATTCGATCGACCGAGATGTTGCTGGTAGTTAACTCGAGAGATAGCAAAGGGTGTACTTTTTCAGCGTCGGGACCATTTAACCAATTTTTTTTCCGTCTAGCAGTTGAAAGCGTTAGAAAGAGGCGCGAGGACCGCGCGTTAAGGGGTTAACCGAACACATACAAAATTTTAATACAAAGTGAAAAATTCGTGCTTTAACAGCTCGAACGGTGCTAAAGCCATTTTAATAAACGACATCCTTCAGTCATCTCTTTAAACCGTCAAGCTTTCCTTTTTTTTTTTTTTTTTTTTGCGCGAATGACACCGAAATACTGATTTTTGTGTCATGATATCGCAATGATCACAGGTGTTAGTCCTCATGACGCAAACTTTACGTCAAGAGTCATAATTTTGCTTTTATGGATTCCACATCACTGGAATTAATTCGAATTACACATGTAAGAAAATTTTTCGTTTCCTACCGTGCGAAGTTAGTATTTCCCTAAAGGAATCCTGCAGAAATGCAAAATGTACTCACAAATTTGTGCTCACCATTAACGAAAAAGTTTCGCCTGAAAAGATCGCTGGAGCAGATATACATTCGCCCACCGTGGCTGTTTCCACAAACAAATCAGCGCTGATACTCATCATTTATCGCGGAGGAAACACATAACAACGACAAAAAAAACAAAAACAAACAAACAACAAAAAAAAAAAAAAAAAGGAAAAAGAAACAGAAACAAACAACAAGAGCAAATATGCCTCATTTCCACAGATAGAGAAAAGCGGGGAATGGTTCAACTAAACAAAAGAACCAAAAGGTAGCACGCGAAAAGAAGACTCTCTTCCATCTGATAAATAAAATAAAATATTGTTAAAAAAAAAAAAAATGGGGAAAACCGGGGGCTGAGAAAGTGCTTCTTCCTTTTTTTTTTTTTTTTCTTTCCGTAAATAGGATTAAGGGGCGAATTCAGGGGGGGTAAAATGGGTGAAAATGCTGTGCAATGAAACTGCGTTGAAAGTGACACTGCAGAGCAGCGCTTTCCAGTGTAGGTTCTTATTTTCGTTGAAGAAGTGCGTAACATGTGTTTCCCGACTTTTTGACCGGAAGGAAAAAGCAAAAATAAACCACACGTCAGCGATGGGAACAAGTGTCTTTACTGGAGTTGTACCCAGAGTTAAGCAAAATACATAAATATATTTTCCGCACAAAATACAAGATGCATTGATTCAAACATTAACAGTGCAAAATACATTCTGAATTGGAAAAACACAAAATGTATGTAAAATATTAAAACTATTTTAATTGGCAATACACGGAAAAATGTGTTTTGTTGAAATCAACAAAATTTTGTTGATTTAAATGGTTGGCACTATTTCAATCGAATGATTTTGTTGGTTTTTAACAAATTTTTTTTAATTAAAACAAACTATTTCATTGAATTTAAAAAAAAAATTGTTGATTCAACAAAAATATTTCTTTGAAATGGAGACATTTTTTTTTTTAATCAACAAAACATTTTTCTCGCTGTAAGCTAAATTTTTCATTGAATATCCCTGTTTATTTTATTCAAATATATTTAAACGTGAAAAAAAAAACAATCGTATTAGTTTTTAGTTAAACACCTTCTTTTTTTAACGGTACCTCTCAAAATTTTACCTTTGTAGTATAGTAGTATTATTTACATTACAATGACTAAGATCCAAAACAGACCACTTCTAAGAAATTGCATTGATTTTCAAAAGTCACAGTGCATAAAATAAACCTCTACATATATAATTTATTAATTCTTTTTAATATTAAATGTTTGAACTTAAATACTCAGCTTAATCAATTTTATTATAAAATTTAAATTTTACCCTTCTGTGAGTTTTAAAACCTAAAGCATTTTTAACTAGTATGCATATTATTGAAGTTTTCAGCTTTCATTACTGACATTGGGCCTTAACTTTTTCACTTGCATCTACAGACAAAATCTGGAAGCATTTTCCACCAAAAATTACACAAGTTTCAAAATTATCTAGAACAGTCTGGAGTTTGTGGCGTTTTTCTCCAGATGTAACATGAATACGCTATAAAACCGTTTAAAAAGTCATCCCCCTAAGGTATCCCCTCGAGGCAGGTAGCCTTCGTGTAGATTTCACTTAACCACAATACACAATAGCACACCCTATTATTGCAGAAATACTGACTTTCTATAACTTATTAACACAGTTCAAGTTATTTTGAAATTCCCTTAAAAATTCTAATAAATGCTACTCGAACATGTTCTTACTTCTTTTGACTTCATTTACGTTTGTAAATGTAAAAGAATTCCTAGACCAAACATCATTATACTGTTCTATAGAGAAGTATGAAAGATTTTTTTAACCCTTTCCTGTTTATTTGAATTTAAAAATCACAATCTTAATACTTCTAAGTTACCACGTGTAATGCTTGAGCAGCTTTAAATTACATCAAGACCAGTAAAAAAAAAAAAAAAAAAAAAAAAAGTGAATATCAGTGATTTTATCCTTTTCATTCATACATCCCATCTGAGCAATATATGTTGCAACGTCAGAATACAAAATGTGTTTTCAGTATTTTGAAAATACAAGATACATTGAAAATATATTTTAAAATACATTTTCAAAATGCTTTGCTTTTCCTAGGGAAAATACAAGATACAAATGCATTTTGAAAACGAATTTCAAATAAGAGTATTTGCAACACTGCCAATTAATTCCCTTTGCACTGTACAGTGGCGGATCCAGAGGAGGGACTATGGGGCTTCAGCGCCCCACTACAATCATCACTTCTAAAATTCAAAAGCTCCAATAAATAACTGCCGTTGACGGAGAATTTCAAGTAGAAATCTGCTTGTTACGGAAGATAGCGCACAAAGTGTTACGATATAATCACGTTATGTTACACATAATCCGAAATAATTAGTTTGTTTCTTTGTCTAGCCCATTTATTAAGCCCCTTTCTTTGTAAATAATAATTAGCGCAATAAATTACAAGAGGATTAGCGGTAATTATAATCCGAGCTGTTATTTAAACATGCATTATTCATCGCTCATCTTTTCCTCTTTATTGTTGTTAGCAAGCAGTAACTATCATGGAAAGAAGCGTTGATAACCAGGCAACAGTGCTGCGAATTGGGATGGAAATTGATGGTTATGGGGAGACATTGATGCAATTATCAGATTCTGGTGGATATTTCCTTGAATAAGAATTCGGGAGACGCTTAAAAATGTTTTTTATTAATTCATGTAGATGTAGAGTAGGCAATCGATAAATTTTAAGATGGATAATTCATTTCATGAGCCCCCTCACTAGTTTACCAGAAAGTGAGGTCGAGAGTGAGAAACCAGAAAGTGAGGTCGATTTTCCGCATGTAAATATAATATGTATATATTATCCATGTAATAACGTATATATTATCAAACAATTCTCCATTTTTTTTTTTTATTGCTTTCTCCCATTGTAATACTTTTACGAATTTTTAGGTTGATTCTCTCTTCTAGGGATTCTAAAATTCTACGCGTCAAATAATTAAAAATCTGCATTTTATTGCATTAAAATCGGTTTACTAGAACGCGAAATAGGGAGTTTCGGGTTTCCCTTTTGTTTAACCAAGGTTTTCTCGATTTTTTGAGAAATGTTGGTGTTATCGCTTAGCTGACTTCAGTTTGGGAGATATTTTTGGCTCCGAAATTGGCAATTTTTGCGCCAAAACGTTGTCACGCTTGTATATTTGGCGAGATTTTATTGATGGGGCCTGTAATATTAGCTTTTCTGCATAAGTATTAACCAATAACCTATTATTATTCAACTGCATTTGTACTGCACAAATCTGTACTGCACATTGATTAAGATTTTTCTTGAAGTGGATTCTCTTAGAATTGATAGAAATTTTGGAGAGACTGTAAAAGAAGGGCAGATTACGTCCAGGAGTTCAATTCAGTTCTGTAGCTGTCAGATGTCGCGAGCAGAGAACCGTTATAGTCTAAGAGCCAGCGACCGCCAGACCTTCGTCATAGTATAAAAGCTGAAACTTTCTCTGCGCATACCCCCCAACAGAGGTAGGAACAATCGGCCACTATAAAGTTTGGATGACCGTGGCTTTGGCAGGTAACAGGTGGCAAATGTGTATAAAATTGCAGAATATTTTCGTCATTTCATAAAGCTTCATTTTTTTATATGTTCTTCTTCGCAATACTAGAAATCACTTTATCCCTTGCCAGACACTTTTCCATCGTGGCAAACCCTCGCCAGACAATCTCAAAGTCATGGAAAACTGTTGTGTTCGTAAACTCCCGCGACGAAGTACGTCAAGCTGTCACAAAATGCCAAGCACATTTTATACTGCTGCTACTGAACTTTCTTACTATGCTGCAGCGCGCTCGTAATAGAATTACGTTTTCCATGAATTTGAGGTTGTCTGGCGGGCGTTTGCCACGATGGAAAAGTGTCTGGCAAAGGATAAAGTGATTTCTAATACTGCGAAGAAGAACCTATAAAAATATTAAGCTTTATGAAATGACGATAATTTTCTGCAATTTTATACACCTTTGCCACCTGTTACCTGCCAAAGCCACGATCATCCAAACTTTATAGTGGCCGATTGTTCCTACCTCTATTGGGGAATATGCGCAGAGAAAGTTTCAGCTTTTATATTATGACGAAGTTCTGGCGGCCGCGGGCTCTTGCTCTATTAGCTCTGCTGAGAAGCTGTGCTTCGAGGTAATTGCGGCATTATACGCGACCGTTTCGCTTGTTTTGATACGCTCATTTTTGAACGCTGTTAATGAATACTTCATTGTTGTATGCTGAGGAATAGATGTCAGTTTTCCTCGGGAATTTCCCTCGAATTTGAGCCTTAGGAAGGTTCAAGGATTTTATTGTGCAAGAAATACAGCACCTGAGGAAGCTTCTGCGCTGAGTGTTATAAAGCGTGTTACTGCTTATTCATTTCTGTAAACTGCATACTGAAGATTGTTCTTCAGGCTTCTAGAACCACAAAAAAATTTTTTTTCGTCCTGTCAACGAGACAGTTTACTAGAACTTTCCATATACACTAGACTTTTAATGTATGAACCCGGAAACAAAACAGCGTTTTCTGCAACAACACGTAAATTTCTGCGTCAATGTCCGTATATTTCTGATCTGCCACATTAAACCGAGTATTCAGTACACCGAGTATACCAGCTTCCTTTATCATAGTTTTTGTACTTGTAACCTTAATTTTAGACGCTAGCGTATATCACAGTGACACCGCACATTGTGATGAGGTACAACTCAAGAATCCCCGAACTAGGAACCTGAGTATAGTAATAGCGCATTTTGTCCTCACTGGACCATTAAGACCACGGCAAAAATTATTGCGGCTGAAAGAGTTAATGGCTGAGATCTCAATCTTTAATGTCGCCCAGCGTCTAATCACGTCACATCTCTGCTGCTTCGGATAGTGACTTCAGGCTGAGAGACGTTTCTCTCAAATTGCAGAAAAAGGATTAGAAAAGCACGTATCTATAGATTCAACGCTTAACTAATCCAGATAACTTTTATCTCGTAAGAGGAAGCGGGAGACACCGCATTTAAAAATTTTCAATAAAGCAGTCGAGTGCGTGACCAGCTTGCCGATTGTCCTTAATTTTGTGGACGGTTCTCTCGCAAACAATACTGTCTGAAGATGGCTTTCCCGTGGTTGGTTCATCAACCCAGGAAAAACGTACAGAGGACGTACCAAAGACGGAGTGTGTCGCTCATTATTTTTTTTTCTTCGAATGGCAACGATGCGGAGAAAAAAAAAAAATCTGAAATTCCTTTGGATTAGTAGATATTCACTTGTGTGCTCTCTACTTACATTTTAATTATGTTGGAAAGTGCATCACATTTCATGCGTTGGCAATATTTGTCTTTCTTGCTCCGTTATATAGGAAAGTGTATCACAATCCATGCGCCGATTAGTCCGTATTAGTCTCTCTCTTAAAGAGATTCAACCAGAAGAATCCCGTCATGTAAACAATAGCACCCAAGTATTCAAAGCAAAGAACTACCACAGGCCAAACGCATTAATGATGAAACACTTTCCAGTACGATTTTTTTTCTCTGCATGTACTACCTGGTTTGTTTGTTTGCCAAATGAGGACAGCTCAAGTCACCAAATGTGTCGTTTAGAGAGCCACATGCGTCCTTATTCCTGGTTTTTTTGCTACAGTTTGGATCCTTTCCCTACACTTTCTTTTTTTTATGCCTATCACTTCAAGAACTTCTTTAAACTAGTCCACATAACGCAAAAAATAAACGTAAATGACACAAATACGTAATGAAACAAACTAATTAAAATAAATTAAGAAATAAAATGGAACTCAAATGTTTATGGAGCTGAATTGCACCCTTCCCTCAGCCCCCACCCGAAAGAAAATAAAAGAAATATTCAAAGAATCTGAAACACTTTCATATTTAAAATGCGCGATTGACACTTTCATATTTAAAGTGGTATGGATTAAAAACGCATCATAATCCATGCGCCGTCCCTCTTTTTCATTCTTATCCCATTAAGTTGGAAAGTGTATCAATACTCATGAGTGATCCGTATTTTTCTTGTTTGTTCCATAAAACGCTGCTTCGAAATTAAAATCTACATTAAAATCGCCCATTAAAACTGTTTTACGATCTTTGCCAAGCATATCCCAAGTGTTTTTCACCTTTATAAATGCTGCTTGGAATGTGCATCAGCATCATAATCCACGAGTGTGCCGTATCTGTATTTCTTGTTTCAAGAAACACTTTTCAAAATTGAAATCTACGTTAAAATTGCCTACTAAAACTGTTTTACAATGTCAGCCATATTTTAACTAGGCTCCTCGTTTGTAATAAAGTATAGCGTTTGTCAGCATCTCGCCAAATATGAAAGATATCACTAAGCTAGGTTCAGTTTTAAGAACTGTTTTGGCATCTAACTTGGAGATAAATCATTAAAAATTGCGAATCTTAGCGACTTTAAGCATTTTATCCCCCCCCCTTGCAATCTGGCAACCCTATGAAAATGCAGCGAGAAAGTCCCCAAAAAGGTATCTATAAATCATGTCGACAGAAAATACAAGAGTGGACAAAATAGCACTCTTGTACTAAAAGAGAGCGCACATGACATACGCTACTGTTCAGTTCTGCTTGTAGCCAGTAGTTACGTATTGATTACATATTGATACCGCTGACGTCAGAAAAAGGAAATCCATACAATTGCGTATCCGTCTTGCATCTTTTAGATACCACCAACCATCCAGGGTGACAAACAAGAAGGAAATGCGTCAATCCCAGCTGCTTTCGGATAACACGCCTCCGCAGATATATTATCACCTCAAATACTGGAATTAGGTACCGTGTGCTGTTTCTGGGATTTCCAGCATCAAAGCTTTCCGAATTTCGAAAAGTATTCTGGAGGGAGAAAGAAAAGTGTTTGGGTTACGAAAGAAGAGACTTTAAATTCAGTGGAGAATATGTAAGAGTTTTTCCTATGTTGTGATGTATATAATAAAAAATGTGTAAGGTTCAATAGCTTTTGTATTAAAATGTGCTACGGAAAAACTGCTATTATTTCTTCTTATTGATTGTGTTTGCATTTAATTTTTTTTCTTTAAAGCTCAGTTTCATTTTGTACTTAACTTTATAAATGTTAACATATGTAGTGAAACAACATAATAAAGCAAACATAGATACATAGTGAACAAACATAGACACATAGTGAACATACATAAACAAACATAGATGCATAGTGCACAAACATAAACAAACAGATACATAGTGAACAAACATAAACAAATATAGATACATAGTGAACAAACGTAAATAAACATAGTTTAACCATAGTAAAACAGAGAAATATAATGAACAAACATAGATATTGTTTATTTGTATGCTAGGGCAGGCTTACTTGAGGTGCATCTGTCTACTGATGGGAGAGGGGATGCCTTGATCGGGAGAACTTTTTAAGGGGACAAACATCGATATAAAGACAAAAATACTGAAACGGACATACATGTATAGCGAATAAACGTAGAGAAACGAACATGCACTCATAGTAACACAACATAGTGTAACAAAGAATACATGCACACATACAAGCATAGAAACATACACACATAAAAACAAACATAGTGAAACAAAATTTAAGTTCACTTTGTTAACAACATAACCCTTAATATATGATAAAAAATACATAGGTGTTAATTACATTTCATGTTATAATAAGCACAGTGCTACTAAAATTTCGCACGAGAAAAGGCCATTAAAAATTTATAATTTTGCCGAATATCCTGTAGTTTATTTTGCTAAAATCTACGGGATAATTCCGCCAGGCGAAAGAAAATCATATCTCGGGAAATAACAGGAATATTTCTTTCGAATTGTTTTATGTTTCTTAGAACATTGTCGGAAGTAGTATACATTGTTTTCGAAAAAGCAAAAATTTGAAAGTATGAAGTGTAAAAAGGAGTGGGCCATGTTGCTCTTTGCTCGTGGCACTCCTTCTTCGTGCCTGCCTTTTCTTTTCTTTACTTTTTCTTTCTTTCTTTCTTTTTTCTTTTTCTTTTTATTTTTGAGTTTTCTTTTCTGTTGTCTATTTCTTCTTTTCCTCTCTCAATTTTTGCTCTTCTTCTCTTTTCTGTTGCTTTGTTTTTATGTCTTTGTCAAATCACATGTGTAACGGATCGAGTTTACAGGAGCAGGTGAAATAAAAGGATTAAAGCCACAGATCTTCGAAACTACAGTCAAGTCGGGTGTAAAAATCTCTTAATTATGGGGGGAAAATATTTATTGAACAGTTATCACACAGTTGACCAGTTTTAAAAATAAAATTGGCTTACACACTCTCTCTCTCTGTGTATATATATATATATATATATATATATATATATATATATAAATGACTATGTCATTTTATCTCTCATCCCCTTTATTGAAAATTGTCCCAAAATATGTGCCCCAAAAATGCGACATAATTTTACATATATTTAAATACTATTATTTCACATCAGCTTTCATCTTTTGTTACAATATTTCGTAAGCTGTAAAATATGCATCACATGTATTTTTCTATGAATAGGTTACAATCATAAAAATTTCAACAGCTTAAGGAAATTGTTGAGTATTGAATTGTTTATTTTTTTATTGTACAATGTCTTATCCTCCTGAATTCTGTAGCCCTCAATAAACATTTACCTTAACTGTAACTGTGCTCGCGCGCGCTTTCTTTTTACTTCTTCTATAATTTTTCCCTTCTTGATGTTACCTTGTTATGTGATGTGCCTGTTTCTTCCGTTCTAATTTAATAAAGTGAATGTTATGTTAAAATCACACCTTACTATGTTTGTGCCATAACTCTGTTAACATTTCTAAAAGGTTATGGACAGCAGAGATAAAATGACATACTCATTAACATATTAATGACTATGTCATTTCCTCTCTCACCCCCTTTATTGAAAAGTGTCC
Source organism: Cheiracanthium punctorium (assembly GCA_038373885.1). Lineage (NCBI taxonomy): Eukaryota > Metazoa > Arthropoda > Arachnida > Araneae > Cheiracanthiidae > Cheiracanthium > Cheiracanthium punctorium. The sequence goes on from JAWZYV010003088.1 coordinate 173,475, forward strand.
CAAAAAAGTGACATAAAAATGCGACATAATTTTACGTATATTTAAATATTATTAGTTCACAACAGCTTCACAAAAGAACTTTAATCTATTGTTACAGTATTTCGTAAGCTGTAGAATATGCATCACATGTATTTTTTAGGTATATTTAAATACTATTAGTTCACAACAGCTTTAATCTATCGTTATAATATTTCATAAGCTATAGAATATGCATTACCTGTATTTTTCTATAAATAGGTTACAATCATAAAAATTTCAACATAGGGTTACCAGGCGAAATACACGAAAGATGAGAGATAAAATGACATAGTCAATTAATATCGTTTTAATATGGCAATAATGAAACTAAAAAATTAGGGGGGGTTCAGGGGATCTCCCCCTGACGAGGCTCGAACAGCCGAGTTATGTATATATATATATATTTATTTAAACCGTATCGTGCACTCAAATAAAAAAGAAAAGGAAAGAAAAAAGGAAAAAAAGCCAGCGATAGTCACACTTTCACGTCACGCCATTTGCTTTCGCGGCGGATCCAATGTAGCCAAGATTCCGTATAATTCCTGTAATCTGGCTTGTTTTACAACATTGCCCCCCCCCCTCCAGGTCAACTCACCTTTACCTTTTAGTTAGGGTTAATCCAAGACCGTCGGTTACAGCAGGCGTTAACGTAGAACAGGGGGCGGTAAATGGGGGAGGACAAAATAATAATAATAATAATAATAAAAAAGCCAGTGTACCCCCAAACGGGACCTCCGAGAAAAAAAGCTGCCGAAAGAGATGCCTATTCTGGGGAAATTGGGGGGTCATGTCACCGCAGAAAGCCAAGATGGAAAGGAAAAAATAAAAGAAAGAAAGAAAGAAAGACTACCAATTAAGCTGGGATCAAGCAGGTCGAGATCACGCTCTAGTTGAAATCTCTGATCTAAATGATCCAGATTGCGTAATTGGAAGTTATGTTTTTAATAGGGAAAACAGTTTCGATTGAGACGGGATTATGGGTTTTAAGACAGCAATGATGAAATGGCTGGATGGATGGATTTTTATTTATTTATCTTTTTTTTTATCACAACTTAAGTGAGAAATCTGTTTAATATCAATTAAGATTTAAGTACAGTTGATATATACATAGAGAAGGTTTTTTTTTTTTTAATAGCTCAGAGATTAAGGGTGTTCTTTTAAGAAATAACGTAACTTTAGAACGGCTTTCAAAAGGAATCAGATTACGCTAAAGTCTAAGAGAGAGGCCGCACTATTATATACTTTTACAAGCTGCCAAGTTGTGAGAGATGTAATATTTAGAAAAGAAAAATCGTTAAGAGGCGTAATTTTACTACAGCTAACAAACTGGCTGCCGCTTAGGCTTGTTTTAGAATGCCATTTCTGATTGAAGATGTTCAATTTCCCCCCCGCCCCCTTTTAAAGCTGTTCAAAATACAGTTTTTTTTTTTTTTTTTTTTTTTTTTTTTTTTTTTTTAAGGAGGAGTAGCTTTAACCTATTGATACCTATTTTCCCTTTTTTGGGAAGGTCAAATTTTAGAACTTCCGCTGTCAGTCGTAAAAATTCGCAAGCGTTATAGAATTTTCCTAGCCTTAATTTACAAGTATTAAATCTGATTTCCGCAAAATGCTTTAAGATGACTAAGATGTAAAATTTTAAATTTTTATACAAATTTAACAGAAATCATCGCTTGCTTATGAAATTAACGTCAGAAATATATGTATTACTGATGTCGTCATCAAAACTTCATGCGAACATTCTGAGCGCAAAAAGGTTAAATCAAAATAATTTTACGGGATTTTGGAGGATTATTTATTTTTTTTCTGTTTCAAGAAACTTGTCAATAATGTTACGCTGCAATTATTTTAAAGCGTTATAGCTAAAGTTTTCTTAAATTTAAAGATACGGAAAAAGCTGTTTTCTTCCACATGATTTTCATTTCAGCAGCATGAAAAAGAAAATAATTCCAAAATGAAGTCCAATTCAACCGTCCACAATCAAATTTAAACTCAACTGTTTCCTTTGAAAATGGTATAAGGCCATTTTATATTATATGGAGATATTTGAATGTTCTGTAATTTCATTAACTACGAAAACTGACACTGAATTGTGTACTAAAGCTAAGCTACTCGAGGGCTATCCTGCCTAAGAAGAGGTGCCTTGGGCGGTGGACTTTTTAGGGGGCTCATACGCGTATTTACGTTACATCTGGAGAAAACCGCTCAAAACTCTAATGACATGACGTCATTTGATTTTGAAGCATAACTTCTACATTAAAAGCTAAAAATTTGGGAACTTTAAATTAAAACTTTTTGTGTTGGAGAATTTGAATCTACAGCACCTCTCCACATGTATGAAATTGCGAAGAAATACTGTGGTATCTTATGATTATAAGTGGTATGACCAACAAGAGATGACTGCCCAAGGGACCCACAAAAGCGCTGGGCCCAGGTCCTCCGAATGTCTTAGTCGGGAAATGCCCTCCGTGGAGGACTTTCTAAGGGATCCCAGCCCGTATTTTCCGAGGTCTCGGACAAAACCACGAAAATCTCCGAACGGATAGGTCGACAGGCGTGACCGAGATTTCAACCTGGCACCTCCCGCCTACTAATTTCGTGAGCAGAACCTCTCAGCCACTGGTGGGGCAACTGCTCGAGGGGAACTATTTGTTGATAAAAATCCGATTGCAGTCATTTTTTTCACTTTAACCCTTTAACTCTCTCGCACCGTGAAACCACCTAATTGCAGCGATTTTACTGAAAGTCACAAATACTTTGGTTGAATGGCCCCCAACAGTGAAAAAGTACAGCCATTCCAGTCGGTCAATTTAACTACCAGTAACATGGTGATCAACAAAAATGTTCTTCAGCTCTGTGGCACGTGACACACGATCGCGACTAACGGACCACCATGATGCTGGTAGAAAAATGGAGCGGTGGTAACTGCAACACTATTGTTACTGCGTTGGGCAATGGTTGCACTTCAAAGGGTTAACCCTTTGAGGCGCAACCCTTTCCCAATGCTGAAAAAGGGCAGTCGTTGCCATCGCTCGACTTAACTACCAGCTGGCTGTGCGCTAACTGGCTGTGTGCGGGCCAGCGGCGTCAAAACAGGGGTCTCTAGATCTGTGGCACGCGATGAACGTTTCAATTGTCCGTCATCTTGCTGGTAGTTAAGTAGAGCGATAGCAAAGGCTGCCCTTTTTTCAGCATTGGGCAATCTATCCAGCTGTTTATTTTTCAGCAGATGTCAGTGCTGTTAAAAATAATCGTGACACTTTTTTGACGGGAAATGACGGGCTACAAAGTAAAGGATTCTCGTGGAGCTATATCACCTGAAACTATTTTTATAGAAATCCAATCTATTCTTCGTGACTGGCAACAGTCAAAACGTCAGAGTTTGGTGTTCCCAGAGCGGGAACACTGCGCGTTAAAGGGTTAACCAGCTTTTTGACCAAAATCGACTTAATCACTTTCGAAAACATCGGCTCAATTGAAACTGTGCCAGAAAACAAAAGTTCCTTGTCCGGTCTTAAATGAAGAAGTAATTCCAACATCAATTCAATGTAATGATTCATTCAGATATTCATTATTTATGGCTTTTAGCATCATTAAAAACCCTTATCATTAAAAGCTCATTATTCAAAATTTTCTTATACCATTATTTCTCGCCTCCTTCAACAAAACTTAATCTTTCTCAGTTGAGCAATCTGGCAAATGAGATTATATAGATATATATATATATATATGTCAGTAAGTTTAATTTGCTATTATTTATTTATTTATTTATTTATGCACACCATCTTTCAGCTGCTGTACACAGGCGGGGACAACTGATATTTTAAATGCAAATGTATTTGTTTTTTGCGTGATAAATCAGAAAAGAGTTACAAAGTAACAGAGAAAAGCAAACTGGAAACTTTGTTGTAAATTTTCGTGCTCGCCGTGCAAAAATTAGAAATTCATATATTTTTCCGCCTTAAGGCTGTTTGTTCTCTTTAGAAATCATGTATCTTTTAAACAGCTTTCTAAACAATTTAGTTGCGCTAGAGACTCAGAAAATGTTAGAATGTCTCTAGAAGTTGTACAATGAACTGTTACAAAAAAATGAACTTACAGGAGATAGAAACACGCAGGGGAAAATGCTAAACATACGGGATTTTGCAATTTTTTCCTAAACAGATAGCACTTAGGCTCATTTTTGAAGGCGAATTTTTTACTGAAAGTTGCAGCAGATATACAGCGTTACTGTTAGTATTAGTTCACAGTGCATTGAGTGAAGAGACATTAGTACAGTTTTCAAGGGTTTAACACCATTGTTTTGTTTTTAACCCTTTAACGCGCAGTGTTCCCGCTCTGGAAACACCAAACTCTGACGTTTTGACTGTTGCCAGTCACGAAGAATAGATTGGATTTCTAAAAAATAGTTTCGGGTGACATAGCTCCACGAGAATCCTTTACTTTTTAGCACGTCATTTCCCGTCAAAAAATTGTCACGATTACTTTTAACACCACTGACATCTGCTGAAAAATGGAAGAATGCGAGACGAGCTGGATGGATTGCCCAATGCTGAAAAAAGGGCAGCCATTGCCATCGCTCGGCTTAACTACCAGCAAGATGGCGGACGATCGAAACGCGCACAGCCAGCTGTCGTCAAAAAAGGGTCTCTAGATGTGTGGCACGCGATGAACGTTTCGATCGTCCGCCATCTTGCTGGTAGTTAAGTCGAGCGATGGCAACGGCTGCCCTTTTTTCAGTATTGGTAAAGGGTTGCGCCTCTAAGGGTTAAAGTTGCTCAAAAGTCCTGTAACGGCGATCGCACTTCAGGCGGAAACCCATAAGCCAGCGTTCCCCAACCGGTGGGGCGAGACCCCTAAGGGGGCTCAAAGCGTTTACAGGGAGGGGGGAGCGTGAGAAGAACAAAAAAGCACGTAGTAATGCCTGTTTTTGAAAAATCATCTTATTTATTCTTATTTTTACTCCAAAATATATTCGTTTTCGATTAAAATATTCATTCAAACTTGACCGATAACATTATTTTGAAGAAAATTTGACTAAATGTTCATTGTTGAAGAATAAAAAACTGAATGTATGCTAAAAAATTTGGTGGTGGGGGCACTGTAAGTTAGCTTTTGTGTGTGTGTGTGTGGGGAGGGGGGGGGTGCGACGTTAATAGGTTGAGAACCGCTACACTAAACGTCCGTACTTCTCTACGGTCGAAAGGTACCGTGAGACCTAAACATGTTTTTAAAAACCGCAAATAATAATCATTATTATTATAATGAGTTTAACTTTTTCTTATTATTTGAGAATGACACTTGCCGATTTCTTGGGATTTTTCTTAGCTTTCTTTTTCATTGTTATTATTCTCCTGTCATTTTTACAAATGCCTGTGAGTGAGTATGCATGCGCGAACTTTTCCGTAGCTAACCACTTCAAAGAGGTTCCGAATATACTGTAAGACGCGGTCTAAATTAGAGTTCGCGGACGTTATCAAAGACCGCAAACCGAAGGAAGCCGGATCTACTAAAAGAAAAAGAAAAAGTTCATTTCTTGAAAGGTTTTGTGATACGGTCCACAAATACAATATTTTTAAATTGCTTACTCTCTTTCTTCATTCATTTATTTATTTGTTTCTTTCTTTTTCTTTTTCTTTTCATTTCTTTCTCTGTTTCTTTTTGAGAATTTTTGAGTTGTTGAACTTGGACATAAATGCTTTCTTGGCTTTTTGTATCGGATATAAAACCCTCGATGTTGCGTATTAAACGATCAATCAGAAATTTCCATGGTTTTTTGATTTAAGTATAAAGCACTCGAAATTGCAGATTCCATGTGTGTTTTTATACAAAATTTTTGTTGATTTAAAGTACCGAGTACTTAGTAGTCCCCGAATTCTAGGCCTGGCCGGAATACAAGATTTTTGGGCCCATGATGCATTTCAAATGGGCCCTCCACCTCCAGCCCCCCAACACCACCACCCCCCAAAAAAAAATTATGCCAATAAAGTTTTTTTTAAATACATGAGAATTAACACACTTTAAATTTACCATAGACCACATATACAAAACCTTTTTCATGGTAAAATTACTATCCGATTCCGGGGTCCCTTAAAGCCCGGGCATGAGGAGGAGAATTGCCACTCCTGTCCCTCCTCTCGGCGATCCTGCCCTCTGTTGCCCCCTACGCATTTAACAGATTGCTAAAGATGTAACCAGGATAAATTCTAATGACCTGAAAGTGGCTTCTACAAGCACTGCTACTTATAACATATTTGCCCTTAAAAGTCTATAATATTTCACCAATGTATTGCTTAATGTTGTGGAATTTATGGTTCAACGTTTATGTCCTTTATGTTTCCATATTCATAAATTTATGGTTCAACTTGAGCACCAAACGGATGTAACAAAGTTTCGCCATCTTACGGAGCCAACTCATTTTTGGTAAGTAACCCCTCACTATATCGCTCCTCGCATGCGGATATATAGCCCTTTTCTATATCTCCCAATATTTTTTAAGCAGAAAATGAAAAGTGTGAACGTACACACGTGCATTTGTAAATAAAATTAATAAAAGATGAAGTTTCTCTGTCGTTATAGTTTAAGTTACTTTTTGTTTAAATTTTTGGTACTTAACATTGCTAATTTCCTTGTTTTATGTGAATAATGTTAATAAAAGTAAACTTTTTACCATGTCCTCCCACCCTCGGATATATCGCGCCATCGGATATATCGCGTACTTTTCTTGTTTCCCGACAAGCTTGATATAACGAGGGGCTACTACCATGTTTTGGTGAAGTGTTCCATCAAAATTTTGAGCAGTGCAGTCGTACTCGGTTATTGAACTAGAGCCCAGGTTTAATGAGTATTTACCTCGTTAACCACTTGATGAAATATCGGTTAAAGACATATTCCGCTTATTGTAATAGACTTTCAATGTACAAAACCGTGTAATAATTAGTCAATGTGATCCTGAATAATGGAATGTCCTGCTATTAGAATAAAATTTCGTGGCAAATTGGCTATCCCATTCAGTGGGTTCGTCTACAAAAATAAATTGTTGATTTGATATTGAAAATGCTTCTTAAAAAGGCGAGGTTTTACAAACATGACTCAGATTCACCGGGTTTCTTTTTCCACCATCCGAATAATGTAGTTAAAATTTTAACTTCAGAACAAGTTCTGCGAATTTCTGTGTCCTCTTTCGGTACGACAAAGCATCGAGAAATAAGAAACACAGAGGTCGGAATTTCTTTCGATTACCAATAAAGTGAATGATGATTTTCAGAACTTCCCCGCTTAATGGAATATCGGTTAAAGGAATATCCCGCTTATTGTAATAAATTATCAACGCACCAAACCGTTATAATTAGAAAATATGATCCCGGATAATAAAGTATCCCGCTTTTTACAATAAATTTTTGTGACAAATTGGCTTTTACATTAAGCAGGGTGGACTGATTGCTACAACTGGACGTCGGACTAGACTATGCTATACATGTGTGAAGACTCAATCTGAAAGGGGAAAAAAAAAAAAAAAAAAACTATCCTTGCCAAAAAAAAAAAAAGAAAGAAAGAAAGAAAGAAAGAAAAGAAATCTTAAGAGGTATCACTTGATGCAGAAGATCACCATTTCTACAGTTCACCTCTTGCCCAAGCAACGGAGTGCACGTGGGAAAAAATCCAAAACCTTTTTTTGTGATGACAATGTATTTATATTCCGTGTCGTGAATGTTGAACGGAGAACAATCGCTGGAACAACAGAAAGCAAAAATTTTCCTGACGAAACGGATCCAGTTTCATTCTTTCGTTCTTTCTCTTTCTTTTTCCGGGTTTTAAATTTGCACTAAACCCGGTTGATACGTGCACTCTGGTTTAACGAGAAAATTCTCTCGGTTTCTTCGATTTGCATTATAAGCGAGCTAGTCTGTATTGTTAAGTTGTTTGCTAATTGCTTCGAAAAGGGACCCTTTTTTTAATTATTTCAGAAAAAGAAAACGGCAGCGTATATTAAATAAATACTCAGAATTAACACATGATACAGTAGAAAGCCATTTATAACGTTACTGAAGGAATTCATATTATTTAAGGCCGGGGCTGGCTGGAGAGGCTCGAGGAAGCTTGAGCTTCCCCTCAAAATTTGAAGTAGGGCCCAAAAATGACTGAAAAAACGGAAGATAAAAAATTCGAAATTTTGTTTTTAAAATGATCTTTTAAGTTATTGTAAAGATTTTTTAATGAAGAGAAAGTGAAAAGCTATTTTTTAAGTTTGACAGCTATTTTCAGACGTCCTTGATACTTTATGTCGCAACATGTTTCAGTTTCGCGATGTCTTTGGGGATATCTGCCTCCAGTTGAGAGCGTTTTTTTTACATTATGGGGGAAACATTTGGTCCGCAACTAAGGGGTAGACTAGACCACCGTGTACATGCGGTGTACGTGCACGTTAAATCCGTGGTTCCGAAAGTCCGTCTTCGGCGGTCCGCTAGCAGTTTTCCAAGGGGTGCCAATATTCAGAAGTCCCTCCACCTTCTGCTGAGATTCCAAATTGTTGCGGGAAACTCCGGGAAGGGCATATATGTTTTCTTCGATTTGCATTATAAGCGAGCTAGTCTGTATTGTTAAGTTGTTTGCTAATTGCTTCGAAAAGGACCCTTTTTTTAATTATTTCAGAAAAAGAAAACGGCAGCGTATATTAAATAAATACTCAGAATTAACACATGATACAGTAGAAGCCATTTATAACGTTACTGAAGGAATTATATTATTTAAGGCCGGGGCTGGCTGGAGAGGCTCGAGAAGCTTGAGCTTCCCCTCAAAATTTGAAGTAGGGCCCAAAAATGACTGAAAAACGAAGATAAAAATTCGAAATTTTGTTTTTAAAATGATCTTTTAAGTTATTGTAAAGATTTTTAATGAAGAGAAGTGAAAAGCTATTTTTAAGTTTGACAGCTATTTTCAGACGTCTTGATACTTATGTCGCAACATGTTTCAGTTCGCGATGTCTTTGGGGATATCTGCTCCAGTTGAGAGCGTTTTTTACATTATGGGGGAACATTTGGTCCGCACTAAGGGGTAGACTAGACCACCGTGTACATGCGGTGTACGTGCACGTTAAATCCGTGGTTCCGAAAGTCGTCTCGGCGGTCGCTAGCAGTTTCCAAGGGGTGCCAATATTCAGAAGTCCTCCACCTTCTGCTGAGATTCCAAATTGTTGCGGGAAACTCCGGGAAGGGCATATATGTAGCTCTAAGCGACACATTCAGTGATGCGAGCTAGCCTCTCCTATCAAATAAATAAATAAATAAATATGTTTCGTGTTTCCTAACATCCTCTAACAAAAGTCTTAAACATCTGCCAGATGTCAAAATTAGTTCTGAACTGTCATGTTATGGTTTTTATGATGTCATGAAAAGAAGCAAAGAATTCTTAAAAAAAAGAAATGTCTAATGAAAAGTACGACTAAAAATTTATAATGTTCCAGTAAGGTAATGTTTTTAGTTTACTTTTTAAAGTAATTTCAAAAATAATGTAAAATCTCATTACAATGAACTAAACTGTTATGAAGATTGATGAATAAAATACTTTTAGCAAAGGAAATTATTACAACTAATTAAATCAATGAAATTTAAGCGGTACAATCGATTGGCGCTATAAAGGCTTTATGCCATGTGGAACAACAAGCATCGGTTTCTTTCATCGATGTGATAGTTTAAAAAAAAAAATGGTGAAATTATGAAGTAAATTGTCCAACTTCCAGTCCAGAGTGCATTTCCATAAATTATTTATTTATTTATGTATTTTTTTCGCTTTACATGAAATTTCACTCAGCCAATTCACCTCCATTACCATTTAGTCCTGTAAGAGAGAGTCTACCGTAAATATTTTTAAAAGGCCAAAGAGTTCCCCCTTGATTCCACCTCATCTACAAAAACAAGCAGACATACATAACTCATAAATATACCAAACAACGCACGAGATATAATATTTAATCACGGAAAAACAGAAATATCAACAAAACTCATTAAAAGAAAACAAACCGAAATTACATACATCATAATCTGGGGTAAAGTACTAATTAAATTTTTCAATTTCCCCCACAGAAAAACTTGACCAACCCTACTTAACACGAGAAATTTATTATTTAAGATCATATCTTTTAGTTCTTCTCTTTCTTTTTCCAGAAAGACATCCTTTATCATTAAAAACTCATTATACGAACCTTCTGAAGACAAGCGGCTCTTTTCATTTCACCCACCCACCAACCCTCCTGGCAACAAGCATGTATGCATTTCATCTTCTTCAGCACTGAATAATCCATCGACAAAGAAGATTAAGTCAGTAGAGAGGAAAAAAATTAAAATTCAGGTTTTGCAGTTTTTTCTTCCCCACCTTCCGAATGCAGTTTTGAATGCGAGAACAGCTGCGATTTTAAATGGGAATATATGATGGCAACGTACATTCAATTAACCCTTTGAGACGCAACCCTTTCCCAATGCTGGAAAAAGGGCAGCCGTTGCCATCGCTCGACTTAACTACCAGCAAGATGGCGGACGATCGAAACGTTCACAGCGTGCCACAGATCTAGAGACCCTTTTATGACGACAGCTGGCTGCACAACCAGCTGTCGTCAAAAAAGGGTCTCTAGATCTGTGGCACGCTATGAACGTCTCGATCGTCCGCCATCTTGCTGGTAGTTAAGTCGAGCGATGGCAACGGCTCCCCTTTTTCCAGCATTGGGCAATCTATCCAGTTGTTCTCGCATCCTTCCACTTTTCATCAGATGTCAGTGCTGTTAAAAATAATCGTGACCATTTTTTTACGGGAAATGGCGTGCTAAGGATTCTCGTGGAGCTATGTCACCCGCAACTATTTTTACATAAATCAAATCTATTCTTCGTGACTGGCAACAGTCAAAACGACAGAGTTGGGTGTTCCAGAGCGGGATCACTGCGCGTTAAAGGGTTAAATGGGAATACATGATGCGGAACTGGCAACGTACATTCAATTAAAACACTTCATCTTCTCTATCTCTACTGATAACAAAATCGCTAGTCTGTGTGTTTGTGTGTGCTTTGTTAGTGTGTGTGGATTCATACAGCACGGTACGTATCTAGTGCAAGGGGCTTCTCCAGACGGAATTCTCGGAGGGGGGGGGGCATTGAACTTTATACATGGGTCTATAAATTATTCAAATTGCAAATTGAACGTGTGAAATATGAAAATCTACAGTTGTAAACCAAATTTTCGGAGAGAGGGCATGGCTCCCCTCACTGGAGCCGCCCTTGATCTAGTGTGTTGGCGGGGGGAGATCTACTATATTTCGTTTTGTGGACGTACGACAGCACCACATTCGTAGCTGTAAAGGCCAACGCTCCTGTCAGTCCGTTGTCATACACTAGAATGCCAATTCAATGTATTTTTCAGTATCTTCTTTGAGGATTGCGGTGGTAAGTCTCCCCCATTGTGTGTAAAGTGTGGTTTTGTGGATTCACGGGTTAGCTTTTGTCGGTGATCCCGACTGGTCATTAAAATCCCTTAAGGCCAACGCTCATAGGACTTTAGTTAACTATCAGTTTCAGTCACGTGTTTTCTGTGAAAGATGCATTAGTTTTGGGGTGAACAATAGGTCGGAAAGTTCTGTACTATTTTAGCACTATTTTTCCGGAGTGCTTATTAACAGCTGCACGAAGACGAAGTTTTCGGATCCCACATTGCTGTGAGATTCTGAATCCTCGTTACGTGTTCTAGCTCTTGTTAAAGTTTGTCCCTGACCCCACCATGGACGAGTGGATAAGACGGTGAACATGCTAGACTGCTGAATTGTGAAAGCCCCGCGTTCGGGCCTACCACGCGGCTATCGATCTAGCAGTCTGGAACTTCGGTCATTTTTCTTCAGGTGTAACATGACTGCGGTTTAGAGTCCCTCAAAAAGTCCTCCAATCAAGGCACCCCCCTCCCCCGGTAGGCAGATGTCCCTCGTGTAGGCTTTCCATACACCGTTAATAGAAGGAGTTCAACGTTTCACCATACAATGGAACAAAATTAGGTGTATCCTCTCTTTCTATATGGAGAAACGTTTCACCATACAATGGAACTAAAATAGCTGCATCCTTTTTATGGAGAAACGTTTCACCATAATTTCGTTCCATTGTACAGTTTAAGCACCAAATCATGGTTCAATGTTTCGCCATGAAAAGGTTACAGTTAATTCAGTACCATTTCATAGTGAAATGTTAGCAACTTTTATTAACCGTTTAACACACAACACACACAGTAAAGTTTATCCAAAGCATTATAGGGACACCCGGTAGAATCAACTAAACGATTAAATTATCTGACTTCGAAACTGAAATGTAGAAGAGCTCTAGCCAACTCCAATACATCAGTCATCTAAGGCATTTCGCAAAACTTTTGAAGAAATCCTTCACAATTAACGTAATCATTATTCAAAACCTTCTCCGAAAAACATGGATCTCTTTCCTTCTTTACCTCCTCCTCACCGCACATCAAGTCATTTCTTCCTAAATCTTACTTCAAACACTGAATAATCCATCGACGAACGAAATTAAGTCACGAAGGGGGGGGGGGGGGACAGAAACGTGTTTTTCACCTTACTTCCCATCCAAACTGTCCGTGCTGGGGGAAAAAAGGGGGGAAATAACACTGAAATTTCAAATGCAAATATCTTTTTTTCTGCATCGGTAGTAGGAGTGGAAGAAAAACAAAAGAGTTAGTTGCCTTCACTAATGGGCGAAAGCTAAAACGAAATAACGTTGAACGTATCTGGAGAATCTTGATGTTTTATTCACTTATTTAGTTATTTATAATGGCGCAATTACTTTTCAGATGGAAAGCGTTTTTTAATCGATCGGTTTGTCATATGTTTTTCTTATCCATTCATTTTCCTTCTTTCTTATAAACCCTTTAACGCGCAGTGTTCCCGCTCTGGGAACACCAAACTCTGACGCTTTTACTGTTGCCAGTCACGAAATAGATTGGATTTCTATAAAAATAGTTGCGGGTGACATAGCTCCACACGAGAATCCTTTACTTTTATAGCACGCCATTTCCCGTAAAACAATTGTCAGGATTATTTTTAACAGCACTGACATCTGCTGCAAAAATGGAAGAATGTGAGAACAGCCGGATAGATTGCCCAATGCTGAAAAAAGGGCAGTCGTTGCCATCGCTCGACTGAACTACTAGCAAGATGGCGGATGATCGAAACGTTCATCGCGTGCCACAGATCTAGAGACCCCTTTTTGACACAGCTGGCTGTGCCACACAGCCAGCTGTGTCAAGCCCTTTTTTAAGCATCGGGAAAGGGTTGCGCCTTAAAGTTTTAAATTCGTGGAAACTGAAAGCATGAAAATAACCAGGGCCCTTGTTAAAGGGGGGGGGGATATTCCCCCCCCCCACACCAACACTCGCAAAATTCTATTAAACATGGCAAGCAAAATTAGATACCTAGTTGTCAAAATTGGTGAAAAAATTTTAACGAAATCGATAATTTACTTCCTGTTTCTGGTACCCTTGACAAAATTACGCAAACCCAGTTGGCAAAAGTAAAAAGTTGGTAATGTAGTTGATAAAAAAATAAGTAAGTTGGTAAAAACCGATATTTGACTTGGCAATAAATAACTGATAATTAGAATTTCCTTTTTTTAGCACCCATAACTATCGTATTATTTTGAAGAAAACTATCATAAAAATCCGTGGTTTTCTTTTATTGTAGAAAATTGTTTTAAAATAAGTGCATGTATAATATATGTATTCCTTTTAATGTTTTGGGCAATTTTTTAGCGCGAAAGAAAATAAAAAAGGTTAAATTTCTAGGAAAAACCACAATTTAAGGTTATTGTGACTGAATGTGTGTTTTCAAGTAAGCAGGAAATCATTAAAAATATATGTTTTAAACACTAAAGGAGAATTTTATTAAACTTACTTCGTTAAATAAATAAATATTTGTAAAGTTTTCTTTGAACGTAAGTTTAAAAAGGTGAGCTAAGATTGCACAGTGCATTTCTCAAATACACGTATTTGTGTACTGTACCATCTATTTAAAAATAAACTATCTCCGAATTAAATTGAAAATAGCCTGGTATTGTCATCTGGTGAGTAAAATGCGATATGAAATAAAATCCGTGCATAAGAATTGAAATGTTCTTATATTTCTGGCGCATAACGTTTGAAGACCATTGCCCGGCAATATCACGGGCAAGAGAAATAGGGGGAGAAAGCTTAGCCCGTGATTTTCATGGGATCGAGGCTTAAAGGGTTAGGTACAATTGAAGAGCTCAATCCAATTTTAAGCATTTGGTTCTACATCTGAAGATATCCTGCGCCGTTAAAATCTAGTTATTCAGAGCCTTGTACAAAATAAAATCATCATCTCCCGCAATAGAACAAGACTTTCTTCTTCATCTACTTTTGTGCTAAACAATCCATTGCAAATGAAATTTTAGTCTCAAGAATCACAAATTTAGTCACAAAAAAGCACGATTCCAGCTTCTCCCCTTTTTGTTTCCCAACCATTCATTGTTAGTGTATTGAAAACGGGACTGAAATTTTAAATGCAAATATATTCTAGCAGCGTCAGTCTTACGGGCAAAGGGAAGATAAAATGAGTTACACCAGAGCCGAGGCCAGAGGGGATCTTATTGGGGGCTGAGCCCTACCTATCCCAATCTCCTAGCCACCCACCCAAAAGATTTTCAAAGATTTCTTTTTTTTTTTTTTAATAATTTATCGATAAATACGAAAGTTTAGAAACGAGAGAGCTTAACAATCGTTACATTTTAAATCATTCAAAACGCCCATTTTTCGAGGCGAATTTCTCACGACAATTGAAACATTTTTTTCAAAAGGTTTTATTATTTTGCTACTCTATGAAATGAATCTTGAATTTTTAAAAAGTGGAGTAAAAACACAAAACTGCCTCTCTTTCTTTAAATTCATTACGGCTCACCCTCGAAATATTCTTACAATATTTTTCATTGAATTGCAATGGGAAAAATAAAATATTAATGGAGTAAATGGCAAATAATTTAAAAATTACAGCATTTTGGGAAGAAAATACTCTAGGACAGTGTTTCCAAACTACTGGTCCGTGGTCGGTACTGGTCCACGTATATCTAATTTATCAAGCTATAATCAGCAGTAAATGCCGTTCTGGATAAAAAAAAAATTCTGTTTGGAAACACTTGATTTAAAAATATCCAGTAAAAATACAATTTTAAAAAGTAGAAGCGTTTTATTCTGCCCTAAAAAGCATGAAATAAAAACTTATTCTTGCAAAAATATACTATAAATGAATGAAAGTTTCAAAACTAAGGTGCTCTTGAGAAAAACATAGATATTTCACTTTTGCAAGAGATGAAACATTTTAAATGCTCAGAATATTTTTTAAAGCATTCGAGACCAATATTCCACTTGAGCTGCATTTGCTTGTAAGGCATCGATTTAGTCATTAATATCCGTTTTGCAAAACTCGCATTCTCCACTTAGAAAATTAGTTCTTAGTTCTTAGAAAAATGAAAAAAAAGTTATTAACTAACATGATATATTGGCAGATTTTTGTTTGTTTGTTTGTTTTTGTGTGTGTGAGCGTGTGTGTTATATTTGTTGCCATAACAACTACTTGCACATAGAGCTAAACCTATAACATTTCTGGTAAAGCTAGAACTTGTATTTCTGCAATTTGATTGAATCTATTAAATGGACATAAGACGCTAAGATTAGTAAAAAACACAGAGTTAAGAGAAAGAAAAATTTCAAAATACAATTTGGAAACAGATGCAAAAGTATAACCTTGAACATCTGCACAGCATCAGGGGGTCTCAGGAGAGCACTCACTCCTCAACTTTGTCTCAGAAACCGTTTATTTTAAAACTTTTCCTTTAAAATCTGAAGAAATTTCGCTATTTTCACTCTGAAATGTGTTATGTGTCCCTCCTAATATTTTGGTCAAGCTTTTCTTATGATCTTGAAAAAGAAAAAAAAAAAAATTCTTACTCATAAATGCAGAGCAAAGAAAACCTTTTGTGGGTTGTGCTGGGGCGTAGACAAGGAAGGGGGGGGTTTAGAGGGGTCATAAACCCCCCCCCCATGAAAAAAATTTTTCCATACAAAATGTATATACTTCACTACATTATCACACACACGTATACATATATATGAGTTGTAGTAGTCGTAACCCCCCCATGAAAAATATCTGGCTACGCCCCTGGAGTTGTCTGACGCGTTCCAAGCTTCATGTTTCACTATGTCATAGAATTTTTTTTAACACACTGCTACAAATAGTAATATATGTTCCTGAAAGTTTCGGGGAGGTTGAACCCCTCCTCGGTTACAGCTTTGCATAGATGGTCTTGATTCGAAGGTGGTCTATTTATAGAGGTGGTACTGCAAAGAGGTTTCACTGTATTTTATTATATTTTATACTGGTTTGATTTTAAATGTAACTACAACGTAATATATTTTTCTGACAAATTTCCGAATTTTCAAGCATGTATACGAAGAACATTTGGGGAATTTGATTGAATGACAAGCATACTTACCTCATAAAACAATTCCTATTCTTAAATAATAATTATAAAATAAAATAAAATAAAATAAAAATACTTATCCGTTCAAAACTCATTGTTTCATAAAACAGGTTTTTCTTTTTCCTCTAACCTCTTTTCCCACAACAAACATTATGATCGTCGTCTGGTATTCATTTATGTGATGACAAATGAAATTAAGTTGGTTTGGAAAAAAAAAAAAAAAAAAATCCAAATTTTCTATTTATTTTTTTCCCCTTAACTACTTAGTGTTTGTTCGTGGAAAATAACTAATATTTTCGACTACAAAACTCATTTCCTTCTGAGTCAAGACCAGTAGGAGGAAAAACGAACTCATTACAGTCAACAGTATAATTAGGCGATATTCTTCTTATCTCTGAAGAAACACTAAATAACTGAAATTTGAAAAAAGGTTATATAACACTTCAATCTGAATTCCATGAAAGGACATTGCCCTTAAAAGGTTAAAATTACTAAAGGTCATTCACACACACTTTATGGAAAGGAATTTTTGCACTTGTTTTTCTTGTTCGTAATTTATGAAAAAAACAATTTGGCAAGTACAGAATAATCGTCGGATGCCATTTTGTTTTTGGCTCGGATGTAGACTGAAAGGTAGGTGATTCAGAAAAGTATCTTTAAATTGATTGGCATATGTATTTTAGAGCCAATTTTTTAAAGAAGAAATTCTTTAAAATGCATGCACATGAAAAGAGCATTTACAGTTCCCCCAGCTTAAGCGCGCCCATGGACGCAAACGCGCATGCGCTAACTGAGCGAGTCCAAGCTAGAAATAGGGGTGAGGATACAGAGCTGAGGGTATGTTTACAAGTTGTGGACGGTTTGTGAATCACATGAAAACGACAGCCCCAAGCAAGGACTTTTGTTTTGAATAAAAGGAAATTCATAATAATAATTTAATACTTAAAATTTGCTTTTCTTCACTTTAGTCGTAGCCCAGTGAAGTTAGTTTTGCGCATCTTTCAACCCATACCACATACCAACTTCAGCGTTTGAATTCATAATTCGTAGCCAAGTTCAGCTTCATGTAGAAAAGCCTCTAAGTCACACGTCTAAATCCACCCGCCGTTTATATAGCGGTCGTACATAAATGATGTAACACTTAGAGGGGGGGGGGGGACTCGAAAAATTGTGACAGTTGGCGACAAAGGGGAGGAAGGGAGGTAACAAGCAGCTTTTCACTTAAACTTGCACACAGTCTTTACTAATAGTTTTTTTGGGGGGGAGACAATTGATATCAAGCACCACATGCTTTTTGTAACACTAAGCTAATTATTTTAGTCAATCACTTAATTTTTTCCAGCTGAATTCGAAATGTTAAGTTCAACCTATTTGTGCAATAGCATATAGCTGTTGAACAAAATCTTTATACTGAAAGATTATTGTTTTGGTTCATATTACTATAAAAGCCTGTTTCCTTAGATTTTTTAACGAATAATTTATTTAAGAAATACTTTATCATTAAAAAAGCATTCAAATTTTTTAAAGCCGAGATTTCCTCATCAGCTCCCACAATACGCACGAATTTAACTTTTTTTTTTTTCGTCAAGAAATGAAATGAGGTTTTTTAAGAAAAGGGATTTTTCAGATTTTTCTTAATCTTCGTTCAAATTACTGCTCTATGCGTGGCAACAGCTTAAATTTTAAATGCAAACAATTTTTCTTAGAAGAGGGAGAAAACTAAAGACTACACATTGAAGTAGATAACAGTGGATAGTCAGAGGCAATATGAAACAATATTCTTATCTCGAGCATGGAACATGATAATAAAAAAAATTATCCATAAAATGACAAATATTTTGAGCGGAAAAAAACGAAAGAATTTCATAATGAAGTAATTACTGTTGAATTGTCACATAATAAAATAGTATTTTTATCTCTCTGAAGGAAAATTAGAAAATTCAAAAGTAAACTGACAAATATGTTGAAAGGGGAAAACGAAAGAATTCCCATCAAGCAGATGATATTGAATAGTGACTGAATTAAAATAATATTCTTATCTCTTCGGAAAAACATTAAGAAACTCAAAAGTAAAATGACAGTTATTTCGAGAAAGAAAAACCAAGGAATTGGCTTGAAGTAGGCAATGTTGAATAGTTGCTAATAATAAAACAACATTCCTATCTCTGTGGACGAACATCCAGAAATTCAAACGTAAATAAAATGACAAATATTTTCAGACGGAAAAACGAAATAATTGGCTTAAATAGATAGTGTTAAATAGTCACTATTAATAAAATAATGTTCTTATCCACGCAGAGGAACATTTAAAAATAATATAGTAACATGACCAATGTTTTAGAGGCAAAATTAAAATTAACTAAAAATACATTCTGTTTAAATGGTGAAAGTATTTATATTACATAAAATTTTCCAGAAACTTTTAAATAAAAATAATGTATTTTAGAGGGCCTCTGAATGAATTTTTGATTTCCAAGAAGCATTTCACGACCATACACACATAATTTATGAATATGGAATCTCAGGCAATTTATTGAAAAAAAAAATCTTGTATAAATATCTCATAATATTACGTAGCTACTACATGTAGCCAACTTCCAAAGCAAAACAACTAAAATTACATGGATGAGAAACTAAAATATTTTAATAATTAAATTTCTTTTCAACGGGAAATTCTTATCTGCATACTTATGTAAAGAGTCCTTGTGTGTCAGCCCTAATTTAACACAAGAATAACCATTACTTAAGACTTTTATTTTAAAAGAAATTCTTTATCGTTAAAATCTCATTATTTTAAACTTTCTCCAGACAAGCTTTCCCCTCCACCTCTATGCCTTCGCAAAACAAGTAGATTTTCATCTTCTTCATTATTAAATAATCCATCGACAAACAAAATAAAGTTGAGCTAAGAAGTAAATTAATAAATAAAAGATGCTTTCAGTTCTTATCTGACTCCTTTTTCCCGTGTTGTAAGAGACTCCTGTATGTAAAACAGACTGAAATTTTATATGCAAATGTAAAATTTCTTTGGCAGGTAGTAACAGAGGGAATAAAACGGCATAGTCAGTAGTAGAGTCATACATAGAATAGTAAGCAGTCAGAGGTAGTAAAAATAATAAGTCTGGAAGAACACTGAAACTGAGTTGTAGAATGACAAATATTTTAAGCAGAAAATTTAAAATGGAGTAAAAATATTCTGCTTAAAGCAAGATAATTGAAACAGACGCTAATAAAAATGAACCAAAAATCTTAGCGTAACTCTTGAGTGAAATGAATGCGTTTTTAAGCTGGAATGCCTTATTAATATTATTATTGTTGTTGTTGTTATTATTATTGCCAGTA
Organism: Cheiracanthium punctorium; assembly: GCA_038373885.1. Lineage (NCBI taxonomy): Eukaryota > Metazoa > Arthropoda > Arachnida > Araneae > Cheiracanthiidae > Cheiracanthium > Cheiracanthium punctorium. The sequence continues at coordinate 193,361 of JAWZYV010003088.1, forward strand.
GTAGACTAAAGCCCGGGCTGGGCAAAGTCGACTCAGCCTTTCATCCCTTAAGTGGGTCGATAAAATGAGGACCAAGCTTGCTTGGGGTCAAACACTGGGGGCTTCGCGTCAGGCTGACCACCTGGCCGAGGCATATGCATCCGCACCCCAGAGCCTATGGTCGCGAAGGCGCGGTTGGGCAGCGCAGGCCTTGTCCCCGCAGAGGGGCTGTTGCGCCAATGTTTGACTTTTGAGTAGACTAAAGAGTTTGAGAATCTAAGAACTCTGAGCAACATTCACAAATGCACAGGTCATATTCTTAAAACGCTAATCAATTTACGTCAAGAAAATATCGATTCTCTCATAATAATTATACTAACACGGAGAAAAACTCACGCAATTAAAAACACGGAAAAGTACATTAATTAGAAAATTTAAGCTAATTGATATATTTTTTTTTATAAAGAAACTTCTTTATTTTCATATTTGAGAGTTCTTGTTAACCCTCGTTTTAAAACAAGAATAATGCCGGAAAAAAATTCTTTTGAAGACATTCTTTATCATTAAAAACTCATTATTTCCAAGTTTCTAGAGACGAGATTTCTTTCTCCCACCCACCCCAACCCCTTTTCCCCTTTTTTTTCGGAAACAGGCAAATTTTTCATCTTCTCCAGTATTAAATAATCCGTTGACAAATGAGATTAAGTAGGAAACGAAAGAATACGTGCATTTCCAGTTTTTGTTTTCTCTCCCCCCAGCCCTTTCCCTGCAGATGACTGTCCGTCCATGCATGGTAACAACTGAATTTTCAAATGCGATTTTTTTCTCTGCATGAGTGTAGATGCGTGAAAGTTGAAAGAATTTTACGATAAAATGGTGTAAAAAGTAAATAGACAAACAAATAAAAAAATAAAACTTTATAAGCAAGCCTAATTTGTTCTGAAAACTTTGTGCTCGATATTAAAATGTAAGGTTTATGTATTATATTAAACAATATGGTTTATATTTTTAAAAATACGCTTTTATTGAATTATGAACTTTGTTTTTTCTGATTCGTGCAACACAATGAGCCAAAGTTAACAGCACGGCAAATCTTCAAAACTCTCTTACTATGTTTTTAATTTTTGTATAAAGAGAATAATAGCATTAGTTTATATAAAAGAATACAGTACAGCTAAAATCTGAGCTGGATATATATCATTAAATAAAAAATAATTAATTTGTTTCTCTTGTACCATTGGTAAAATTCAGTTTGTTCATGTAGCAAAGTTCAGATCTCCTAAGAGGAAATAATGTAATTTTGAAGTCTCTTCTCAAATTGATGAAGGCCCCGCCAAGCACCAATGGCCGAGTGGACACACTGAACATTGGTAGTTGGTTGAAGTGTGAAGGTCCCAAGCTCTGGCCTAGAGTGTGGCTATCAATCCAACTGTCTGGAGCACGGTGTAGTGGGACCGAAACGACTTTCCGGTACTTTTTTTTTTTTTTTTTTTGCTAGCCAGAACTCAAATGAGATTATTACTATTACTATTATTATTATTATTATAAATCTTAATCTATTTCCTGTAAAAAGAAAATAAAATATTGCATAGTCTGCTCGCACTAATAATATTTCTGTTTTAATTCTATGGATACCATAGTAGTTGTAATCATCCCAGAGTCTAGTCGATCAGGAATTCAGTCCCCTGCCCTTTCTGTTCTTTCTGAGTCTTTGAAGAAAAGAAACATCACCATCATGGATGCAAATAAGGAAATACATATAGAACCACTAGATTCTTAGAATCAATGTTGATAACAAAAGGAACACAGATGGACAGATGTTAAACGCGGAGGTAGAATTGCGGACAATGAAATTTGTGACTGTCCAACTGAACAGCCGGTGGCGGATCCAAAGGAAAGACTAGGGAGCTTTAGCCTCCCCAAATAGTTAACATTTTGTTTTATTTTACACTTTGGATAGGTGAAACTAACCTTTTTTTATTAAATTATCCCATCCCAAAACGTTTTGCATTGGTATAGATTAAAATTCTGCTTTATTTACATTTTGTTTGGGTCAATTAAGGTTTTTTTTTTCCCCAAAATAGCCTCGTATATTGGTCACGGACATAAAAAGCCGGGTTTTATGATGGGTTGTTAATTTTGATGGGTTGTTATAAATTTGTCCCTCCTCCCTGTTGAGTCATGCGTTGCGGAGAAATAAAATTTTAGCACTACAACACTGGTCTGGAGTTTAGGGCGGTTTTCTCCTGGGCTAACGTGATTAGGCATTAGAGTCCCTTAAAAAGTCCTCCGCCGAAGGTTTTCTCCGTTTTCGCCCCCCCCCCCTCCTCCATTGGGCAGATAAGTTTAGTATAGCTTTGCCATAACCGAAATCAACAACTCACATTAATGAACCGAAAAAAGACTGAAACATTTTTATTTTTAGATTTGCAGTAAAGTGCAGTATATTAAAAGCGTATCATAATGTGTGTGTCGGCCTTATTTGTATTTCGTGAATCTTTAAGTGTGAAAATGCATAAATATTCATGGGTCGGCCCTATTTGCTTTCTTCCTTGTTTCATTGCGTTAGAAAGTGTATCATGATCCATGTGTCAGCCCTATTTGTTTCTTTTGTTCCATTACATCGGAAAATGCAATATAATCTGTGAATGTGCTGTGTTTCTCTTTCATGTTCCATAAAACCCTTCTTTGGACTTAAAATCTAAATTAAAATTGCCCACTGTTTTACAATCTTCGCCAAGCATATTCTTGTCACTTCTACAATCTTCGCTAAGCATATTCTTGGCTTCTTAGTTTTTGCACAAAAACACGCTTTATTGCTTAATTTAATTTAAAAACAAATAATTGTAAAAGATTAACATTTGAAAGTGGAATGTTACAGTACACATCGTTACACTTCAGTAACCCAAATTTAATTTTATTTTTATTTTTATTAACGAAAATATATTTTATGGTCATTTATTTTGTTAATTTCACGTGATTTTTTTCTTCAAAAACTACTCAGGCTGTCCACAAATGATGTCATGCTTGGAGGGAGGGGGGAGAGAGAGAAACGTGAAATTGTGGCAGTTCGTGGTAAGGGAGGGAGAAAGGAGGTAAAACAAGAAGTATGACCTCACAAATTTTTGTTAAAATGATAACGTTCAAAATCAGCAGACTGAATTTTTAATTTATTTTGAAATTACCAGAATTTGACGGTATTTTTTTTAATCGGAGCAAAAACAACTTTCATGGGACTTTTATTATTATTATTATTATTTCATAAAAAAAGGGGGTGGCATTTAGGCTTAGATTTTGAAAATGTGGTATCAATGCAAATTTTTCACTTAGAGGAAAATTATGCTTACTAGAGTCATTAAAACCCCATGGTTGAAGTTTAAATAAATTTGGAAAATTTATCTATAATGCAGGACTTGGTTTCTGAAGTATATAGCCTGAGTTATGACAAGTGGGGTAGAGCAGGCGCGTAGCCAAGAAAAAATTTCGGGGGGGAGATGCGCCTGAAAAATTTTTCGGGGGGGGGATATGAACTTATATGTGTATAAATAGACGGAATTTCATCACTAATCCAAAAATTTCGGGGGGGGATATATCCCGATATCCCCCTCCCTGGCTACGCCCCTGGGATAGAGGGTATATTGTGAAGCACTTAGATATTTTTTGTAAGAAAGGGGGTCGGAGATCAAATCTATTAAAAAGTTTCGCATTTTTTATTTCGGCCCCAAATGCACAGTTTTTTATATTTTTGTTACTATTATTATCATTATTATTATCATCTATAGTAGAGTCTTGACTTACACCAGGGTTTACTTCCAAGACCTCTCACGTTGAGAAATAGGGTATACGACTATTTATACATATACGGCTTTTTGAAACACATGCACAAATTTTTTAGGCACTTAGGAGCACCCCTCAGACCATTTTAAGCCATTCCCTAACTATATTATTATTATTATTGTTATTTCCCACATAAAGTAAAGCATAAAAAATGTATTAAAAAAAGCAATGTTATTCAACATAATACTGCGAAGTACTGCACAATATTGTAAATCCACAAAATTTATGATTAGTAGGATAGAGAGAGACATAAAGTACAAAAAATACTACAGATGTGGCCAAAATTGTGGATACTTTTGGAAATGTTTAGGTTTTCTAACTTTGTATGCTTATAGGAATTTCTACATTTCACAAAATGCAAACTCATATATCGAACTTAATACTGATTTCAGTACACAAAACTAAATTTAAATATGTACAGTAGAATAAAAGTTATAGTTACTTTAATCTGAAAAATAAACATAGTGATGAAGTGGATTGAAATTTCTAACTTTCCAAGTCAATCGCGGTTATTTTTCTGAGCTTAAAACTCTCGTCCGCTCGATGAAACATCGATGTGAAACCGCAATAAAAAATTAAGGTTAGCCTACAAACTGCTGATAACTCACTGCAATCTTCAATACCTAATGTATCTCGATAATTATTGCCGTTTAAATTTTTTTATATTGCAAATATTTTAATTTTGTTTATTGTATTGAAATCAGTATTAAATTATCCTTAAAATGATGCAAAATAGTTTGCATTTTGTGAAACATAACATTTTTTATACGAATACGAACTTAGAAAACAAACAAAAAGTTTCCAAAAGTGTCCACAATTTTGGCCACCACTGCATATGTACAGTATGCAGTAACAATAATAAAGTGCGGCACTTTAATAATATAGTCGACTCGCGATTTAACGAACTTTACGGGACCTTGGCAAGTAGGACGTTAAACCGAAAGTTTACAAAAGGTATTGGAAAACGGTTAGGCCTTCATCAGAGTCGCTAAATCGGGAAGGGTCGGTAAATCAAGAGTCGCAAAACCGCGAGTTGACCTGCAATAATAATAATCATTCTAAACCAGTGGCGCACCCAGGATTTTAGTTTAGAGGAGAGGGGGAGGAGCTGGGCTACAAAATCTGCTGAACTCTGTTATAGAACCTGGATTATAGTTATAACTCTCTTATAGCGTTAAAATACTATGTGCCACTTGACTTGCCCATAGAGCACATGCGCACAAGCATTGTAACTCGTTATAGTCAAATAATTATCTGATCTTTTCAGTAACGTTGTAACCGAGTTTAACTGTATTTCATACACTAACTATAAGTATTTATTTGAAAACTAACATCTCTCCTGGGTAAAAAGTACTTTAGAAATAATTTAAAGACAATTTTAAGAAAAGAAAAAATTTAATTCATTGGGGACAATTTTCAATTTTTAATGCTTTTCACTTCTAACTTTCCACCTTTAGAGGGGGATTTGAGCTCCCATAGCCCCCTCGGTGGGGTGCGCCTATGCTCTAAAGTATGTCACAGTACTGTAATAATAATTACGGTACTACTGTACTATACAGAATAAAATTGTAACCCGCGCTTCTGCTGGCGCCTCTTGCTATTGGGAAAAATCTTGTGTTGGGAGACTTGTGAAAAACTAGCTTAGTATCTGATTCGGGTAAGACAAATCGCGGTATACCTCGAGTCCACTGTATTATAGAGATGAGCTCGGGCTCATTTTTTAAAGCTCGAGCCCGTCCAATATTATTGAAGTCGGAGCCCGAGCCCGAAATTTCAGCTAATAGATAAATAAAAGTCAATGACTTTATTGACAGAATATCATACATTTTGCCGTGTGTGACAAAAATTAAAGACAAATATAATAGCAAACTCTTAATGCACTTTCTAATTCTTTATATGTATTCAAGTTTATCAAATAGTAATATAATTTATTTATTTCTTCCATGAGTCATTTTTTAAAATCTGTTTACAAGGAGTATGTTCAATAAATGAGAAATTTTTCACGAGCCCGAACACAATCTTGAATTACAGAATCAGAGCCCGTCTCATTTCTACTGCATTAGCGTCAGCAGACTTTGAAATCCTTATACAGTCAACTCCGGTTATATAGTGAACCTCTGGGGACCATCAAATTTCACCCACTATATCCGAAATTCACTAAAACCGATGTGTCCCCATGGTTATCAGAGATACTGCGTGTGAATCGGGACTAATGGTTTGCATTCACTAAAGCCGAATGTTCACTATATCCGGAGTTAAGTGTATTTTGCATAAGGAAGTATATGTATTCTTCAGTAGGGAGGAAATGACATAAAACATCCTCTATCGCTCTTTTTTAACCCTTTAACGCGCAGTGTTCCCGCTCTGGGAACACCAAACTCTGACGTTTTGACTGCTGCCAGTCACGATGAATAGATTGGATTTCTATAAAAATAGTTGCGGGTGATATAGCTCTACGAGAATCCTTTACTTTTTAGCACGTCATTTCCCGTAAAAAAATGGTCACGATTATTTTTAACAGCACTGACATCTGCTGAAAAATGGAATGGCTGGCTGTGCCGGCACAGCCAGCTGTCGTCAAAAAAGAGGTCTCTAGATCTGTGGCCGCGATGAACGTTTCGATCGTCCGCCATCTTGCTGGTAGTTACGTAGAGCGATGGCAACGGCTGCCCTTTTTTCAGCATTGGGAAAGGGTTGCTCCTCAAAGGGTTGATACGTTTGGTTAACGCAGACTTCCAGTGTTGAACTCCACAGAACAAATTACATTTCCTAACAACCTTAACATTTACTAATACATGTAAAGCAATGTAAAAAATAAAATACTTTTCATTCAAAGCTTTCAGAAAATTACCTTAGAATCGACATCCTCCATTGTCTGCTTAACAAGAGACAGATGTAACATTAGCGTTCTAAAACATCTTTTTATCTCTCCAGATATGAGCAGTGAAACAATTGTCATTCTATTTTGTTTTGTGATTTTTTTTTTCTTAACAGAATCATCTTTCTTTGGTTTTGCATTTTAACCCGTAAAGGATTGTCTGTAGCGCGGGAGAAGAAAAATAAAAATAAAAACTAGTAAATACACTCAGGGAGCAACTGAACCATTTTAAAACTCTCCTTCGTCATTTAACCCGATGCACGATGTTTACGTCGTAAAGTCATGACATGTAAAATGAGCAGTCGTGTAATTTTGTTTCTACGGGAGCAAAGTGCATTAAGCTATGTAAACGCTTGCACAAGTAACTGTTTTTATTTCTGATAAGCTGAATTATTTAATGGTCTTATAGAGTTTAGGAATTAATTCGTATAAACAAGATAAGGTTTCTTAGACTGTAACGTTGGTGAGAGTTTTGTTAACAAATACAAACAGGTTTGTTTAGTAATGATTGAAACAATTTATTTTGACTGTTTTTGTGTGATTTGACCATACTGGCTTGACAACAAAGTAGTGACGTAATGCACAGTTTTAAAGCTATTTATTTCAGCCTCTGGGAGCAAGCAACCCCAGTTAATTCTGAAAACCGCATATACAGTCGAATCATCTAAGAATTTATACTTTCTCTAAAGGCGTAAAAGAATTTTTAAAAATACATATGGTGGAGTGGTAGGGTACAGTGGGATATTTTTCACTTGTTTTGTAATGATTTCCACACTTTAAATTAAAAATAAATATTAAATACCTAACAATATTGTGAAAACTTTTACGTGGGCAGTTCGATAAGTCCGTGCAAACTCTGGTTCCAGTATACCGTCTCACAGCTATATCCGTTTTCTAGCGATCTTCAGGGATTCGTCGACGAAGTATCTTTTGAGTGTAAAAATTTTTTTAGATAAAAATTCTCCAAATGGACACATTGGTTATGAACATCACCATTTGGCTTTCTACCATAACCACTTGCTTTTCTACATTAACACTTTGAGGCGCAACCCTTTTCCAATGCTGAAAAAAGGGCAATGGCTGCCCTTTTTTCAGCATTGGGCAATCTATCCAGCTGTTCTCGCATTCTTCCATTTTTCAGCAGATGTCAGTGCTGTTAAAAATAATCGCGACATTTTTTCTACGGGAAATGACGTGCTAAAAAGTAAAAAATTCTTGTGGAGCTATGTCACCCGCAACTATTATTATAGAAATCCAATCTATTCTTCGTGACGGGCAACAGTCAAAACGTCAGAGTTTGGTGTTCCCAGAGCGGGAACACTGCGCGTTAATGGGTTAAGAAGACACAAAGGTGACGAGTCTTCTTCTGTGTCTCTACTGTGCGGTGTGGGAGTGTAGAGCAGGGGATGTGTACATTTGGGAAATTCTTATCTAAAAATTTTTACATCCAAAAGAAACTTCGTCAACGACTCTCCGAAGATCGCTAGAAAGTGCATGTAGTCGTGAGGTCGTATGCTAGAACCGTATCGTTTAGTAGCGGGCCAAATTTTAGGATGTTAGCGAAGTCGCGTGTCGAAGTTGAGAATAATAGAGAAATCGCGGGCCGTATAATTGAGATTTATATGGGATTTTGAATGATTTATATAGGTTTCATACTGGGTTTTCGTATTTCCGCCGGCCGAATCAAAAGCCGTGTTCGTGTTGCCTATATGTGGTTTAGACTTTGCACGAACTTATCGAACTGCCCTAGTAGCTTTCATTGTAAATTTTTTCCAGAATTTATCCTTATTTTATTGTTTTTTAAAAAAATATCAATTTTGTAAGGTACCCAAGGGAGTACAGTGGGACAAAGAGTTTGACCAAATCAGCTGTATTATGACAACACATTGTTATTATTATTATTATTATTATTATTATTAAACACAGCTTGTGATAGTCAAAGCAGAAGATATGAGAGCAGTTTTCAAATGACAAGATTTAGACACAGTTATAATGATTAAACACATTTAAGTGCTGGAAAATAATGTTTGATGAATTCAAAATAATAAGTAAGAACCAATTAATTATAATTCCCATAAAAAATCGACAAAAACCTCGCTAATACATCATGAAATAATTTTTCTCATATTTGGCCATTGTTGATTAAAATGACTAGTAAAACCTCCCAATAATACACTCAGTTACCTCCTTCAATATTTCTCTCTTTTTTTTATTTATTCTGGCGCCATTTTGTTTCGATTTACGCAAAAGGAAATATCACGATATGGCGAAACGAAAAATAAAATGTTCATAGAACCTGACAAGAACCACAAGAAAATCCTTCCAGTAACGCTCCTCCAAAACTACTTCCCGAACGAAAAAAAAAGCGAAAGAAGAAAATACTCTTTTGCAGTCTTGCAATCTGCAGAGGGTAGGGGAAAAGAGCATCTCTTACTTTATTTTATTTTATGGTTTTATGATATCTTCTCTTTTTTTTTTTCTGATGTAGATAAATGATGTTTTACGCTCCTTCATATAGCCTGATAGGAGGGCGTCGTTCCTTCTTTTATTTCGTGCATTAGTGGCAGAGAAAAGTGTCCATTATTGATTTGTGCGAAGAGGCTGAGCGAGCACTGCTCTTATCAGACACGGTGGTGAACTGGTAAAACTTAAAGAGACTGGTCCTTGTGTTCGAAGGACAGCCAGATAGTCAATGAATTAGATTCAATTCCTTGACTACATGGGACAAATGATAATTTTAAGGCTGGTGTCATGCTTGACGACAGTATTTTCGTGCCCCGGGAGAGGTTTAGCCCTTTTTTCAGCACATTCTCCAATTTATGTTGATGCCAGAAGTGATAAATAAAATTCCTACATTTGTGGGGTATGAAGAATGTGTGTATTTCTTTTTCTAAAAATATTAATAAAACAATGAAAAATACGCATTTTACTTTGTTATCGCTGAGTACTTTGTGGAAATCAGATTTATTATTCGAGAAATCAAAATAGGAAAATAAATGAATGTTTAAATATATTTGCGACTAACACATTTTGCGACTGCCTGAAATTAAATCGCCCCACCTCTCCCACGAAAAAAAAAAAAAAAATTCAAATCTTCGACAATTTTTAGGATATAATCCTCGCATTTTGTACATCATCTCATAATTGTAGGGAGTGCATTTTACAAACTGGTAAATTTTAGTACAGGGATCGTATACAAATTTAAAAGTGTATTCTTTTAAAATTTACCAAAAGATTTTTTGTTTAACGGACTCTTTTATTCCAACCTTATTTTGAACGTTGTTTTCAATTTACATTGACCACTTATCTCTAATAGTTAAAGAATTAAGCTTGTTACGATGTTTTTTGTTGTTGTTTGTTTGTTTGTTTGTTTTTGTAATACTCTGTATATTTCTTTTACATGTAGGATTTTCCAGCAGCTGGATTTTCTTTTCTAATGCAAAACAAAACAGTAAATAAAGTCAGCAAAATAAATACACTCACATTGTCATCTGTTACCATGTTTCGTTTTGTTCTTCCTCTTTTTAATACTTTGTATATTTCTTTTAGGTATAGGATTTTCCAGTTGCGGGACTTACTTTTCTAATGCAAAACAAAGCAGTAAATTAAATCAACATAAATAAATACACTCTCATTGCCATCTGTTACCATGGTTTTTTTTTTAATACTTTGTATATTTTTTTAGGTGTAGGATTTTCCAGCAGCGGTACTTACTTTTCTAATGCAAAACAAAGCAGTAAATTAAATCAACATAAATAAATACACTCTCATTGCCATCTGTTACCATGGTTTTTTTTTAATACTTTGTATATTTTTTTTAGGTGTAGGATTTTCCAGCAGCGGTACTTACTTTTCTAATGCAAAACAAATCAGTAATTAAATCAACATAAATAAATACACCCACACTGTCATCTGTTACCATGGTTTTTTTTTAATACTTTGTATATTTCTTTTAGGTGTAGGATTTTCCAGCAGCGGGAATTACTTTTCTAATGCAAAACAAATCAGTAAATTAAATCAACATAAATAAATACTCTCACACTGTCATCTGTTACCATGTTTTTTTTTTTAATACTTTGTATTTTTTTTTTTAGGTGTAGGATTTTCCAGCCGCGGGACTTACTTTTCTGATGCAAAACAAATCAGTAAATTAAATCAACATAAATAAATACACTCACACTGTCATCTGTTACCATGTTTTTTTTTTAATACTTTGTATATTTCTTTTAGGTATAGGATTTTCCAGCTGCGGGACTTACTTTTCTGATGCAAAACAAATCAGTAAATTAAATCAACATAAATAAATACACTCACACTGTCATCTGTTACCATGGATTTTTTTTAATACTTTGTATATTTCTTTTAGGTGTATGATTTTCCTGCAGCGGGAATTACTTTTCTAATGCAAAACAAATCAGTAAATTAAATCAACATAAATAAATACTCTCACACTGTCATCTGTTACCATGTTTTTTTTCAATACTTTGTATATTTTTTTTAGGTGTAGGATTTTCCAGGAGCTCGACTTTCTTTTCTAATGCAAAACAAATCACTAAATTAAATCGACATAAATAAATACACTCACACTGTCATCTGCACTCCTTCAAATAACGAAGAAAAGTAAAACGAAAACGAAAACTGGTAGATTACAAAGGTTTCTTTTATTCACTTTCTCATTATTGACATTGTTCGTAAATACAAAAATCATCGTCAACTTAATTCTCGCAAAATTAAAAACCTATCATAGCTCATTGGCTTAGTAGAAAAGCCATTTTCTCTTCTCCCTTTTTTTTATTTACCATTCAAGTCACTAAACTAAGGCCAGTCTTTTAAAAAAATAAGAACGATTTAAATGTTTCCAGAATTACAGAGCTCATTATATTAAAACCAGCAAAGATTAAACCGAAGCTATGGCCTTAGAATTTTAAGTGGGACTGGATAAAAATGCATTCGCATTCCTTGTAGAGAGAAATAACTACTCAAATTTAATCACTTTCTTTTTTTCTTCTTTTTATGAAATGCCACACAAATGGAGGGATTTGCGATGATAAAGCTCTAAAAGGTGCTTTTACAGCATTAAACAAAACATGCGCAGCATGTTAAGTAAATTCATCTCTTTGCTCCAGTGAAAATTTTCTAAAAAAACATAATCTGGATTCCGACGGATGTAGTTAGCATGTTAAATTAGTTTTTTTAACAATTACCAGGATAAATCTGTGAAATCGGATATGTGTAGCTTGTGTGAAAATTTGAAACTCATTTGCATTGGCGGAGTTAAACGTTTCAGTAGACGTGTATTTAAAGAGGATTGTAAAGTTCTTAGAATTTTGTATAGTAAAAGTGTAAATACGATTACGCACAATATTCAGATATATATTTAAAAAGAAAAAGCGTGGATGTTATTTAGAATTCTTATTTTGGCAGGAGAAAATTGTTTAAGCCTTTGTGTGATTCTTTTCTTTTTATCTTCTCTAAAAAATAATACATAACGTGTATCTCTGCGTATAACACGCACTTTCAATTTCGGAAAATTACTTCCCTTTTTCGTGTGCGTGTTATACACTGAATATAAAATGTAAAATAAATTGCTTGACCTATCCCAAATTTGCTTATACGCCAAAGCGTGTTATATGCCGGGATATACGGTAATTATTAATGTACTCCTCTTCGCTAATCGCTTAAGCATATGGTGGTGGGTTGTTTGTTTGTTTGCTTTGTGTAGTATGTATTACGGATTCGTGTGCTTGGCCCGAAATCCGCTTATAAATCCATATCGGACAACACAAAGGGAGTGCCCTCCGTGGGGGTCTCTCTAAGGGATCCTAACCCGTATTCACGCTGTTTTGGAGAAAATCACGAAAAATTCCGAACGGTTAGATCGGCGGACGCGACCTGGTTTTGAACCAGGCACCGTCCGTCTACCATTTTGAGTGACTCAACCACGCGGCCATGGTGGAGTGTTGGTGGGTTCTATTCCTACACAATTCCCTGGTTGTCTGTCCTGTGAACTGTACATTTCTTTTCTCTGTGCTTGTAAGTACCAAGCACACAAGTTTCGTACCAAGCACACAAACACGAAAATAAATGTTCCAAATAAAACGACAACAACTTGTGTGTCTGGTTTCAAGAAGCTGCTTATAGATTCTCCTGGAATAAAGTGGACAACACAATGAAAGTTCTTACAAGCACAGAGAAAGGAAATTTTAATAACTAGGGTATGAGAGAAAATCGAGCCCAAAACAGAACGCTTAGGCAATACACAGTGATGAGAATGAAGTGTATTTTAGAGTCATTTAGCTATTTGAAATAAAACAAAGTCGATACATGTTATTAAGGATTAGAATATAAAGCTCTCCAATGAAATAAGTGTCTGTATCATTAATATTTCTTCTACAGGAGCACTCAAAATAATTCCAATACATTACTTTCAATGGCAGTTTAGAGACAGGCATCCATTTAAAGCACAATACTAACTTACTGTGTAACAATATGTCTCTCTCAAAAGTTGCCCCAAAAGTAGCCAACATTGGTGGTTTTTGAGATAAATTGCTAAATACGGCGAGAAAAAAAAATCTTTCGGAAAATGAACCTACAGGGATGGACGCGAGACAAAAAATAGCCTAAAAGCTTTTGTCTCGTCTCGCAAAATCACTATATCGTAATGTTAAAAATGTTTGTCCCTGTCTCCCCAAAAAGCTGTAAATCTCTGTCTCGTCTCGCATCCATCCCTATGAACCTAGCTTGGTGATATCTTCATTATTTGACGGAAAATCAAAAAATACCTAAAGTGGTAATAAAATGGTATGATAATTTCAAGGGAATCATGAAAATTCATAATTACCCCTATAATTAACTGATTTAGTGCGTTGTGTTAAGATCGTATAAATAAAACATTAATAATTTACTTTATTACAGGTTTAACGATACCAATGCAAATTTATGTAAATATAGTAGTTTTATGCTTTTTTAAGGAACTACTAAATTACTTCATAATAGTTTTTACACTGAAAATCAATAACTGAATCTACAAATGAAACATTTACTATAAAAGTGAAATGAATCATGCCTTTATTGTACTGTATCTTTAATACTGCAAATCTTTATTAATGTAATACCCATTGCATAACTATTATGATGTGATTTACGATCATAATGCAGACATTGAATTTTTTTAAAAATCTTTCATAGTAGACTCGTACTGATTGTCTTTAATTATCAATCATAGCGTTCGTATTAAGTTCGTGAAATGGTTTTTTTTTTTGGTGTTCTGACAAACAAAATAATTTCTATATTTTTAAGTATAGTCGATTACGTCTTCTGAGAAAGGTGCAACCCACCCTGTGTCCTTTATCTGACCTTCTGTCTGGAAAACGTTCCTTTTAAATATAAAAATAATGACCCAGACAGAAGAATTCCGAAGTTTAGGAAAGTTTAAAAAAAGACACATAATCGATTTTGTGGGTTTATTAAACAAATCCCTTTTGCATTAAAATGAAAAGGAATGAATCGAGACTTCAAGGATACGACGTATAGATGTAAAAGCCGTATAAATAAGAAATTTTACTTTAATTATAGGTTTACATGTATAATTAGTAAAATTTACTTCCTTGTTGTTCTAGCCAGGGCTTCGATCTGTAATTTTCTCGTTCCGATTCAACTAAAAAATATAAATATATCGGTTTGGTTCCAGTTGTCGTTCCTCAAAAAGTACGGTTTTCGGTACAGCTCCGAATGAATAATTTTATTTTATGTATATTTTTATTTGTGTGTGTGTGTGTGTGTGTGTGTGTGTGTGTGTGTATGTGTGTACTAAAAATATAATTCTGTTATGAACAAAATATGTAATGCTATCAAAATTTTGAAGATTTCATTCTTTTTTTTTTTAATTGGTACACTATGAATTGATACAATTAATACAGCCAAATTCCGCTCGCCCCTATTTTCAAGAAATCGAATCAGACGCATGCGTAAATGGGAGGAAGGCTCTGAGAAACGAAGACAGACTATACATGTATAATGATGATAATTACATGTTTGGCTTTAAATTAGAAAATATTGTAAGTTGGTTGCAGTAACAAAATGACTGAAGATATATCGAACTAAACCGATATATACCGATATTTTTACCCGGTTCAAAGTAACGGTTTTTTATGCTTTTCGATTCAGTTCTGGTTCAGTTCAAAGCCCTGGTTCTAGCTACAAAATACATTTTCCCAGCGATGGACACTTTTATTTTCACTGACTCTCTGATTAACATCTTATAGAGCTGCTGAAATAACACTCGACTTCCTCTTCAAAATCAAAACTACGCACTCAAACCTCTAAGCGCAATATCTTCATTGTGACGAAATATACATTCCATTTTTCTCAATAAAATTTCTCCCCCTTTCCGAGTAGTATAAGAACACTGATATTTTCCCCCAAAACGCAAATGCATTCAAATTAGTATTCAGTCCTCCGCTGGTGGAGAATTTTCACCGTCAAGTTTCCGAACGCCAGACATTAAGTGCGAGTTCGGCCATGAATTATGTATGAGGCGCCGAAGACAAGCTGGAATTCTTTATTTATTTCCGTAACCCTGTAATCCATCTTTGTAATCATTTTTATAACACACAAAAGGTAAAGGTGTCATGCAACGAAAGCCAAAGATTTCAATTAGAAGAATCTAGCTGCCGTGTAAAGTTCTCAGGGAGTTAAGCTCAACGTATTTTAACAATTGCGTTTAATTTCGACTTATTAAGCAAAGGTATTCTGACGCAGTGCTATACATATCCATTCGTTTTCCGTTTGCGTTTGATGCTAAATTATTTTACCCGTTTGATTAACTACAAACTCTTTTCTTATTCTTTTTTTTTTTTTTTTTTGAGATTTCCTTTTTTGAATTTTAACCCATTCATGCCTAGTGTTCCTTTTTGGGGACGACATTTTCGCTATCAGTCGGAAAGGTTGCTTATTTTTCCTAGCCTTTATTCACGAGTATTGAAGCTCAACTCCACAAAATATTTTAAGATGACCAAGTAGGATGTTGACAATTGAATTTTTATACATAATGATTTTAAAAGAAATTATCCCTTGTTCAAGAAGTGGACATCAGAAATTTATCTATTATTGCTGGTATTAGCAAAAATCGAAGAAAATCGCAAAAATATATGGGCACAAATGGGTTCAACATGGTCGATGCCTATCATGTGATATTCACGAGTGTAAGCTAAATTTCCTATGTCAGTTTTGTGAATAACTAATTAATCTTTCGAAAAACATGCAGTTTGAAAGAAATGTCTGTTTTTATTATTCACAACATGAAGCACTTATTATCAAAAACTATATTTTATATGTAAGTTCGGCATAAGAAATTTGGCTCATACTCTAATCCGGCAGTGAACTTGTTTTAAACATATGTCAATATCCATCGCTATGCAATTAAGAGTTAACCCATTTATGCCTAGTGTCCCACTTTTGAGACGGCATTTTCTCTATCAGTCGAAAACGTTATTTATTTTTCCTAGCCTTTATTTACTAGTATTGAACCTCAACTCCACAAAATATTTTACCATGACCAAGTGTAGGATCTTGACATTTCAATTTTTGTACATAATAATTTTTAAAGAAATCATCCCTTGTTCAAAAAGTTGACATCAGAAATTTATCTATTAATGCAGGTATTGGCAAAAATCGAAGAAAGTTGCAAAAACACCTGGGCACGAATGGGTTGAAATGGCTATATGTTACTGTGAAGGACAGAAATCGGAGTGTGTCGACTTTCACCCGTGAAACCCGTCAGGGGCATAGCCAGAAATTTTTCATCGGGGGGGGGCGGGTTACGACTACTACAACTCATATATATGTATACGTGTGTGTGTTAATGTAGTGAAGAATATACATTTTGTATGGCGAAAAATTTCTCATGGGGGGGTTATGACCCCCTAACCCCCCCCTTGGCTACGCCCCTGAAACCCGTGAATATCAACACATACCAAATACATCGATGCAAAGACCGAATACTTGATTTCATTTCTAGTACATTCGGACTACCACCGGTGGTGTATATTGACAAGCACAGAAACGTTCTGACGGAGGTCGAAAAGAGAAGCCGAGGTCAACAGAAAGGCAAAAAGTTGCAAAAATACTTTTATTCTGTTACGGGAGGATACAGTGGCGGATTAATGCAAATTTGTCGGTGGGGGTGCGGTTAGTTAGAAGATTAACATATACATCCATTTTATGGAAGCAAAATAGGATCTTTTACATTAATTTCTCTTTTCTCGGGGGGGCGGTCGCCCCCTCCGCCCCCCCCCCCATTAATCCGCCCTTGGGAGGTTATTTCCCCACGATTATAGAAGAAAAGTCCACTGTTGTATAAATGTCAAGTTCTTTATACGCTAAACCGTGGCCATCGTGAATCTTCTACCGGCTTGTGTACTTCATGAGTCATCCGAAGAGGCCTACGGACGTTTCTCATTGGTTAGATTCGACCGTTAGATGTCGTATCTAAGTGCTGGAACCGTAAATGGGCAACCGAAGGCCTACCGTTGCTCACTTACGGTTCCAGCACTTACATACGTCATCTAACGGTCGAAGCTAACCAATGAGAAACGGCCTACGGTTGCTCACTTACGGCTCCAGCACTTAGATACGTCATCTAACGGTCGAATCTAACGAATGAGAAACGTCCATAGGCCTCTTTGGATGACTCATCGGAGTGCAAAAACAGGCCCGGTAGAAGAGTCGCGATGGCCCCGGCTAAACCTAAAACTGAAATCTTAATGCTTAAAAAGGATCCAAGTACTGCAACTTCTATCATTATTAAAAAGGCAAGGAATATCGAGCATCTTTTCTTTTTCTCATTCTAGAATTTTAAACTACATGTCAAAAAAAAAAAAAAAAAAAAAAAAAACTGTCTGCCTTTTGAATCTACCAAGGCATTTATATTCTCAGCGGTTAGATCCGCAGTGAAAATTCCTCTGCAGTGTGAGGAATAGAGCTGAAGCAAACCGCATGTATTCGGTACTAAGATACGGATAATCACTCAGACTCGAAGTAACGAATTGTTACTTTTCGGTTGATATCGTTACTACTCGATCCGAAGATGTTTCGGATCGAGCAGCTTCGAACTTCGAATACAGACTGCCAGGCGAGGCGAACTAGAAGGGAAACGGGTTCCAGTAATCGAGAACTAATATCTTCTGTTATTTGTTACTGGGGTTACTGGATATCGGATCGCGGTTTCAAGGGGGAAAATGACTTTCGAGTTTGCATTTCGGATCGACCAGGTTCGAACTTCGAATACAAGACTGCGGGAGGGAGAAAATGAATTTCGGTATTTGAGTAATAGTATGTTCCTTTCCGTTACTAGATACCGGAAGTATTATGGATTCTCGCTGTTGGGAGGGAAAAATCAGTTTCGGTATTTGAGTAGTAGTATGTTCTGGTTGCAATTCGTTTGTGCCGCGCCGAATGGTATCGTTTTGATGAGGTTTGGAAGAATTCGTATGTTTCGTTACAGTTATGGAGATGGAATAGTATCTGCTGCTCTATTGATATGGGTCGTACAATGGGGGGATACGATCCGGTGTATAGTATGTTATTATGCGCAGTTGAACTCTTTTTTTGCGGGGGGGGGGAAGGGGGTGTTCTTATAATTGTAGAGGAGCAATACATATAAGAGAAGCATGTTAGTAAGGGGTGCTAATTTCGGGCTTTCTAACATTTTAGTACTAAATAGTGGTGCAATCAGAATTCTTTCTTTCAGGGTGGTTCCGAAGCAGGATTGCGAACTTAACTTTTTCTTTTTTTTTTTAGCTAGAATCGAAATGAGTAATAAATAACAAATTATTTAAATACACCTTTTAAAAAAATATTTTTATAAAGTAAACGAATTCACACATTTTTATTATTTAAAATATTATTTGGAACTAAAAAAAATATTTAGCATGGAAACCTAAACACATTTTTTAAGTAATTGTTTAAAAAATATATAAAAAATTGGGAGCGACCCGGGATTTCTATGCCCACTCCTGCGTAAGCCACTGGTATTAAAATATTTCAATAAAGTTCAGTATGTTTCTAAAATGTCGGTGTTTAGGGGGCCATCTGCCCTATTTTATGGTACATTTTATTCCATGAACTCATGGAATACGCATAATCCGGTGCAACCATTCTTTCTGTATGAAAGGAGTGATAATTTTTGTTTAAAGAATGCTCTCATATATGCACCCACAGAAGGGGCTAACCCCTTTCATCCCAAAAGTGCAGAAATAGAACTGGAAATATCTTAAAAATAGATAATTCTCACTGAATTAAACAATTTTAAATTAAAATATGGTAATTTTTAATTTACTTCGAAAAATGATCCAGCAAAAGAAGTTTTTGATATGAAATAAGAACTCACAAATAATAAAGATATTATGCTTGTAGAAACGCAAAGTAGTTTATATCATATTGAGATCCCCTGCCCTGTGAATTTTATATATGTGGCCCAATACCTGGATCTCAGTATTCGAGAACCCGCAACCCAGAAAAAACACGAGTCACAAGCTTTCCTTTACACTTTTTATGATAAGAATGAACAGGTTAAACCAGCGTTCAGAATTAAAAAAAGGGGGGGGGGGGCGTTGAGAAAAGAAAAGAATGGCATATGTCTTTGGAAGATTTCTATGTGCACTCAGTAATTCGGATAATTTAGCATTGTATAAAACCATAAATGTGTATAAAAACAATCTGTAAATCAGAGAAAATAAGCTCTAAATACAACTTTGTACAACTTCGCTAAAAAAAATTCTTTTTGGTTAGGTTTTGCTATGGGTTTATGTATGGGCGGCATATACCCATAACAACACTGTCCAGGATGTGTTGTTATGGGGCACTATATAACACCCTATTACCGATTCTATTAGTAGTAACGAAAGTAACGAGTAACGAATACTTAGTAACGAATAGCGAACAAAGTAACAAATACATACGGATACTCATTTTGTCGTTACTTTTACAGCACTAGTGAGGAACCCCTCTTCTCACCGTGATTGGTCACTCCTCTCAGCAAACGTTACGTCACGCTTGGGATGTTTTATCGTACCTGAAATACGGAGAAGAAAGTGAAAATATGCGACATATTCAACATTCAACGTTATTGTGCGGTGAATGTCAACACTAGCCGGTGTAAGTAAAAAACAACATGTAGAAAATATTTCGGACATACACCAAACGTCACATATTCACGCACGTTCAACATTCGCACATAATGTGAATGCTGACACTCATCGGTGAAAGTCGACATTCTCCAGATTTCGGACTTTGGCGATAACAATTATACCATACTATAAGATGTGCGCAATTAAATTAGGGGTGAGGGAATTTTCGAAGTTTCGGAAATTTGGAGGGGGGGGGATCATTAATTCCCACATATTGCTTGCTAGCTGAATACCTGTTCTTCAAATGGGATTGAGTTTTTATTAGTATTATTATTATTACTATTACTATTTTACCAAGTCGTACCAGTGATGTAACAGTGTCAGAAACAATTTTGGATAAGAAAATAGCCTACAGAGGTTTTCTCATTTTCATAAAACAGATAAAACTTTTTGTTATTTTTTTTCATTTTATTTATTTTTTCACATACATATAAAATATCTCTGCAATTAGTCGAACGATGTCAAAAACAATCTCTCTCTTTTTAATTGATAAAAAATAGAGTTAACAGATAAATTTTGCATGTAAGTGTAAAATTTTACGCTATGCCCAAATGTGACAAAAATCACTAAAAATTGGGCTGAGGCTTAATTTTTTTACTTTCTGCCCATGCTGATTCATCAAACATCCAAACAAAAATTTAAAATCAAATGCAATTTTTTTTTTTTTTTTTTTTTTGTATGCAAATTTTACAAAATAAAACCAAAAATAACTTCCATTAAATCATATAAATAAAGTACTGCATGTATCTTAACTACGATGAGTTTGAAATGATTAAAACTTTGTAAAACAACACACACATAAAAGGTACTTATCGTTCTCATTGGGGCTTTTCCGTACCAGTCTACGTATGGCGACTGCTGATGAAGGGAGAAATTTTTTCGGCCGAAACACGTGTCCAGAACGGTAAAATCTTGCGTGTTATTTTACAAAGTTTTAATTATTTCACAATTTTAATTATTTAATTAATATATGTATGTGTATGCTGCCGTTTTGCAGGCCGTGGGGGGGGGGATAAAGTACAATTCATCAAATCGTCATAGTAACGCTGCGACTTAGACCTAATTACGAGGATATATGTGGGGAGTAGTGACTTTGAATTTTCGTCTATAAATTGTCTGTCTGATAAAACAGATTACATTATCAATGCTTTCCTAATATTACTTAACACTTACATATTAGGTATCCTAATTTATAGATACGCTGATCCCTGACTCAGTGACTCTGTAACAATTTCGGTTGAACCACTCGAAGATAAAACTTTTACCGTCATTAATCCACACAGATTAAAAAGTTATTGTCTAGAAACGTAATAAAACTTACTAAAAACGTAATAAATCTACACCGATTGTATGATCCGCTTGAAAATTTTCATAATTATGAATAAAACTATAAAAGAAAAATTATGCTACTTTTAAAATCTAAAAAATCACTTTTTACCTAATTTTAAAGCGATTTTCCATTCTTTGCAGGTTCACTTTATTTCAGAGAGTAAAAAAAGTTAATCATTTGCGTGACAAAATTAGCTGATGCAATTTATATTGATGCCCTATTGAAGTCATGGTCATCAGGCTTCGAAGGGAAAGTCGTGATTCCAATTCGTTTTAAACAGTTTTTACAGATTATTTAATATTTCTTTCACAAATAAAATTATTTTTCTCTGCATGAAGCATTGATATAAGAGGGGCTGTTTACACAAAACGAAATCGCTCGTTTCCGCAAGTATTCCAGAAGAGCATGAAATTCGGTATACAATAAAAATTGAAAATGAAATTATTTATTTTAAGTGGACGAAGATTAACCCCTTAACTGCCCCCGGGCGTATAAATACGCTTTGCGCAGTCGATGCTTTAACTGCCCAGGACGTATACATACGCCTATCTCAAATAATTTCCTCAATAATTTATTCCTAGTATTGTAAATACTCTAAATTTTTTTTACAGGTAATTACTTCAATTTTAAGAAGCGTTCGCCCTACATGCACGTATTTCTTTTAATAGGGGAGGGGGGGTTGCCTAATATGGCAGTTAAGGGGTTAAATATATTGAGTGTAGACATATTTTTGCCAAATGCTTTTTCTAGCACCCGTTGTATTTTAATTTCCCCCACAACAGGCTTTATCTTCTAGTTTATTATATTTTCCTTTCTCAGATGAAAAAAAAAAAAATATATATATATATATTCGAGTTTCTATATCCCCACTGTCATCAATGAATATTAATTTAGTGCTATGAAACACATAAACACATTTGCACTCTTTTATAGATTTCATTTCTCGAAAGTCAAAGCTTTCAGAAAATCTAATTTGTTTTCATTATCCCTACTCAAATTACTCTTGCATAATATACGAAGAAAATATGAGTTCATTGAACCATTTCTTTTATTATTCTAAGGAATCTTACTTATTTGCAGATTTAGTTTTTCATTTAAAAACTGAAACAATTTGGAGCTCGAAAAAGCATATTTAAAACCGACAAAAATGAATATTTTTATTTTTAGACGAGCTATATTATAATTTCAAGAAAATCATTTAATAAAACCCATTAAAGCATTTCGTTTGAGGAACTTGTTTTAAATGAAATAAAACATTCTTTTCGTGAACGAATACATTAAGTAAATATTTTCTGGAAATATTTTAATTATGCAACTTATATCTTAACTCGTAGATTCTATGGGAACAAATTCACGCAAAATAAAAGTTAAGGTATGAAATAAATTAGAAATGAATGTCCAGAAAATAGCTCTCAGAATAAATTTCAGCGTCTTATTTTTAAATAATTTAATTTGTTTGTTTAATATTTGCTTTTATGTAAAGTTTAGATTTTGAGGCAACCAGCCAATTTCTTCCTTTTATTACTTTCATGGATACTGAAATAAGATTATAAAAGATTAAGATTTACAGCATGTTATCTTTTTTAGAGGAAAGGAGTGAGGCGGTCGGCTTTTAAAGTTTTTTAAGTAGAGGAGTGTGGTGGTGAATGGGCCATGGGGTTGAGGGCCATGGGGCTACTAGTAGTATCTGAAAAAGTATTTACATTAAATGATTTTATGTGGCGTCAATAGATAGAAGTAGTGAAAGAAACACACAAAATTTTCAGCCGCTTGCGATTTGCCACTTTTACATCACAAAAATCTGTTTGAAAAGTAAGTCTTTTCTTTTTTTCTAAAATAGATTATACTTAAAAATTATTTATTTCATGATATCTATGACTGTTATTAATTCTTTGTTTATTCCTTTGCTAATATTAAGATGCATTTAAATTGTGTTTCATCATATTCAGCCACAAAAATATGATTATATTTAAAAAACATGGGTGAGGATGAATGGATCATATGTCATGGTAGCGAATGGGTCATTTTTGCCCTTACTGTGAACACGTATTTTGGTTACTTTCTTTTTTTGGTTTTACTTTCTTCAAGGTATGAAACACTTTACTGGCTCTTCTAGATTTTTTATAATTATTTAAAAAGTAATTGATAATAAATTAAGCAGACAATCTCATTTGTTGCCTAAAAATAAAATTAAAAGACAGTTTTTTTCAGTGGCGTCCACAAAGGAAAGGTCCAAGGGGTCTGGACCCCCCCCCCCAAAAAAAAAAAGATTAATCAATTTTGCTTCGTTAAATCATGTAATTTTTGACATTTAAATATGTTAGAAGATTTTATCACATTCTTATTTTTAGCAGTTAACTAAATAAAAGCACGATAAAAGGGGTTCACGATTTAAAAAAAAAATCATTTTTCAGATAGTTGGTGACAAATCTTAACTAACTACGCCGGACCCCGTCCAAGAGAAAGTCCTGTGTGCATCACTGGTTGTTGTTATAGAACTTTGAAACATTTAAAAATTTTAATGTACAACACAAGGCTGTACATGTATATTAGTATATAATTAGATTACATATATACAAGGCGTCCCAAAAAGGTGTTAACGGGCTTTAATTCTTTATCTATTAGCAATAAGTGGGCAGTGTAAAACTGAAAAAATGTTCAGAATAAGGTCGGATATAAGATTCCGTTAAGAAAAAATTCCTTCTCGTTCATTTAGAAAAAGTTACGCTTTTTAAATTTGTATACGACCGCCGTACAAAAGCATTCCCAGTTAGTAAAATGTGCTCCATACACTCATGAGGTGATGTACCAAATTTGAGCCTTTCATCATACAACGTCTCAGAGATATCATTAAAGAAAGGGAGCTATACATGATTTTGAATGTAAAAGTTTATTGCTAGAGGGGAAAAAAATTCTGTACGATCCAAGAAATACGATCACTCGACGTGACTTTTTCTCTTCGAGAGCCACGAAAAAGTGGTGTAAGTCAGCGTTATATTTATCTTCATATCTCTGACACAATTTTGTATGTCACCTCATGAGTGTATGGGGCACATTTTACTAATTGGGAATTGTTTTGTACGGGGGCCGTATGCAAATTTAAAAATTGTACCTTTCTGATAATTAACGAAAGGATTTTTTAAACGTTTTTTTCAATTTACACTGCCCATTAATCTCTAATGGATAAAGAATTAAAGCCCCTTACCACCTTTTTGGGGCACCATGTATATATAATAATTACTATCTGCCTCCTTGTGTTAATAGTAAAAAGGTTAACTTTTAATTTTTTCTCGAATTTCATGTAGTGAACCAATTCATTACCCACAATGGCTCACTGAACCCCACGGGAGGGGTTGAATGGGCCAAAGTTTCTGTTTCAGTTATTCATTATCAATTTTTGGAAATAATTTTTATTCAAATTACTACTTTTGTAAAAAAAAACAATTAAATGCCCCATTCATTAACATTCTCCCCTATGCCCAAGCCAACAGTATATTTGTTCTAATTATCTAGTGCCGTTCCAATTCCTGAGTTAACTGAGAAAATTAGATTTTGTAACAACAACAAAAAAAAAAAAAAAAAAAAGAAGAAGAAGAAGAAAAGTGAAAAGTGAAAATTATTCCAAGGTTCAGCACTCTCCCCTGTTCGTTTGAACTGTTCATCACGCAAATACGGTGATTGATTTTCACGATCTTTTCGGGGGTTATTACAGTTGTTAGACTTCATAGTATGTAAATTGTTTCTAATATTCTTATTTTATTAACGCTGAATCAAAATATGAATTTTAAAAAACTGTATTTGACTTAAGTTGTTTCAGCAAGGAATAATCAAGATTTTAGTCCGTTTAAAATGGAACATAACATTCACGCTGATAGCATATTTATTGAAAATTAAGTAAGACGCATTTGAAAGATCAACAAATTTTAATGATTTTTCCAAGGAGCGTAATAATTTTCGTAGTTGTCGTCATTGGTAGTTTATTGGTAGTTTATTGGTACGGAATATTACCAAATCTTGTTTGAACGGGAGAAGATATATACAGGGTGTCCCTAAACGGCACGCTTTAAATCTTTATCTATTAGAGGTAATGCAAATTTTTAAAATGTTCAAAATAAAGTAGGAAGAAAGACTGCGTGAAGAAAAAAAATGCTTTCGTTAATTTTCAAAAAGCTATACTTTTTAAATTTGTATACGACCTGCGTCCGAAAAAATTCCCAATAAGTAAAATGTGCCCCATGTACTAATGAGGTGATGTGGAAAATTTGAGAATTATATCCTAAAAGGGTCAGACATATGAAGATAAATATATACTGAATTAAATCACTTTTCAGTGGCTTTTGAAGGGGGAAAAAATCACGTCGAAGGATCGCATTACAGGGGTCGTACAAAAAAATATGTTTGTTTGTTTGTGGGGTTACGGCTGGTTATCTACGCGTGGGCTCTAGGCCTAGGGGACAAAATATATATTAAAGAAAACAGTGTTTTTCAATAAATTTTTACATTCGAAATTATATATAGCTCCAGCTCCAGATCATCTTTGTATAAAGGTATCTCGGAGACGTTTTATTAAGATAGCTGAAAATTTGTACATCACATCATTTGTGTATCAGAAATACTTTAATAATTGGGATTTATTTATTTAATTATTTTTGTTTGTGTGTGTGTGTGTATGGGGATCGTATACTAACTTAAAAAGTTTCACTTTTTGAAAATTATAACGAGAGAAATTTTTTTTCTTAGCGTAGTCCTTTTTCCTACCTCATTTTAAACATTTTTTTTTTTTTTCAATTTAAATTGTTCACTTATTTCTGATACACAAAGAATTAAAACGAGGTGGTGACTTAGCATGGCTTTTACCCAAATTGTGGATCTATCTGTAAGGGTAAGTTCGCTTTCCCCTCTCCGGAAAAAAAAAAAGTGCTGGATAGAGAGAAAAAAAATGACTTATGAGGTTTTCAAAATAACAGATTCATTTCGATTGCTGCTAGACGCTGCACTTTCATAAAAAACAATACCTTTAAATTCTTAAAGGTGTAGTTCTAAGAAATAAAATCTCCGTCACTGTGCTTACATTAAAATAAACGCCAAACTCGAAAAAATTCAGGATGACTCTTTAGAAGCTGCGCTACATACTGAAGTAGATAAAAAAAAAAAAAAAAAAAAAAACGATATGTTTTACGCAACTTTCAGAAAAATTGTTTACACTTCGAACTGATGCAGGCTTACTGTTTATTTCGATGTATAATGCAGCTTGTAAAGAGACATTCTAAAATTTTTGAAATGCTTGACACAATTGATTTTTTTGCATTTATACATCAAAGTAGCACGATTTTTCCGAAAATATACCGTTAAAAGGATTATAGCGAAGAAACATCGTGCACAATACCCAACCCGCAAACACTTTTATAAAAATTGGCTTTTTATCACCCTGTGCCTCAGCCACTGTCACTCTGAGCAGTAACGACGGTGTAGCAGGGTGAGGGGGGGATGCTTTGTTCCCCCCATACATAATTCATGATTCAAGAAGAAAAAATGAATCTTGTGCCACCAAAAAGCTTTTATTTTCCTGTCTCAATTTTTCTTTTCTTTTCTTTTTTTTTTTTTTTTTTTCTTTCTGGTCTTCAGCCTTCAAAGTAACAGGAAAATATGTCTAAATTATTCCTTTATATGCGATGAAATATAAACAATGCATAAAATGAGCGGAAGAAAAAAAATTGTTTCCTTGTATGAAAGATTTTTTTTCCACCCCCCCCCCCCCCCCCAAAAAAAAAAGAGGGAGGTGAAGATGAGCGAAACCTAATTATGGAGGCTATTTTTTTTAAGTATATGTATATTTTTTAATCGCTGTCATCAAAAAAATGTAACTAGATTATTTTTTTAAGTAAATCATTTTTAAGTTTGTCAAATTTCATTAAAGTAATATCTCCTTCTTTTTCTTTCCCCCCCCCCCAAACTAGAGTTCTATTTCGTTCACTCCGGTATTTTCTATCGACATAATTCATGCACATATTTTTGTGGACCGATTTGTGTCGACACATATATGTGGACGTCGACATGTTTTCGTTGCATTTTCCAATAGGGTTGCCAGATAGCGTGGAGGGGAAGGGGATGATAAAATTTGAAAGTCGCCAAGGTTTGCGGTTTTTATTTTTAATGATGTATTGCCAAGTTGATCGACAAAAAAAGAATAATTATATGTCCCCGAAACCGAACCTAGAGTGTCGACATCATCCATATTTGACGAGAAACTGCCAAACCCTACAGTTTATTACACAGGAGAATCATAGCTAGAATATGCTGGACTAAGATTGTAAAACAGTTTTTTTTAGGCGATTTTAATATAGATTTCGATTCCAGTTTTAATGTGAACACGAATTACAAATACGGTACATTCATGGATTATGATACAACTTACTAACGGTATTTATAAGTATAGTTAGAATAAGCTTGGCTAAGATTGTAAAACAGTTTTAGTAGTCCAATTTGACATACATTTAGATTCCAAAGATGTGTTTTATGGAACAAGGAAGAAAAATACGGTACCGTCGTGCATAATGGTACACTTTCCAACTGAATGGAATAAGGAAGAACAATAGGGACGACGCATGGATTATGATGGACTTTCAATAGATTGTACTTTAGTGCGTATTTAAAATGTGAAGGTGTTTCAGATTTTTTTAAAGCTTCAATAAAGATTACTTGGAAAATGTTATGCTAGTAAGGCTGCTAATATTGAGGTGTGGAAAATTTTAAAAAATTATCTTGAGCTCATGTTGATTTAAAAGCAGGTTCCGCAGGTTTTCTAGGTTACCGAAGAAAGTTCAGGCAGACAGGAATATGATTCATCCATTTGGGCCCAGACTGTTTGCATGACATTCTCCAATCTTTGCTGATGCCAGCAATAATAGATAAACTGGCATCAACTGCATGAAGAAGGGATAATTTCTTTTTTAAAAATCATGCATAAAAAGTAAAAAAAAAAAATTACCTCCTACTTCTTAAAGTATTTTGTTCCATTGAGATTTAATTCAATATGTTAACTTGTGTGGTTCATTTGGCAAGTATATGCTAGGTTGTAATGAACATCGTTTACAATGAATTCTAACCTCTGTGCAACATTTATCTAATATTCATCATGATAAATATTTCTCTCACCATTTATCCAGATATAACCGATTTTTTGGCAAAACATTTTGCTATTATTTTTTTTAAAATTAAATAATAACAAAATTAATTTTAATGTATCCATTTTCTTCGCCAGCACACAGACAAAAAAAAAATAGTTTCAATTTAAATATCCGCAATTGAAGTATATAAATTTTTGTAAAATTCTTTTTAAATATTTGTTTTATACTTTTTTGTTTCCAATAAGATTACAAGCTTTAGCCATTAACGACATTCCTGGCTTTGTTTGCAGTTTTCAGTCTAAATCCTAGGCATTAAGAAATTAAGATATTTGAACGAAGATTTATATTCTTGACAGTATATCTAAAAATACTTACTGCTGTATTTTCTATTTTTAAAAGATTACACGTTGAATAACGGCTATTCATCTAATCATCCGGATTTAAATAAAATAGGGAATGTGCGGTAAAATAAAATTATAAAATAAATTAAATATTTTAAAAAAATTAAACACAGTTTACATTTATTTGCCCCAAAATTGCCAATATATGTATTTCGGTAAATACAGAGATTTCGTTAATTATGCTATAATTACCCGTTACGCATAGTTACTGGCGTTATTTTGTCAACGTGATAAATGATTGAACACAAGTAACGGGTTTTAAAGATGTCCCCCATAGCAGTGGAAATATCCACTCATGGTTTTTTTAACCTATAAAAAGAAAAAAAATCAATAAATCCGTCATCCACTGGTTCTTTGTAACGTAAATCCGCTAACCATTACTCCTTTGCTAACCTCAGAATATTAGGTTGCTTTTCTAAATATTCAATTGTTCATCGCACTGGCCAAATCACGCCTATAATTATGCATAATTGTCAGATTAACCCACACCATAACATATGCAATTTTATTGACTAATTTAAACCGTACGGCATTAATTTGGCAAGCAGAAAAAAAAGTCATTATTGCGTGGCAATGAATTATTGTAAACCGATAAATCACGCAGTCTTTACATGCAATGCATAAAGTCGCCTTGTGGTGTTGTAATCATTATGCGATTGTCATTTTCCCTGCAATTCCATGAAAGCTAGAGAGCTTTTAAAAAAAATAAAAAAAAACTGAATGAACATTATTTTATTTTATTTTTTACCGTACGTTCTTGACTTAAAAAAGGTAAGCCTTATGTCGGAAGTCGAAAAAAAAAATTGTGCGCTTTTTTTTTTTAATTATTTCTTTTCTTTTCTTTTTAACTTCAAAAATAGCAAGAGTAAATAATAAGACATGCCTTTTTGTCGGATGAAGTACAAACAATAAATTAAATGAACATGCTAAAGAAAGAAATTATTTTGTGGAAAAGGAGGGGAGGGAGTGGCGTTAGAATGGAGGGGGATATGAAGATTAAAGAAACATGGTTTCTTAATAAGATATTTAACTTTTTAGAAATATTTCGCTTTAAATATTACCAGCCAGATTCTAACAAGGTTCTTTTTTTTCTTTCGGAGTTAATTTAAATTGCACGCTGATCTCTAAATTTATATGCTAATCATAATTTAGTTTTAAAAATTTTGAAGAAATTGCATTGGAATTTCTTTCGGAGCACGCGGTAAAAGAATTATAAGCGCTACATGCGCCATTTTACTTAATGCAGTACATAGTTACAGCATATACTCGGTTTCATTCTCCTTTGAAAATCATATTCTAAAAAGCGTCAGAGATATGAAAATAGATATATGCTGCCTTAAACCACTTTTCAATGGCTCTCAAAGGGAAAACTCCTACGTCCGATTTCAGGGATAGTACAGAAATTACCGCATTGGCCCGAAGATAACGCGGTATGTTTTTACTGATCATTTCCCGTTAAAAACCTGACTCGAGCTAAATTCGAGGCCTATGTATAGGACTTTTCTAATTATCTTGATGAAAAATTTCGTGGCCGTGTTATATACGAGGCCACGTTATATTCGGGGATTCGGGCCAATACGGTACGAAAGAAAATTATTTTTTTACACTCTAGAAATAAACATTTCCATCCAAATTCATGTATAACCCAGTGGCGGCTTTTCAGGTGAAGTAGGTGAAGTGCCTCTTCACCAAGTATTGTAAGTAACAAAAAATTGTGTAACGTAAGCAAGCCATAATCCTTTTTTAAATTTTGTCTGTAAGAATACACTGTGCTAAATCATGCTCTTTCTATCAGTGAGGCCAAACTCTCTTCCCTCTCCTCCCCTCCCCTTGCCGTGCGGCCAAAGAAAGTTTCAAAGACTTGTGTCACGATTGGTCCATTGTTAGAGTCACGTGGTACGCGGGTTCTGACGGGGTGAGTTGTGAAGTGCTAATGAAAAATTATCTCTTTTACTGCACTTATCGGTGGGGTTGCCATGGTAACCTCAGACGCTCCATTCAGTTTTACAGCTTTACTTTCTATCAGGTGAAGAGATCCCTCAGAAAACGGTCTGTCTCTTCAAGTGAGAGAAAACCCAGCGTAGTGCGTCTCCAAGAACAAATTGCTGTAGGAAAATGAAACCACGTGATTTGTTTGAGATTTTGACACATGAGATTTTTACTGCTGTCTTTTGAAAATTTTAGAGTTTCTTCTTGTGTTAATTTTAATGATAATAATAGTTAGTTTCTTTTCTGTTTATTCACCTTCCTTATGTTTCCTGTAAATGATATAGTCTGTAATGTATTACAAACACCGTTTAATCGGTGGAATGATGACGATAAAAGAGATGTTCTTTCTCGTGGTGGACCCAGAGCCTGATTAGCGAAAAGGCTCGAGAAGCTTCCCGTCATAATTTGAAGGGGGCCCAAAAATGACTGTAAAACGGATAAAAATTCAAAATTTTGTTTTTAAATTATCTTCTAAGTTATTTTAAAGATTTTTAATGAAGAGAAGTGGAAAGCTATTTTTAAGGTATTTTAGAAGTCTTGATACTCCATGTAGCAACATTTCTAAATTAGTTCAGTTTGCGATGTCTATACTTGGGACATTTGTTCCAGTTGAGACAAAATTTTCTATTATCAGGAACATTTGGTCGGTAGAAAGGGGTAAACTTTCAATATGTAATGTTAAAAATCGTCTAAAGGTCAAAATTAATTCTGAACTTCCATGTTGTGATTTTTATAATGTCATCAAAACGAACAAAGAATTCCCGAAAAAAGCCCCATGTCTCATGAAAAATATATGACTAAATAAATAAAGTTTAATGTTTCAGTAGTAAGGAAATGTTTCTATTTTACTTTTTACAGTAATTTTAAAAATACTATAAAATCTCATTACAATTAAGTAAACTACTGCGAAGATAATGAATAACATATTTTTATCTAAGGTAAATTTCAAATTAATGAAAAATATATTTTTTTCAAATAAAATCATTAGAACTAATTAAATCAATTAAATATCCTTTTAACAAAGAAAATCATTAAAAACTTTACTTAATCCAAACAAAAAGGGGAAGGGGGGCCCGAAATGAGACTGAGCTTCCCCTCACTTCAAAGGTTAATTGGGCCCTGGGTCGACCAATGGAGGCATTAGGAATTAATGCATCGCTGAAAGATTAAAAATTTCTTTCCGCAGAAAGGCCTATGCCACCGCCTAATTACCATGCTTAATGGCCATGGGCGCCGGCAGCATAGGGCAAGGGGGCGATGCCCCCCCCTGGATTTTTGTATGCAGTGTTTTGCCTTGCTTTTTTGCTCTTTTGAACATGGTAACTATACGTTAAAGTAGTCTTTGACCCCCTTGAGTAGTCTTTGCCCCCCCTTGAGTAGCCTTTGCCCCCCCTGGGAAATATTCTGCCGGCGCCCATGTTAATGGCTGCATCAGGTGTTTTTCATAATGTTTTGGTATAAGCTCTTCACCTATTTTTTTTATCACGAGCCGCCACTGGTATAACCCCTGGCTATCGTTGTTTAAATATATCTCTGAGACGTTTTAGGATTAACGGCGAAATTTTGTGCGTCACCTCACTAGCGCAGTGGGCATGTTTTACTAAATGACAATTATTTTATACGCAGGCCTTATACATATTTAAAAAGATGTCGCTTTTTGAAAATTGACGAGAGGGATTCTTTTTATTAATGTAGATTCTTTCCCCTACATTATTTTGAACACTTCTGCAATTTACATTGCAGAAATGTCAACGTCAATTGAAGAAAACAAAATGGTAACGTTAATTGAAGAACCTTAAAGAAAGGCGAAAAAGCATTTGAATATTGTGTTAACCAATAAACCGCACGGGCTTTATATACAATGCAGGTACAAACATCTTACGACTGTCGTTTTGCGTTTGTCTTTTTTCTTCACAATGCGATGAATGATAAAGAGGTTGGGGGTGGGGAGAGTAAGGAAGTAAAAGAAAAAACTAAAACAGCTTACTTTTCGTGAAGCGTAATTTTTACGACAACGTCCTTGTACGTTAGCAAGCAAAGCGCCTCTCACTTTCTATTTTATTTATTTATCTTGTTCTGTTCTTAAGCTTAATAGTATAATTTTCAAGACTCTTTTCATTCAGTGAAGTAGCACAAACGACGCATCCAGTAAATTTGCCCGTAAAAGAAAGAAATAATTTTCATACGAAAAAAACTGGGATAGGGAGGGAATAAAAATTAACGAAAATAGTTTAAAGTTTTCTAGTATTTTTTTCTTAATTTTTGAGCTGTGACAGGTATTTTTGTTTATTTTTTAGTGATTACTTTATTTTATTTTTATTTATTTATTTATTTTTGTGAGGCTAGGTTCATTCTTAAATTTCTACGCTAATCAGAATTTCATTCTTAAATTCCTGAAAGTTTTTATGTTAATTCTTTCTGTCTTCTAAATTAGTAATAATGCAAATGTTGTTATGTCACTGCACAAGATTACAAATTTGTATCAGCCGAAGAAGATATTCGATGCAGGTTTGAATAATATTTGAAAATTTTATTACATTATACTGTAATGTTTTCTCTCTCCCTAGCGACATTTTCTTTTGATGATCTCTACAAAATTTTAAAGCATTTCTGTTCCTTTTACAAAGATTGGAAATATTATGGTACTGGTTAAATAATTCTTTTTTTCTTGTTCTCCCGTTTTCACGATTTATTATTATTATTATTATTATTATAAGTTTCCAATAATTTTTTCTTTTTGTTTTTGGCTCATCTGTTTGCTTGTCCAAACTCTATAGCTAGTAAGTATAGTAAAACCTTTTTTAATTGGAATTTTTAAAGACACCGAAAGTTAAAAATTGGAATTTTTAAAGACACCGAAAGACACCGACAGGTATTTTGTTAAAACAAAATACCTGTCGAACGGTCTTTATATTTATTCTTAGAATAAGATCAAAGATTTTAAAAAGAAAAAGAGTCCTTAAAAAGTATTGCGCGCAATATTTATTTTCGGTATATGAGGCTTATAGCGGCCACTAATTTTGCTTAGGATTACGCCAAGATCTGAGCTATGCTTTGCAAATTTGCTCACCTATGAAAATTTCTATAAAAATAAAAACGCTTTTCTGAGATTTCAAAACCACCAATCTTAGCATTAAATTAAAGAAACTGAAAGAGTTTCGTTTCACTATTGCATAATTCCCGATTTAAGAAAGAGTGAACCTTGTAACAAAAAAAAAAATGAAACTTATGTGAGGAAAAGAATATGTATGTATGTTTAGATTGTTTTCTTTCCAGCTTCAAAGGAAAAGGAGCGAGGGAGAAAATGTTTAAGACATATTTTTTATCCAGTGAAGTACAAACTGCATCAAATGGATAAAGAAAGGAATTAATTACCGTATGAGGGAGAGGATATAAAGAACAAACAAAACAGGAAAAAAGGAATTTATTTTTTAATAATTGGTTCTTTTGTTTTCTTTGGATTTTTTTTTTTTATACTAAGATGTAGCGAGTATTCTTGTTTGCCAGTTTGTTTGAGGTTACACTTATCTCTAAATTTATATGCAAATTGGAATTTCTTTATTAAAACCTTGAATGTTTTAAAGTTAATTTCATTTTGTTTATTATTTGCTATGCACTCTACTTAATGTTAAGGCAATGTGGAAAATTACATACCTGTATTATGCAGAAAAGAAAGGTAGATTTGAATGCCGTTTAAGGACTTCATTATGTATATTTTATCTCGCGTGCAACATATTTATTTTATTTTTTACACTACACTGTTTGCATAAATCTTTTATTTTTTAATTTCTTTTATATACACTTATTGTTCGAACATTGTTGCAAATATGGATATGTTTGCACTATAACAAACAAAAAAAAAAAAAAAAAATGTAAAAGTTGTTTTTTTTTTTTTTTTTTTTTTTAGGTTTACAACTTATTGATTACCCCCCCCCTCTCCCCACACTCTTTCCCCCCATTTTACTGTAACTTTTTTTGCCGTTCGTTTCGCATAAATGAATAAAAAAAATTCGATGGGAGATAGAGATTACCGTTAAAACCCGTTTTAGTAATAATTGCTTACTGTATGCTGTAAATAAGTTACTCATTTATAAAAAAGGCTTTTGACGTATTCGCGTGTGGTAACATTTTTTAAATTATGCTTTTAATACAGCAATTTAATCATAATGTACATTAAGTGCACATGCCATTTTTTTCCGTATGTCAGTACTCCTCTTAGCAAAACTACTGAATACCTATTATAATACGAAATTGGTCGTGTAGACTGACTAGACTCAGATGGATTAGACACCAATTTTTAGTGATGGTCATGAAAGAATGAAAATATTCAAATTCGAATCAATCGATTATTAAATGCATTCGAGGTAATCGATTTTGGAAAAATCCATTTGAACGCTCAGCACATGACATTCGAATAGCAATCTCGAATACTTTTTGAATAGTGAAATCGCAATTGCTATTCAAATATTCGAATAATAAAATCGCGATTTCTATTCGAAAAGTGAAAATGCGAATATTATCCTAATAGTGAAAATCACGAAAACTATCCTAATAGGGAAAATCGCTAATACTATCCTAATAGTGAAAATCGCGAATACTATACGAATAGTGAAAATCGCGAAACTATCGTAATAGAGAAAACCGCGAATACTATCCTAATAGTGAAAATCGCGAGTACTATTCGAATGGTGAAACTACAAATAGTATTCCAATCGTAAAAATTGCAAATACCATTCAAATAGTAAAAATCGCGAAGACTCAGTAGTCGATTAATCGATAATTTACCCTACTCGATCAGTATTAATCGATTATGGCACATCACTAGCAGTTTTCTTAATTCGAAGCCTTAACGTTCTTTTCACACATCTCTCTATATCTCAAAGAAAAAGAAAGAGATACCTGTAAAATTCTTGAAGTAAAATATAACACTCACTAACACCTAAAACTCAATTTGAGGACAATTTTAAATTTGTCCTCCAAGGAGGGTAGGCGGCCATCCCCTTCTTTTCTTCATCAGAAAAAAATATAATAAGATCATTTCAGAAAATCATAAACAAAAATTCATTTCAGTAAAAATTATAAAAAATCATATATACTTTGTTACTATATTTTTTTAATTCTGTATAATGCAATAGAAATTAGTTAATTTGCTTTAAATTGTAATATTGTCTCTTTCTTGAGTTGTTCTTTGGAGGAGACTCATGGCTAACGTCACCAAATTCTGCATTTTGAGGCAGCTAATTTTTGAAAGTCAAATGCAAACCAAACTACTGCAATATAGTATACTATTTTAAAGGTTTTTCTTGAAAAAATGGTTTTTGTTTTCATTTCAACAACATTTAACAGTCATTGTGTGCTTAATATTTATATAGAGAGGAACCTCCAAAGTTGGACACCCCCATAAGTTGGACACCTCCCTAAGTTGATCACTTTTATGGGAAACGGAACGTGTCCATAATATATAAATACACCTCCATAAGTTGGACACTTGGACACTTTTTGAGAGAGCCGTAGGTGTCCGATTTACGGAAATTTGTTTCACTGTAGTTTCTCTTCAATATTGAGGACATCTGATCACCATATTCCTGACCCTAAAATATCGTCATTTTCACCCGGGCTCCGAAAAAAAGTTTGAAAATTTTCTGCCTTCTCAAAGCCAGTGAGTATGTGGGGGGTGCTGAAGTTGAAATTCTTCAACTCGTAGATTTCATTGATTTTGGAATGTTAAAGGAATTTTTTCCAAGAAGAATTAGCTGAACTGGAGGCCAATAGAAATATTATGAATCACAAAAATATTGCTCGCTTTAACAAGAATTTACTTGGAAGATTGTATAAAATGTCTCTTTCCTTCTTGACTCCAAAAAGATGACAATTGTTTTAACAAGAACAAGCGGGTACCTTTCTACCACGCCTTATCTACCACGCAGAATCCGCGGAATCGAAACCAGCTTCCGCCACACGCTCCCCCTTGATATTCGTTAAAAGCGAGTTGTGCTGCCATAATACCAGCCAATTATTCCTGATTTCCTCTTTAAATCAGG
Organism: Cheiracanthium punctorium; assembly: GCA_038373885.1. Classification (NCBI taxonomy): domain Eukaryota; kingdom Metazoa; phylum Arthropoda; class Arachnida; order Araneae; family Cheiracanthiidae; genus Cheiracanthium; species Cheiracanthium punctorium. The sequence continues at coordinate 230,130 of JAWZYV010003088.1, forward strand.
GTTTTCGTTAAGTCATAGTTTGCTCCGAGACAGCACGTCAAACTTGCGGCAAGCTTGATTTATCAAGTAAATAAACCTGAATTAAGTTTAAATTTCAAGCGTGTAAGCTTAATGCAAGCTTGAATCAAGTGTTCAAGTTTACACTCCCCCAGCTTGCATTAAGTTTGACATAGCATGCTTAATTTCAAGCTTAAAAAATTTTCCTAAAAAAAATTTCTTAAATACACGGGGGTCCGTCGACGAACTCGCCCCACATATTTTAATTTTTCAGGCATTTTCCCCTCTATGCTGAACAAGTTAATTTAATCTGTTTCCATCAAGCGTCCACGGCTGGGATCGAACTCGGGACCTAAGGGTTGGGAGGCCAGCGTCCTAACCATTCCGCTAACCTTCCTCGCGCTGGCGTGACTAAAGTTTGGGACTGTTATGGTTGTCACGCCGTTTTCTGGCGAGATGGATCAGTGCCCGTTGCCGATCTGTTTCTTTTATTTTACCATGGGATGAATCAAAATTAAAATAATGTTATGTGTGATTTATAGACTTTACTAATAGGGAAATAAGCATAATATAAACTTAAAAGCAGCACACGTTCTAAAACTTTCAATATCGCGACACTCATGTTGGGCAATACTGGCCAAAATTGAGACAAACCACTGATTTTGAAATCAATTTCATAGTATAATTGTATTTTATTTTGAAGAATTTCCATATTTGGAAATCTAGAATCTTTTTTTTAATTCTATGGTCAAGTACATTTACGACTGATGATAAATTATTCGTTATGTGGATATGGCTTTCCAAATTAAGCAGTCATCAAGTTGTATTCAAGCTTGACAGTTCAAATGATTTCTCCAAGCTTGGTGCAGGCTTAAAATGAATTGAACTGTCCAGCCTGTATTAATACGTCAAATTCAAAGAAATGTCAAGCTTGATTTAAGCTTATGTGCTGTCTGGGCTATAAACGAGTCCGACTTCTAATAAGCCTTTCCGACAGTGTTTTACATAAATGCATGCCAAGATACCATAGCCACAACAGTTTTTAAAAAGTACGATTTAATGCTGCTGCCGAAAGTAATCTGCTCCTTATAAATATATTTTTTCATCTGAAATGATATACACATACATTATTACATTTCTCCTTCCCATAGTAATATTATGAATCACAAAAATATTGCTCGCTGTAACCGGGATTTATTGGTTAAAAGCGAGTTATACTCCCACAGACTTTGTATGAATGGTTTTAATATTGCTGCCGAAAGTAATCTGCTCCTTAGAAACCTATTTTTTCTTAATTCTCTTAAATGCCATAACACACATACTAGTTCGACTTAATGTTGCTGCCGAAAGTAATCTGCTCCTTATAAACATATTTTTTCTTAATTCTCTTAAATGCCATAACACACATACTAGTTCGACTTAATGTTGCTGCCGAAAGTAATCTGCTCCTTAGAAACCTATTTTTTCTTAATTCTCTTAAATGCCATAACACACATACTAGTTCGACTTAATATTGCAGCCGAAAGTAATCTGCTCCTTATAAACATATTTTTTTCTTAATTCTCTTAAATGCCACACATACACGATACATTTCTCCTTCCTAAAATAACGTTAAATCTCTTTATCCGAGTTCATAAAAGCTCCTTTTAGTGCAGCAGCAAACCCGTAACCAATCAAGGACATTCTTTGTCAGCGCCATAAATATATCAATGCTTTTATTTAATGTCAAAGGAGGGTATATTTGGCTTTCACCATGGTTTTAATCCGAGATCTATTATGGAAAAGAATTCTTGGGAACGGAGTAGTCTAGGCTTGAAGAAATCGTTCCACCTTTTTGTTTGTGTTCGGAGCACTGACAAGCGTGTAATTTGACGATCAGATAATGTTGAAGTGATGTCATTTTTGAATGTTTTAGCTGTTCTGTGATTTTAAGTGATTATATGTAATTTTACTAATTTTAAAAAGAAATGGGATATTGTATTCAGCGCATAGAAAAAGATTAATCGCGAATAACGATTGAAATTAGGCGATTAATATTTATTCATAATTGACGATTGAAAATTCTAGTCAGTACTCGACTAATCATTGGAAACTAACGATTGATTAATAACGATTAACGTATGGTTATTCAAAATTTTAGTCAGTAATCACGATTAACGATTGAAAACTATAGTTGATATTTAATTACAATGGACAGTTAAAAATTTTAGTCAGTAATCTCGATTAGAGATTGAAAACTATAGATAACATTTAATTACAATTGAAAATTGAAAATTTTAGTCAGTAATCTCGATTAGCGATTGGAAACTCGAGATTGGTATTTAACTACAATTAAAAATTAACACTTGAAAATTTTTGTCAGTAATTACAATTAACGATTTAAAAACTAGTGATTAATTAATCACGGTTTACAATTAGAGATTTAAAACTTTTAGTCAATAATTTCAGTAATTTAATCTGTCGTTAATCGTAAATATTTTAAACTGATTACATATTCCTGTTAACATTGTTTTTGTAAATATTCTAAGGGTTTTTAATTGAAATTTTCTGCAACTATTAAGTTTCAAGAGCACTTTTTAAAGCATCAAAGCGCTGTTCATTCAAATTCAGCAGAAACATTTTTATATCCAGTGATACTGATAGTATACCAAATCTTAATATGTAATAAGATGGGAGTTTTGCATCTTAACATGGATTTCCTAAACGTTTTGTAGTTCCTTAACGTTTTTACTGATGTCTTTTGGATCCACAAGTGTAAGGAAATGAAAATTTACTCAGCTTCTTGATTTAAAAAAAAGGGGGGGGGATTATTTTCCTATTCAAATAAGAAGATGGATAAGAAGGAGAGAAAAGAGATTAAAAAGAAAGAAATTCTTCCAAATGGAAATTCAGTTTGAGAGGGTTTTTCTGGTTTTAAATTTTTAAATATGCGAATAAAGCAAATATAGAATGAGAATAATTTTCCGCGCTGTGTGTGCTTATATTTTAATTGAATGGAGAAATATCGTTAGCAAAAAGGTGTGTGTGTGAGGGGTATTTTTTATTCGTTTACGAGTACAAAAGTTTTATTTTATTTATTTATTTTTGTTACATGAATGAAAATTATATGATTTTTTAATAGATATGCGTTTACAGAATTAAAAAAAACAGGGTTTCTAATTAAAGTTCTTTGTGAAAAATAAGAACTTTTGTGCTTTTTATTAGGAAGTATTATTTGACAGCTGTTCAAAAGAAAGTTATTTTTTTTAATTAGCTTTATTGGGGGGGCTTTGTAATTTTCCCCCTGATAAACAGAAAAGTATGAAAATTAAATAATCAACAAATAATTCATAGACTACTTAAAAGAAAAATAAATACGAAAAACTGACGGAATTATACACTGTGATGTACTCACATTCACAGACTATTTAACCTATCAATACGTGAATAAAACTCTGTATACATTTCAAAATAAAAACAATTTTTTTAATCACTATAATTTAACATAACACCAGCAGACAATATTGTCCTGATAAAGGTCAAGAATGTAAACACCTCGTATAATTAATGTCAGAACTTAATACTTCAATGCTACAATTTTAACTACGCTTAGTTTAATTACGAAACATAATCCAGTTTTATAGCTGCCTGTAAAAGTGTTTTCTCCTTCAAAGTAGTGTTAATTCTGTGAAGTAAATATACCGGTTTGTTTAAGCAGTGTACTTAAGACTGTGTTTCTTTGACACGTTACATCTTAAGACCGCAATAAAAGCTTTTGTAATATGCTTCTTTCTGAAAAATATGTTTTGATAATTCTGTTAAGTTAAGATTGCAGCATGTTGATAAATTATTCTTAAGTAAGTGAGCAAATATGCAAAAGTAACAATTTAAAGCAATCTGAAAACGAAATTTAAAAATATGAATAAGTAGTATATAGTTTTGACGACAGCTGGCTGTGCCGGCACAGCCAGTTGTCGTCAAAAAAGTCGAGCGATGGCAACGGCTGCCCTTTTTTCAGCATTGGGAAAGGGTTGCGCCTCAAAGGGTTAATTACTTTTTCCAAAGTCCTGTTACTGTTACCGCCCAATGCATAGTTCTCCATGAGTTTGACCTTGAATTCAAAACTGACGAACGTTCCATTTCAGTTATTAAGTTCGGCGAGAAAGCAGGGCAGCAAATTTTCCCGAATCCGTATTTTAAATGAAATCCGAGTCTGAGAATAATGGAAAACGAGTTTAGGCGTCTGGAGCCAACTTTGATATTCTTTTTCTATAATGGAAGGAACCAGAGGGTGGTCAAAATATTGCAAAAAGTGTATTAAAAAACAAATGGCTTAGTAGAACTTTATGTCTGCTATTTTCAGAGGCGCCGACTTTGAAAAATTTTTGTGGGTATAAATTTCCGTAGGTGATATTTCCTCACAGAACTTTACATTTTTAATGCATAAATGAAAGCAAAAACTTTTAGAAAGGATAAATTAATATTTTTTTTTTTTTCAATTTAAATGAGTTATTCAGAACTATGCTACATGTTCCTGGACATCATTTTAGGCTGATCAATAGCACAATACAGAAAAATTCTAATTTTATTGAAGAAATCTCACAAAATATCGTTTTTCTGTATAAAACTGTCTGTAACACAGATACAAAATTATTTTCTAACAGGTTGTAGTAAAAAGTTGATAATTTTACGAATTGAACATTTCGGCCGCAATTGCAAAGAAAAAAAAATATATTGTTATTTGCTGTTGTTTTTAATCGGACAAAAATTTTCCGCTAAAATGGCACCAACATTTAACATTAAAAAGAAAAAGAAAATAGAAAAATTCAACAATACTTTTCTGTGTGTGTATAATAAAAAAGTAAAATTTTATTTTCTGTAGAAAAAATGAAGTGCGCACAATCACACAATCATTTTTGTCTATTTAATAACTTTCCTAACGCTTTTTAGTTTATGCATTAAAAAAAAAAATCCAGGCTTCTTTAATTAGAACACTGTATATATACATTTATTTATTTTATTATTATTTAACAGCTCGTTGTAACCTTAACTTAACAGAGTTATTAAAATAAATTCCGTAGAAAGCAATCTTAAAGTGTTCCGTGTAAACGAAACAGGTAGAACGAATAAATCTATTTAATAATCCTCTATGTTTATTTCTCTGTCTTAAGACTATTGTAAAGGAGAAAACAGTTTTACAGTCAACAATAAAATCCGGTTTATCTTCCGCACTTAGTTAAATTAAGTGCAGTTAAAAATACAGTATTACATTCTGTCATTAATTGTGCGTAAAGTTTATATTCTTTGACTTTTATCAGGACAATAAACGTTGATAGCATGTTCAATTATAGAGATTACAAACTTCATTTTCATAATGATACATTATATATTTTTCTAAACGTGCTTCAAAATGAGATATACTTTACGATATGGAGGAGTCAAATTGTGTGCGAATATTTTTAATATGTTGTATTAATAATTCTTTAAGATTCTTTTCGATTTAGTTAAGACTTTTACTCACATTTTAAAATCGCGCTAATTATTATACTGCGTTCTTGAATCTACAAACATAAATTTGCTATTAAAACAAATATAAAGCAAAATGGATAATATGTGACAAAAATGCGTACGTTGTTAAAAAATTGTTATTTCTTTACTTGTCTATATATATATATACAAACGTTCTCTTGTTTGTTGCTGTTTGTGTGCTCGCTTTAGACACCCAGACCGTTCGTCGAATTTGGGCTAACACACACTAACTAGGACAAGAGACAGCTATTTCTTTTCAAAAAAGGCGTTATTTCTATGTTTTTCCCCATTTTCCGCGTATTTTATGCTCTCGCAAGCGGAATTTTTATCAAAACAATACTTTTTTTATTACCAGAAAGCCCAGGGAAAGCTTTTTCTAATGAACTTTGAGCATCGTATAAAATTTTCTACACGTATAAACATATAAGGATACAATATACCTAAAAGAAAAAATATATAACAAAACCAAAAAAAAATTCTTAATTCTAAAATAAGGATGAAAATAAACTTTATCATAATCTCTTGATGAACCTATAGGATTTCTAGATCCAGTTTCATGAAGAAAAGATAAATGTGACAACACTATAAATAAAACAATAAAAGGTAAAATAAAATGAAAAGCAAAAAACCGTGTCAAAGTAGGATTTTCTTCAGCAAAACCACCTCAAACCCATTCTACTAACATTACACCCACATAAAGAATTGCAGACAACAAATTAGTAATAACAGTAGCATCTCAAAAAGATATTTGACCTCGAGGTAATACATATCCCAAAAAAGCAGCTGCGATTGATAATAATAAAATAGTAACCCCGCTTAGCCAAGTGTAAAAAAAAAAATTAAGATCTATAATAAAGTCCCCGACCAATATGAATATATATTAATAAAAAGTATTCTAGCCCCATTATCATGAATACTACGAATTAAACATCCATAATTCCTAAATTGGATTTCTTTTTTTTACGGATTTTTTAAAATGTCACTAGTTTTCTGTAAGTGGTTTACAGATATTTCTGAGAGGTTTTCACCCTTTCCCTCTTCTCCCCAAAATTAAAAAAAAAAAAATCCCTCACAGGGAACTATAAATTAACATACACCCTTTAAATAGTTGGCCGAGTGGATAAGACTCTGAAAGTTGAAAGAAGATTGAAGTGTGCCGGTCCAGGTTTTTTGGCCTCTCGCACGGCTATTTATCTAGCGGACTTGATTGAGCTTTGGGTGGTTGTTTCGAGAGGTAACGTGAATACGTGTTAGCCCTTAACCCTTTAACGCGCAGTGTTCCCGCTCTGGAAACACCAAACTCTGACGTTTTGACTGTTGCCAGTCACGAAGACTAGATTTGATTTCTAAAAAATAGTTGCGGGTGACATAGCTCCACGAGAATCCTTTACTTTTTAGCATGTCATTTCCCGTAAAAAAAAATTGTCACGATTATTTTGAACAGCACTGACATCTGCTGAAAAATGACAGAATGCGTGAACAGCTGGATGGATTGCCCAATGCTGAAAAAAGGGCAGCCGTTGCCATCGCTCGACTTAACGACCAGCAAGATGGCGGACTATCGAAACGTTCGTCGCGTGCCACAGATCTAGAGATCTCTATTTTGACGACAGCTGGCTGTGCCGCACAGCCAGCAGCTTCAAAAGGGGGTCTCTATATCTGTGGCACGCGATGAACGTTTCGATAGTCCGCCATCTTGCTGGTCGTTAAGTCGAGCGATGGCAACGGCTTCCCTTTTTTCAGCATTGGGAAAGGGTTGCGCCTCAAAGGGTTAAAAAGTCTTCCATCCAAGGCATCCTCCCATTAGGCAGATTAGCCCTCGAATAGGTTTACCTTAAACATATTAAATAGTTAAGATCATCTCAAATACCCAGCCCATTATTAAAAATGCCGAGCAGTTATGAGCACATATACCCTTCAATCAGGGGCGTAGCCAGAAATTTTTCATGTGGGGGGTTACGACTACTACAACTCATATATATGTATACATGTGTGTGATAATGTAGTGAAGAATATACATTTTGTATGGCAAAAAATTCCTCATGGGGGGCTATGACCCCCCTACTCCCTCCCTTGCCTACGCCCCTGCCTTAAATTAATTCATTCGGCCGATTCTCTGCTATATGCCACTGAACCAGACATTGTGTATGTAACAGGAAGAATTAATGAACAGTTTCCCACTGTTAAAGCAAAAGGCGTTTTCTCATTGAAGAAAATTGCGATTGCTACAAACGACCCAATAATGACCCTGTTCCGTGTTGTATAAAATTTGCAATTATATTGAAAAGGAAAGTAAGTTATATTGAAATGCATGTCGTGAAAGGCTCTGGATTTCTACAATTCGAAATACCTGTTTTGATTACAAAAACGGAAATTTTCAATAGCTCCTAGAAAATTGAATAGCTCTCTCTTATGAATTTATGATAATTATAAATGGAGTGATTTTTCTTTTCTGCATTCTCCGTTGCTGAAGTAATAACAAGGCCGGAAATTGCAAGTTATGTACATTAGCATAATTGTGTGAAATAAAAATTGTGTAATTTCTATGAAATTTTGTTTGCGTAAAGGCGTTCAAAATTAAAAGTGAGTTAGTTCAATATTTTTAGGATACAAATCATTCAATACAAAACTACTTAAACATCTAAAAAAAAAATTCTTAATAGTATAACTTTTTGTTGTTGTTAAAGGAAAGGAAAAAGTTCTTGCTTTTGCAGAGGCAAAAAAGCCAGAAAATAAAAAGTTAACGCAAAATGCGAAGGGTAAAATGTTGCCATTCAGAAGAAGAAAAAGTAAGTAAATAAAAGATGAAAAGGGGGGATGTGGAGGAGAAATAATTAAAGAGAGGGAAAGAAATTGAAAAAAAAAATAAGTAATGTAAATAATAAATAATAAAATGAATAAAAGAAATTGAAACATGAAAAACAACTCGGCTGTTCGAGCCTCGTCAGGGGAGACCCCCTGAACCCCCCTAATATTTTAGTTCCATTATTGCCATCTTAAAACGATATTAATTGACTATGTGATTTTATCTCTCATCTTTTGTGTACTTCGCCGGTAACCCTATGTTGACATTTTTATGAATGTAACTTATTTATAGAAAAATACATGTGATGCATATTCTACAGCTTACGAAATATTGTAACAATAGATTAAAGCTGTTGTGAACTAATAATATTTAAATGTATGTAAAATTATGTTGCATTTTTATGTCGCTTTTTTGGGACACATTTTTCGGACAATTTTCAATAAAGGGGCGTGAGGGATAAAATGACATAGTCATTAAAAAAAGAACAGAAATAGAAACAGAAGAATTATTTGTATCTGAACCTTTTAATACGCGTAGTTCCCTTCCGCTTCTAATATTTCCGCGGATATTTGCCTATCGCTGTTCTCTCGGACAGCGAATATGATCGCCTGCAAGATGCAGTTAGACCAGAGGTTCCCAAACTGTGTGCCGCGGCACCCTGGGGTGCCGCGAGCGTTTACCAGGGGTGCCGTGGAGATAATCAAGAAAAGTCTAAGTTTTTGGGAAGCATAATCAAAAAATTCCTTTGAACCGATATTTCACAAAAAAGTTTGCCAATCCGATGATCAAGTAGGCGAAACAAAAATATTTTAGTCAAGTTCGAGAGAGTTCGGTGTCCAGTCGCCTCTATTTTACAGGAACTCCCTGAAATATGGGGAGGGGGGGGCAAAATTCTATATCCCTTTTCCAAGATAGTGTAATAGTAAGCCCAATAAACATAAAAGAAACAATGAAAAATGTATCCAAACTGCTTCATTCTAACCTTCATATACATATTGCTTTAAAGATAACCTGCCCCGAAACGTTTCCAGCCTGAGAAGGGTGCCCCGAAATGATTTTTAGCCTGACAAGGGTGCCCCGAAATGTTTTTAGCCTGACAAGGGTGCCGCGAAGTGTTTTCAGCCTGACAAGGGTGCCACGGGGGAAAAAAGTTTGGGAACCCAGGGGTCTGTTTAGGCGAAATTTGGGTCCGTTAACGGACCTTTCACAAAATAATTTATGCTGAAAACGGACCTTTCACAAAATATTTTACCGTAAAAACGGACCCTTCACAAAATATTTTACCTTAAAAACGGACCCTTCACAAAAAATGTTACTGTTAAAACGGACCCTTCATATTACTTTTCATTTGTAAAACGGCCCATGAACCCTCCCTCCCAACATAAATAGCAGCGTAAACAATGCTTCGCTTTTCATTTCTTAACTTGACCGGGAAGGTACAAGACGGATGCCTTTTACAACTACAACCCGCTTCTACGGCTGCAGATGACGTCATTGATAATCGTTGCCACTCTGCATGTAGCACTTGAGCGGCGTGAAAACAGAGAGGCGATTTAGCCAGCTTTTCTCCCTCTAGAGTGGATCCAGAGTATATTATTTTTTCGCCTCGTAAAAGTTTCAGAGTGGCAACACTGGTCAAGTTGTTTATTTCGCTGCACGTGAATACGACGTTTGCTGTTATACCGCGTGTTTTTTCTTCTCATCATGAAGCGTTCGTACCAGAGTTCCGGCTCAAGAAATAGTGATTATTATATTAAAAAAGTTAAACCATCAGACGCTAAAGGATGCATGTCAATTAAATCTTTTTTTCAGAAAGAACTGAATAAAACAGAAGAGATACCTGCTACTAAAGTTTCGCAGACTGAACAATCGGAGGAATCGATTGTTTCTTCTGAAAATGTATTCCCAGTTTCAGATACAGTACCTGCAACAGATACGGATAAAATTTCAGGTGCTGAGACATCGATTTCGACTGAACCAAACTTTCCCCCGAATATTGAACAGGAAAAATTGTCGCCAAGTAAAAGAACAAGAGCCACCGAATACTGAGCGCGGAAAATTGCCTCTAAATATTGAGCGCTACGAAAAATTGCATAACTGGCTGTATTACAGCATTTCAGCCAAAGGATTTTTGTGCAAGATATGTTCCGTTATTTACCAAAACGGACCTTGGATTAACCAAGCAGTAAAGTTTGGCGATCATCCTAACAGAGCAATCACTAAACACCAAAGCAGTTCGAGACATTGTTCAGCAGCTGCAATTGGAAAAAGTGCTCCAAGCAAATTGCTACAGAAGACATTTACTGAAGGAGCTGAAATTATTGCTGAAAAAAACAAAGAGAACAACAGGAAGCTTCTTACCAAATACATAAAAATAATTTACTTTATGATTAAAAAACATTGGGCTGTGACAGAAAATTTTGCTTCTGTGGTGAATTTCATTGGTCAGGATCTCGGGGATCCAGACATCCAGTCTTACTTAAAAACATGTGGCAAGAATATTTAAATATTGTGGCAAGAAAAATTTAGGCCTAGAGGGAGTCAAGAAATTAGTAATTATGCTAGTAATTTTTTTTCTTTTGCTACACAAGATCACTTTTTGTTAAATTACCCAAATACATATTTTTCACAAATTAATGAAAGCAGGACCCTATTTTCACAAAAACAGGACCCTATTTTCACAAATTCACAAAAACAGGACCCTGGTAATTTCAGATTCACAAAATTATAAGTAAATTTTTCACAATTTCACAAAAACAGGACCCTGTCTGAAAAGTCTGGACAGACCCCTGGTTGAACCCTTGAGTTAGACAATTATGACGTTCGCACTTCTGATACAGTGTGTCCTAAATGTTCACGTACTCAAACTTATACGTACTCGCTGTCCTTGTTTCTCTTTTTAAATACATTAAATTTTATCGTCTGCATATCAATGCATCAGTTCTTTTAATTTTTATCGTTTCGTGTTTTCAACGTTCAAGCTATGCCAGAATAAAGTTCTATGTTTATTTTGTTCTTCATAGTGAAACGAATTCATCCCGCAACAAGCGACGCGATGTAGTTTGAACATAAATCGTATGGGAGATGCAAAGATGTTTAGCTAAATAAATATCCAAATGATATCTATATGTCATCAGCAGGACCTGATTATAACATTTTTGTACTCGGGGCGCTTTTCAAATTTTATACCCCTGTTTAGAGCTCGCTCGATTTTTGTGCCCCTGTGCATAGCTTTAACCCTTTAACGCGTAGTGTTCCCGCTCTGGGAACACCAAACTCTGACGTTTAAACTGTTGCCAGTCACGAAGAATAGCTTTGATTTCTATAAAAATAGTTGCGGGTGACATAGCTCCACGAGAATTCTAGCACGTCATTTCCCGTAAAAAAAATTGTAACGATTTTTTTAACAGCACTGACATCTGCTGAAAAATGGAAGAATGCGAGAACAGCTGGATAGATTGCCCAGGCACAGCCAGCTGTCGTGAAAAAAGGGTCTCTAGATCTGTGGTACGCGATGAACGTTTCGATCGTCCGCCATCTTGCTGGTAGTTCAGTCGAGCGATGGTAACGAGTACCCTTTTTTCAGCATTGGGAAAGGGTTACGCCTCAATGGGTTAAACTCAAATGTAAGGACTTTTTGTGTACGTGTGCCCAGGGCACGGGCCCCAAGTGACCCTGCGATAATCAAGGCTTAGTCTTCCGTGCGGAAAATTTTGGGACACTCTCTTATAGTACATTTTTTTTTTAAACTCAAATAATTTTAAACAATAATTCTAAAAAATAATATATTGGACATTTCAAGCAGATTCTGGAATGCAACAAAAGCTGTTATCCGCTGAAGGGTTAAATATTTCTTTTCTTTTCTGGGGGAATCTCACGACATACTTTCCCAGTTCGAGTTGCACGTGAGTCATTTTCACCTGACTTTTCCCCGACTTGAGATGGTGTCACCGTTTGATAAACGTTGACAGGGAGTCAGTCCTCTGTCAAACTTCAGGTCGAGAGAGGAAAAAAAAGGGGGAAAGATATGCACGAGACTACAACATATGATTCACTGCTGGTTGACAACTTAAAGTAGAATGAGATTTTTTACAATAATAGTTGGAATTCCTCTAATGCACACTTATTTTGAAGATACAAAAAAAAAAAAAAGAAAGAAAACTTAATTTAGCTCGAATTTAAAATGTTTACGTACGATAAGCTTCCGTTTATTGTGTTTATTAGCCTTCTGAAGTGCAAGCATTTTCACAGCAGTACAGAACATGCCCCAGTAGAGTCACATTACTGTGTTTTGCCGTGAGACAAACAAAAATTACTTAAATCACAACAGCTTTGCTGTTTATTGTTGGTTTGTTCTGTTTTGTGCAATAAATTAAAAATTAGGCAAAACCTCAGAATATGTGTCAGAAACTTATAGAGTATACTGTGCGATTCTCCCTCTGAATGAGACGTTGCATATTTTTACTGTACTTTGATATTTTGGTGTTTCTATATTGAAAAGTGACTGGCTGGGGGTATTATACTATTTCCTATTACAGCATATGTATGTATGTATGCACGGCGATAATTTTTTACCTCTCAGACCGATTTGAAGAATTCTTTTTTTTTTTTTTTTTTTCCTTAAGGGGATATCTCAGGGGTGGTCCCATATTAATTTGGTAACGTTCTAATGATATTATCATTCGAAAATCGGGGGAAAAAACGTGTTTTTAAATCATTGTCTTCATGTCAAAAAGCCAAGGTTTTCCACTTTTGACGATTTATCGCTAAGTTTGGCGTCACAAAATAAGTTTTCCATCTGAACTCCGCTTGGCGATATCTTCTATATTTGGCGAGAAGTTCTAAATCCTACTATTTTACATTGGGAATAATGGTATAGCTTAGAAAGGTTTGCTGGTACCGGCATATATCAAAAGTCGACAAAGTTGGCCACTTTTGGAGACTTATCGCCAAGTTTGGCACACACAAAAAAATAAACAACTGAACCCTGCTTGGCGACATTTACTATATTTGGCGAGAATTTGCCAAACCTTACTAATTTAGAATAAGTTTTGGTTATGCTGAAGTAATTTGAAGTCCTTTTTTTTTTTTTAATAATACTTGTTTAACATGCCGTCGTTGTCAAATGAATATCTGCACTTTTTGAAGATTTCGACATTTTGACTATTATGACTAGTTGACTAACCAAATTTTCATATAAAAAGACTTCTAGTTGACTTTAAGCATTATAAGGTGAACTGTGAGCGGAAAAAAAATGTCATGTGAATCAGACAGAATATTGTCAAATAACAACTGATAATAAAAACTGATAATAATTAATCAACTTTTTGCACATAGCAGATATTGGTTTGACAACGACCATACGCTTTTTGTTTAACGCTCCTGTGTTTTGACCTCTGAGTGGCTAAAACGTAAAATTCCTAAACCGGAGCAACAATTTCCGATGTAATACACTTATAACCTTGTTTTTGCCCCCTTAAGATTTAAGGCTTGAAAATAGTATATAGAACAAATTTTCTCTTATACTTCTTTTTGTTCAAATTTCTTTATATTGTTAAATAGTGTTAAATTTCTATATACTGTTAAAATTGCCTGAACTCAGAAACGTGCTTAAGATTTCTAGAAGCCAGGAGATAAAAATCCCCCCCCTTCCTCCTTTTTTTATAACCTTGAGATCGGATTTTTAACGTGCTTCCTTCCATATTTGGGCAGAGGCTGATTTGTTAAATTATTGTTATCTTCTTATTTAATCAGTTTATTTTATCATTATATTTTTTCCCCATATGACATGAGTCTTTGTAAATGATTTTTTTTTAGAAATACCGAAGAAAAAAAGTATAAGCATACACATAACAGGGAAAACTCGCATCTAGCAATATTAAATTCATAAGAAAATTAACTTGTTCATTGAAATTGTAATATTTGCCTTTTTTGCTAATACCACGGAAATAACTTTTGTTTTAAAGAAACATTAAACGACAAACATTTATTTTGCAACTCTATAATGTAAGTTTCTGCAGAAAAATAACTTGCGCAATTAAATATATATAAACTATTAGAAACATTTCTTCAATGTTATCAATGATTATCTATTATTTTTAAGTTATCTTATCATCTATTTACTATTCAAATCCATACAAATATAATGTCATTAATTTAAAATAATGAAAACTGGTACAGAATAACCGCATTTTTCATATCTCATGAAGCGTTCGCCTTTTCCAGGAAAACAGAAATGTTAAAATTTCCTTTAAACATATTTGTTCAGAAAATATTGAAACAAGTGCAATTAAATTCTCCCTCGCTCTCTAATGTTTCATTTCATTATTCGTCGAGAAATATTGTTTGATGTTCAAGTGGGAAGAAATCTCTCTTAAAATATATATAACTCTTGGAGTAATATTTTTATTTGACAAAATTTTGGCGTTCAAATAATTTGGAAATCCATAAATGTATTCAGGCGACACTCGCATTTAAAATTTTTCATGAAGGTTACAAAAGTAGTGTTATAAAAATTGAAGTTTGAACTATCGGACGTCAAATTAAAATGAGTAATTTTGTTTAAAAACGCGTATTTTTTTATGTATTCTTTTGTTAAAGTATTTTTGTTTTAATTTTCTCTTCCTGCACTGTTATTTAATTATATTTTAATTATTTTTTTATTTTTATTTTATATTTTAACTTTTTTTTTCTATTTCAACCCTGCCTTCTCCATTTTTTTAATGTTCAGTTCCTGTATTATTATTTTTATTATGTTATTTTTCTCCCCTTTCGATTTAAGGCTTAAAAATAGTATTTAGAAAAAAATTCTTTTAATTTTAGTTGTTCTTATCCAAATTTCTTCTCTTTATATCGTTAAAATTGCTTGAACTCAGTAATGTGCGCATGATTCCTACCAGCCAGAAGATCGTTATTCTGCCCCCTCCCTTTTTTTCTTAACCATGAACTCAGACTTTTAACTTGTTTGCTTTCATCTTCGTACAAAGGTTGCTTTTATTAAATTTCTGCTACTTTTTTATTTTCTTATTTGATCATTTTATCTTACCATTATTTTTTTTTATAATTAATGACATAAAGCTTTATAAATTAATTATTTTTTCAGAAATACCGAAGAAAATAATGTACAAACATATACACAACTGGAAATCTCACATCTCGCAATATTAAAAACTTAATTTAGAAAATTAATTTGTTCATTTGAGTTGTAATATTTACCTCTTATGCAAAAGACCTCGAGAATAACTTTCATTTTAAAGAAACATTAGTCGACAAACATTTATTTTGCAACGCTATAATTTATGTTCTGCAGAAAAATAACTTATCAATATTAAATATGTATACTATTACAAACATTTCTTTAATACTATCAATAACCATCTACTATTTTTAAACTCATTTATTTACTATTCGCATCCGTACAAATATAATGTCATTAATTTAAAATATGATAAAATGGGTGCAGAATTATCGCATTTTTCATAATTCATAAAGCGCTCACCTTTTTCCAGAGAAACAGAGAAGATGTTAAATTTCCTTTAAACATATTTGTTCAGAAAATATTGAAACAAGTGCAATTAAATTCGCCTCGCTCTCTAATGTTTCATTTCATTCTTCGTCAAGAAATATTGTTTGATGATCAAGTGGGGGGAAATCTCTCTTAAAATATATCTATAACTCTTAAAGTAATATTTTTATATGACAAATATCTGTAGTCGTTCAAATAAGCTGAAAATCGATAAGTGTATTTATGTTAAATTTCTCCATGAAGGTTGCAAAGTAGTGTCGCAAAAATTGAAGTTTGAACTATCAATGGTTAAATTAAAAATAAGTAATTGTGTTTAAATACACACATTTTTAAAAATGTGTT
Organism: Cheiracanthium punctorium; assembly: GCA_038373885.1. Taxonomy (NCBI): domain Eukaryota; kingdom Metazoa; phylum Arthropoda; class Arachnida; order Araneae; family Cheiracanthiidae; genus Cheiracanthium; species Cheiracanthium punctorium. The sequence goes on from JAWZYV010003088.1 coordinate 246,308, forward strand.
CGTCAATGTACTTTTAATTTTCTCTTCCTATGTTGTTACTTTCATTAAATTTTAAATAAGTAATTTTTTGACTGAATTTATTTTGCTCTTATATTTTAACTTTTTTTTTTCTAATTTCACACTCTCTCTTCCATTTTTTAATGTTCTATTCCTGTGTTGTTATTTTAATTAAATTTTAGTTTTTAAATTAAATTTTTAATTTTTTAATTAATTTTGCTTTTATATTTCAATTCTTTCTCTAACTTCATTCCTCTCTTCTCCGCTTTTTTAATGTTCTCTTCCTGTGTGATTATTTTAATTAAACTTCATTTATTTTTTAATTTAATTTGTTTTATATTTTATTTAATTTTTTGGTAATTTTACCCCGCTTCTTCTTTATTTTATTCACTCTTATTTTCTTACATTTTTTTCTTTCGGTCGAATAGGAACTCCCTTTTTTATCTCGCTTTCATTCACCTCAGTTGTTTGCTTTCTTGCCTTCGTGTAGGTTGGTGATTTTACGTACTGAAGGAAGGTATATGCATTTTACCAATCGAAATGTACGTACGTTCGATATATATATATATATACTTATAAATATATATTTCACAATTATTGTTATTCTCGAGCTCAGAATTGTTTGATTAAATTTTTATGAACTGTTCTTTTTTGTCGCTGCCGTTTTAGAACATCATAAATCAAAAACGTTAAAGTATGTTTTAAATCAGGATTTTTTTTTTTTTTTTTTCCGAGAATGGATTTTACTATTTGCTACTAAAGTCATGTATGAATCTTGCAGGGTTGTTTTTCCCCATTTAATTACTGGCCGCCATGTTGCTGGTAGTTAAATAGACCTGTGGTAACGGCTGCACTTTTTCAGCAGTAAGTAGTATAACCAGTTTTTCTTATATATCGATGTGAGAATGTCTGCGTCATATTGCTTTTCACAGGATTAAAAAGAGAGGAATAAGCAGGTTTAATCTCGGTTCGGTTGAAGGGAAGAGGTACACGTGATAATAACTACAGTCATACGTGCGTAACTACCTGAAGCAGTTGTGCAGTGAATACAAGGTGCATTTTAATCCTTTTTCTCGACATTCGAATGTCTTAACGTTAAATTATTTCTTCTTATGAAGGGACAGTTGTTTTGACCTGTGAAAAAAATAGGTTTTTTTTCCTTCTAATCTCTAATTAAATGGGTTTATTTTTTATGTTCAAAAGTTATGAAAAATGCCGTTTTGCTTTTTATCATTTTCTTAAACCTTTAACGCGCAGTGTTCCCGCTCTAGGAACACCAAACTATGACGTTTTGGCTGTTGCCAGTCACAAAGAATAGATTTGATTTCTATAAAAATAGTTGTGGGTTACCTAGCTCCACGAGAATCCTTTACTTTTTAGCACTTCATTTCCCTTAAAAAAATGGTCACGATTATTTTTAACAGCACTGACATCTGCTGAAAAATGGAAGAATGCGAGAACAGCTGGATAGATTGCCCAATGCTGAAAAAGGGCAGCCGTTCCCATCGCTCGACTTAACTACCAGCAAGATGGCGGACGATCGAAACGTTCATCGCGTGCCACAGATCTAGAGACCCTTTTTTGACAGCAGCTGGCTGTGCCGCACAGCCAGCTGTTGTCAAAAAAGGGGTTAAGTACTGATTAAATAACCCATTTTGGTTTTTTAAAAATATTTATAAACGCTTCTAACTATGAATGTTATCTAAAGTAAAAAAGCAAAATATATTTCTTTAATAAATGCATTTATTATAAATCTAGTATAAATTAATACTAAGAAATTTCGAGAACTCATAACTGGGTCAACTAATTTTCCTCCATAAAATACTAACCTCTTTTCTTAAAGGAAAAAAATGTTTAATTTCTCCCCAGTAAATTATTTCAATTTCAAATAAATGCAGTCAAATTATTCCACTTCCAATTGTTATATAAACATTTAGCGAAAAATTTTCTCCGAAATTCTGTGCCCAGGAAGCTTTAAATAGAATTCTTGGAATTATAATTTCATTTAAATATCCTAGCATTTAATTTAGCAGATTAAACTCCAAAATTTCCAAAGAGATTTAGCTCTTCATTTTTGGAGAAACGATACACGCAGTCAGAATTTTTTAATATTTTATTTAAACCGGAATAAAGATTTTTATGTTTGTCTTCACATACAATGAAATAAAAGAGAGAAAGTGATTGCAAAATTATTGTCTGAATGTTACGATAAGTTTCTAAACTAAATTCCAACGCTATTTGGCGAAATTTAAATATCTAAATAAATTTGAAAGCATTATACAGTCTTTGCATTCTGACATGAATACGTTGTACTTAACCTATGAAGCTTTTATAATAATGTTGCGAATTTATGGATTGTTCTGCCCTCCGTACATTAAATATAGTCTAAAATTCGTATTTTATGAGTCAAATAATTAAAATTTGCTTTTGTTGCATCAACATCGGTTAACTAGAACGCGAGGTTGGGAGTTTTGTGTGTCCCCATTGGTTAACATAGGGCTATCTCGAATTCTGGAGAAATATTGGCTCAAGAGCTTAACTGACTCCACTTTTAGGGACTTATTTTTGGTGCTAAATTTGGCAATATTTCGTTAAAAAGTCGCCATGCTTGGCGACATTTCGAAAATTTTGCGAGATTTCGCTAATGGGGCCTGTAATGTTTGTTTTCCTGCATAGCATAGTTTTATTCAATTGTATTTCTACGCAATCAAGGTTCGCGTTGGATTGAAATTTTTCTCGAATACTGTTAGAGAGACTAATGCAGATTTCGGTCACCTTATTTAAGAGGTGGAGAACAAACCCGGAGTCAGTCTTAGTATATCGTCTGTCGCGCGAGCAGATGAAACCTGAGCTCTGCTGGGAAGCTGTGCTTCGTTGTTTTTCGTGCTTTTTAGGAGGTCTTTCTCTTGTTTTTACAAGCTTGTTTTCGAATGCTGTGTGTGAATTATTCACTGAGGAACTGTTTATGATTTTTCTCGAGAATTTCTCCTGAATTTTGGCCTGTGGAATTATTTTGTTGCTGTGTGAAATACGGCATCTGTGAAAGCTCCTGCACTGCGCGTCAAATTACTGCTTATTAATCTTGTGATTTTTGTATAGCAGATTGTTCGGCAAGGTTTAAGAAACAATAAAATTTGTGTTCCATCCTGACAAGTGGACTGTTTACTAGAACTTTCTACATGCACTGGAATTTTGAACGACGAACCAGAGAACTAAGCATAAAGGTTTAATTATTATCAAATTGTTAACAAAAATCTAGATTTCTCTTGGGAGGCTCAGTCCCCACTGATCTACCCCTTGACTCACGGATTTATATAAAGGGGGTTAAGGGGTCTCTACCCTTCCCCCATTAGTCTTAGCAAAAATGCTAATTTTGGCCAAATATTCAATTATAAACTCTGTATTTTAATCATTCATTATACATACATATATATATTAGATATACTTTTTGTTGGATTCTAGCAACTTAACAAGCTAAAGCACAAAAGTTACATCATTAGCAAATGGCTCCGGAAAATATTTGAAATACTGATTAGTTAGAAATCTCTCAAAGTAGCTTCAATAATTTCTGTTAAGCGAAAGTTTTCAAAGTCGTATGTTTCAGTATTACTCCATTTGAAAACTACTGCGTGAAATAACCAGACTCAACTACTCATTGTCAGAACGTGATGTCATAAATTAAAAGGTACGTGAAATTTGTTACCTCTGCCTATTCGCAATTTGAGCGATTCTAAATAGTTGATCGACGTTACACAGTTTGATGTTTTTCACGAACCCAAATCATGGAGGATTTAAATATTTAACTCACTAATCCAAAATCCTACGTTGCATTAATATATCCAGTGGTAGTTTAAACAAAGGGGCTACTTGAACTTTTTTCTTTATCTTTTTTTTTTTTTTTTTTTTTTTTGCACACGTAGTTACGATTCTATTTTTGGAAAATATTCGTTTCCTGCCGTGCGAAGAACGGGCACGCAGCTAGTGGGTAATAAAAAAAATCACTATAAGGTAAAAAATTTGTAATGTAACTCAAACTTTTATTTATAGTAAAATGTACAAATTATTTATAGTAAAATTCACCGCCAATCAAATTTGACTGTAATAAGGACGCCCCCCCCCTTATCTTTATAGCTACGCCCTTGCCTAGACTACATCAGGGGCAACGTTACAAAAACGTCTATGTGTGCCCTTTTTTTAAATAAAACTTTCGAATAAACAGATCAGCTTGATGAGTAAAATTAATTTCAAAACACAGAAACAATCCATACACTCGAGAATTTCCGTTTAATTGAAAACTAATTCAAGTTACCGAAATTTCGTCCTTCAACTGTTTAATTAAAACTTCACTACTAGCATTTCACCAAGCGTTAGTAGTTAGTAATTACTAAAGCGGCACGTTTCCGGATATGTTTTGAAAGCGTCGACTCTTCTAATTCTTGCTCAGATTTCAATAACGCACTACTTATTTAATTTTTTTCACCTTATGATTTATGTAAATTATGATTCATGAAATGTGCTTGGGTGTAACAAAGCCGAAGTAATCAAATTTGCTACGGGAGCAAAATTGGGAAAACCTTTGATTAAACGAAATTAGTTGACAGGTTGAAACGCAATATGTATAATGAAGGAAAATCACTCTCCTTCAATTTAATGTTTAATGATTAATTTAAATTACATTTATTCGAACGGTATTATTAAATCAAATAACATTTGTGATTAGAATAATGTATTTATAATGATTAATTTAAATTATATTTATATGAACGGTTTTATTTAGTCAAATAATATTTATGAATAGAATATTATATTTATAAACTAATTATCCTTTCACAGACCGAATTCAGATCAGGCATATTTTAAATTAGTTTTTTGCATATTTTATCTTCTAATGCGTTTGTCAAAGGATATTAGTCATTTAAATGGGGAGAAAAAATTGTATACAATTTTCACTGAGTTATTCGCAATTGGGAACATAGGTCATACCTGAAATATACTTTTGCATTGGTTTCAAAAACAGAATATAATGATGGGTAGTTTAAATAATAAAGGAAAATTAAGAATTCAAGTAAGCTTTATTTTTAAATTTAAATAAAGATATGAATTAAGTTTGAAGGGGGGGGGGTCCGTAAAAATTTATGAAAATGTCTATTTTCATTATTTTTTTGTCCAGTTTCCCACTTATGATAGAAATGCAATTTATATTTCAAAAAATCAAGTGATTTCTTAACTATATCTGCTAATTTTTTCAAGTTATTATTGATAAAATTTAATTTTTCAGTAAATTTTTAATTTCATGCTCCCAATTGAGAATATCAGCTTGTAAATGTTAAGAAATATTTATTGGGTATTATTGAAAGCTACTGTTTCAAGATGCTTTCCTATGATAGCGGATAAAGAAATAAATATAAATATAATAAAAATAATCCCCATGGTTTGTTCTATGAATTCATTCCAGTTTTGATAATCAATTTTATTCAATGGTACTAAAAAGATTTCTTTTGTTGCAATCTTCATTGCCTTGTCTGCTGCAAATACATTCAAATGTTGTAAATCTTTAAATAAAGTATTATACGAATTGTTAAATATGTATAACATTACTGTTGCTATTTGCTTTAAAGGTCTCGCTTTTGCGTTGAAAAAATACTATTAATGCCACTTGATACCAAACGGGAAATTCCAGATACGGATTTTTAAAGATACGTTTATGAAAATATCAGGGAGGGTAGGGAGGAATATTTTATTTTAACTTAACAAAAATTGGTTTATTTGACAAAAAAAAAATCTATTGGCACTCTTTTTGATCGAATAATTGTTAGATTAACAAAATATGTGTTAAATCAGCAAATTATTTCACTTAATCAACAAAACTTTTGTTGATTTAATCAAATATCAATAAAAATTTTGTGCACTGAACAAAATTACTTGTCAAAAGAAGAAAAAATGAAATTTTCTTGAATCTGACAATTTTTTTTTTCTATTTTCCTGTCTTTTATAGGTTCCAAATTTTGCACTATTTTAGTGGGGCTACAGTCGTGCTTACATGATGATACTATTCTGCATCAGAAAAACTGAATGAAAGAATTTCCTATACATGACTATCGTGAAATTGATGAAGGAAAATTCTTTAATGGTTTCCTGAACAAATGATATATGTATTGCTGATGTTTTTATGATTGGAAATATGTTCCTCCATGTTCATATTTTTTTTTTGTCAAGGCCACTGAAAAATAGATATTAATATACAAATACTATCATAATAATTGACTACTCACAAATAACATAAAATTGGCATTTCAAAAAATAAAGCAACTTTGGCGATACAAAATTGCTCGTTTGAGATAGTTTTTCATCTTCAGCAATTTTCCCCTTGCTCTCTTACGTTCTTAGGGGGGAAATATCTTATTTATTATAATTTGTTGAAAATTGCATCGATATTGAAAACAGCGATTAATTTCATCGCAGAGTACATTGGGGGGGGGGGGGGGGTAAATGGAATCGATTTAAAAAAAAAAAAGAGCTTGATTTGAGAAGTCCATTCACGTTACGGTTAAAATCCTAAAAACAAAACCAATGAAAGAAATAATAAATAAATAAAACAAGCGTTTAATTTATTTATGAGATATCTGCTCACAAGTCTGTCGGCAGGCCTCAAAGTCAACTGCCGATTAAGTGACTGACGTCCTTAACAGCTAATAAAGATGTTCACCTGCCAAGCTCGCTGTCGATCCCCTGAGAGTGGTTATGAAAGCATTTTCATCTATTTTATTTTTCGTTTGTTATATCATCAACAAAATTTTACACACAAAAAAAAGGTAAAGGGAAAGAAAATAGGGAGTGTATGTCCAAACATGGATGGTAAAAGTATGACCGGTGAGTATGACGAAGCGAAAGTATTTTTATCTCCAGAAATGAACTCGGTAGTAGTAATATGCCCTTCAAATGAATTCTATAATCGATTAATTCTGTTCGGATACCATTCGCGATTTCTATTCGAATACTATCCGCGATTTATTTTCGAATACTATTCGCTATTTCTATTCGAATAGTATTCGTGATTCCTGTCCGAATACTACTGGAATACCATTCGCGATTTCTTTTCCAATACTATTCATTGTTAATACCACTAAAACTGTTGTGAATTGTTACATGTTCATGTCGATCGGTTTTGCGTGTTCGATGAAACAGCGATCGAGTAACCATGTGTGTATGTACATCATTAAAGGCAATTCAAATTGCAGATGTTAAGCGGTTTTTTTTTTTTTTTTTCTGTACGTTGTATCAATTGATTGGAATCTTTAGTTTATGCATTGGCTTACGGTGGAGGATAGCATGCGGATTCTATTCTAATTCTAGAATGTTATAGTTTTTTTCGCCTTTGAATTCATTGAGTAAATGATCAAGCCTAAAGCGTATTTAAGGGAAGGGAACGACTGTCATTAGCAGAATTAGGATATCGACTGATTGATGTTTTCAAATCTGTTTCTTGACTGTTAATGTTTGTTAATTCTCTTCGTCCGTATCCAGTAAAATTCGTGTCAGTGTTGTCCGCGAAAGACGGATTTTTAAACTGATCAACACTAACGAACAATATCCCTAAATCCCCAGATTACCATATTTATGTGTATGGGGAAATCTTCCAATTAACCGTCCCTATCCACAAAATTGCATTAATCCATCAGTGGAGAAGAGGCCATCCTACAATATAGTTGCTCTGATCCTCGACTCACTCTGTGACCATACCGGGCAACTCATCCAAGATATAAAACTTTTACCACCATTACTCCAAAAATGATTTAAAAAGTTAAGCACGGAAAAGGCAATCACATCTACACCGTTCGTACGATCCGCTTGAAATTTTTCACAATTATGTAGAAAAATGTAGAAAACAATCTGCGCTCCTTTAAAATTCTTAAAACCACCCGATCCCTCTTTTTAAAACGATTTTTTGCCATTTTCAACTCCATTTTATTTCCGAGATTCAAAAAAGTTTATCATTTGCGTGACAAAATTAGCTGTTTTAAGTGAGAATGACATCATATTTGAAGTCACGGTCATCAAGCTTTGAAGAGAAGTCAGTTCTTTTAAAATAGTTTTTCCAGATAACATAGTTTTTTTCCACTAAAATAATCGTCTGCTTGAAGCTTTATAAGAGGGGCTACGCAAAACAAAATCGTTCTAATGAACAGTTTCCGGAAGAGCATGAAATTCGATTTCAGTACATAATATAAATTAAAGTTATTTAGTTCAAGTGGACAAAGATTAATATATTGTGTGTAGACATACTTTTGTCAAACGTTTTTCCTAACGTCCGTTGTAATTGCCTCCACAACGGGCTTTACCTTCTAGTAACCAATAGTGCGACTGCTGAAACACAAAATATAGTTTCGTGTTACAATATTAATTAAATATCACAAACTTTTTCGAACTTTTTAGTTATTTTATGCTTACGTTATTTTAGAAAAAAAAAACACTCATTCGAATATTTTTTAAGTATACAGCGATTAATTTATAATGCTTTTATGTTGTAGCTCTGCAATATGATGATACAGAGGGGTAAGCAAATATCGTAAATTTTAAACTTGCGCATGCACGTAATGTCCAGTCATATTAAACGTTAACGTTACCTTAAGTGACACCGCTATGCAAGAGCTGCCTAATATTTCATAGACCTTCGACAGAGAATCCTTGATTTACAGATAACGGTGATTATGCAAATTATTATGACCTGACTATTGTGACCCCAAGTTTACAAGATATCAGAAAATATTATGTGATCTATCAAAATAATAATGTATCCGGAACATAGCAAGATTCTTGTAAAGAATTCTTAAACTATAAGTGTCGCATAATGATTAACGCCGAATACCCAAAACTGTCAAATATTGCATCGGAAGTCACCCTGCTAGATTATATAAATTTGACGTGTGAATGGAGACCTTAATTTGTTAATATCGGCTTCTCGCGTCTGGAGAATTTTCGCCAACGTCGGTTTGACAGTATTAATTTGAGCATATCGTTTTGGGCAAATTTCATAATATTAAAACGTGTATTAAATAAATGCATTTAAAATAAAAGTGTTCTTAGTGATTAAGCCATGTTAAAAGCGATGAAAATTGATTAAAAAATATTGAGAATATCTTTGGGTTTAACTATACGTTTCCAGGTGTTCTTTGGCAGATCTTGCAAATTTCCATTTAAAAAAATATCCAAATTTCCTCAAAAGTCGCTAAAAAAATATGTAAAAAAATATTGTATTCAGTCAAAACGCAATAAAATTCGCTAAAATTAAAAACAAATCCCTTTTGGCAACACTGGCCGCCTGTGTCACTCCCTCCTCGACACTCCACGCTTAAATCTATTGATTAAAACTAACACTCCTTTATTGATTAAATTTCTTATCGCCTGATTTAAATCCCTTTACGCTAAAAATTTCCGAAAAATACACATTAAAGACAATAATTTGTAAACTCCTCAATTCCCCTCAATGCTCACGATTCGCTAGATTCTACTTAACTCCATTTTTCACTTAAATCTTGTCTATTTGAGTATTCTGACTTCTCCACGAAAAGAAATCCCTGATACCATATCCTATTACTATCACGTGACCAACGCTCTTCAACAGATAACGGTTCATAGTCACAAACGCGGGCATCGTGGCTTTACGGCGGGCATCGAAGGACAACAAGCATGTCGTTATCAAAATATGAAGTAAAAGAATTTCTGAAGAGGATACTGGATGCACTTTTAGTTAATGCCAAGTCCTTTTGTTGTGGATGCTTAGTTGTGTGTGTATTCGCTTGTGATAATTTTGTTTTATATCCGAATACCAAATGCATCTTTTTCATATTCAGAGCTGTGAAATAAATTCAGCCTAGATATGGAGGAGATGCTTTAGGTAAAGATTTCGCTTTAATGACATAGTTTCTTACGATTGGATTATAAAAAGCTGTTGTAAAACAAATGAAGTTATGATATCTCCACTCAAAGTGAGTAAGTAGTATTTTACCTTTTCCATGTCAATAAATTGGGTTGCTGCTTTAATTAAATCTCACAGCTGGTTTAACCATGATAGCATTTCTGTATTCTGATTGTACTGTGAATTCGTTTTATAACTAGAGACTATAGTGAAATTATATTCTATTTATTAAAAAAAAAAACTTTTTTATAGTGTATTAAGATATATGTAATGTATTTGCCTTGATTTAAAATTTATTTTCTCGGGCTTATAATCATAGATTACAGCTCTGGTAATAAAAAATGAAGAAAACGAATCATTCAATATATTAATCAAAAACAGCAAAATTTCATAAACACCCTTTTTTCTAGCTTAAAATAATAATCTTATTGAGTACAGATATATTAATTAGAAAAGGACTGATTTTGTAAAAATGCTCATTCTATAGCTTAAATAATAATCATAATTGAGTACAGTTATATTAATCAAAAACGGACAGACACTCCTCTTTTTTTATTATTATTTAGCCTAAATGGAGCTGTTGTATAATGCTCAAAAATTGAGAATTTTTCGCTCCATTGAATTTTGTCGATTAATGGAGCAAATTTTACTCAATCGGGAGAATGGCTGAATTCAAAAAGTTGAGTAAAAATATACTCCGTTTGATTATTATTTTACTCAATAGATTTAAGCGTGTGCATCTGTGCTGCAGAATTTCCTTATTAGTTTTAAATTTATGATTAAAAGGCGTTGTAGTCAGGGCTTAGTTTCCAGCAAAAAATGTGCAGGAACCGTAATGTTCTCTAGAACTCACGTTCATACTCAGTGGCGTATTGCAAACCCCGCGACGCTTGCAATACGGAAGACGGTATTACATTTTATTAAAATAGTGATATTCCCATGTAATAGTATTGGACCTATTTTCAATATTTCATAGAATAATGAAATGAAATGCAATAGTAGAATCTTCCTATAGCAAAGTCTCCTTACAACGAATTTCTCCGTATAACGAAATATTGAATCGGAACATAACTCTAAGGCATAAATAACATTGAAAATACTCTCCATATAACGAAGTGCTTGTCTCTCTATAACGAAATTCTTTTTATTTACCTTTGAGATTTTTTTATCATTTTTGAAGAAAGTTTCTAATTTTTGAGTTGAGTTGAGTTAAAAGTTTCTAATTTTGATTTTTAATCATTCAGTTAGCCCAGACCTCCTGCTGAAACCACCTAGCACTGGTCATTTCAGCGATAACAAACCAAAACCTCATCATACCGAATGCCTGCAAGAAAATGCGTGCTACATACAAGAGCGGTTGAATAGAGGTGGAGTGAGTTAAAAAAGATGCATTGGTGAGAATACGCATTTGGCAGAGATAATAAACGCCAATTACATTCAGACCGATGTAGTGATGAGTGGATGATTTTGAAAGTCAAAATGGCATCAAAATAAAGTATACCAAAATAAGCGCCAACACAGGGAAGGGGAAGCAGAAGGCCTGGCATAAATGAATAAACATATGGTTTCAAACATGTTACTTCGAGTCCAAAATATCCTCAGAGTAATGGTTTTGTGGAAGCTGCTGTTAAAATCATTAAGCTCAGATTGAAGAAATCGAAAGACCCATATTTAGTACTTCTCAGTTACAGAGCTTCACCTTTAAAAAATGGATACAGCCCAGCTGAGTTACTGATGGGTCGGAGATTACAAACAACATTGCCTGTTCCATTATCAGCACTTCAACCAAGACTTGTTCAAAAAGAGAAGTCAGAAGAAATCGAGGAAAATCGAATAAAAACCCAAGAAAAATATTACAATCGCAGACATAACTCTCATGAACTCAGACCGATAAATCCAGGGGGAAAAGTGTGGATAACAGATAGGAAGGCTGTTGGCACTGTGGAAAAGAATGCTGATACACCAAGATCGTATTTCGTTAAAGAAGGTCAACATCTTCTGCGACGAAACAGAAAACATCTAATTCCTAGTGCAAAACTGCAGCCACGTGCAGTAGAAGATGATGATGTCGCAGATGCTCTCACTCCAGAAGTTTCACAGAAAGAAGCTGAAACTGAAAAACCAAAAACTTCGAGCTCGACTAAGAAAAATAATCAGCCTGTTGTCACTCGGTATGGAAGAGTTGTAAAACCTCCAGATCGACTCAATCTCTAAAAGGGGGAGATTTGACATAATCTGCAAATAACACGAGCCCAACGTATTTGTAGTCTCAACTATAACTTTAGCTAGCGGTTTTTCAGAACGAGCAGGATCATCACTGCTTATGAAGATATTCAATGTTACTTGTATGTGTACTTAGGCTGTTACGTATTAAATGTGTCCGTTTGTCTAAAATTGTTTCTAGTGCTCCTTATTTAACTCATTCCAGATTTTTAGGTTAATAAAATACGGCCCAGACAGCACAGCAAACTTGCAGCAAGCTTGATTCATCAAGTCAATAAGCTTGAATTAAGCTTGAAAATTCCAAGCGTGTAAGCTTGATGCAAGTGTTCTAGTTTACACTTGCGCAGCTTGCATTAAGCTTGACATTTCAAGCTCCAGCAAACAACAAATTCAAGCTTAAAAATTTTCCCAAAAAAAAAATTCTAAATACACGGGGCGCCCGCGCCCCACATACTTTATTTTTCTTCGCATTTTCCCCCTCTATGCTGAAATTTTAAGTTATTTCAATCTGTTTCCATCGAGTGTCCGTGTCTAGAATAGAACCCGGGACCTTTCGGTTCGTAGCCGAGCGCGTTATCCATTCAGCCACCGGAGCCTTGTGCAGCTATGACTGAAGTTTGAAGTGAATTATTAAGCGGTTTTCTGGCCAGATTGATAAGTGGGCGATATGTTATTTGTTTTTTTTTTATTTTTCCATGGGATGCATCAAAATTAAAATAATGTTATGTGTGATTTAGAGATAGGGAAATAAACATAATATAAACTTAAGAGCAGCACATGTTTTAAAACTTTCGCAACACTCATGAGCAATACTGCCGCTGGCCAAAATCGAGACAAACGACTGATTTTGAAATCAATTTCGTAGTATAATTGTATTTTATTTTGAAGAATTTCCATATTTGGAAATATAGAATGGGTTTACTTACTTAACACAAATTTTGTGTTAAGTAATCTGAAATCAAAGAAACAGATAGGTAAACGTTACTTCGACATGCTATATCACAGTTGCTAACATAACATGTATGGAATGCAAACACTTTAGTCATTTTTGTAAATATTTCTTAAAATAACAAATAATTGAAAAATTTTGCTATTTTTCAACGCTAAAAATTCTCTTTACAAATGTGGTTAGTTATTTTCCTACATATTGGTATGCTATATCGATATAGAGCATTTTGAAGAATTAAAAATAAGTTTAAATTAATTTATACAAATGTAAATTTGAATTGTTTTCATTGCTCATACTTTATAATTAAAAAAATTATTTATCTTCTGAATTTTTTTTTATCCTTTGTAATTTTATTTTAAAACTACAAAAGTGTAAGATGTAAGATTTTTGGGCCCTAAAATCTGTAGGCCCTGGGCAGTTGCCCCGTTTGCCTTGCCGGTAATATGGCACTGGTAATAAAATAAACACATCTTTTACGAACTTTCAGCAAATTTCAGGACGCTAGACAATTAATGTCCATTCTTTTTCACAAATGGCGCCATCAACGCTCCTTTAAAAAGGAAAAATCTAGCGAGTAGCAATTGCCAAGCTTAAATCAAGCTGTATTTAAGCTTGGCAATTCAACTTGTCTCCTGCAAGCTTACTACCAGCTTAGAATGAGTTGAACTGTCAAGCTTGCATTAATGCGTCAAATTCAAGGAAATGTCAAGCTTGATTTAGGTTTATGTGCTGTCTAGGGGGTAACAACACAGAATGAAAAACATGTCACAAATGCAAACCGATATAGAAAATTCTATTTTTAGTTCAGGAGGCTCCAGCCTGTCTAAAATAAGTACACAATAAAAGGCATGCGGGCGAAAAAAGCGAAATACAAATTTTGAAAGCCGAAGTAAGGAGAACAGACATAAAAGTTAAAATGCTTGATTTTAAACAAATACAATTTTTAAAACTGAAAATAAATGATAGTGATATTAAAATAAATGATCTACATCACAACGTCTGCAAGTGAAAAGACATTGTCATTTCTTTCGATTATCTGTGGTAATTCGATTTCTCAAATCAAGAACTAAGGAGCACGTAATTTGATTTGCTCAAATCAAATTACGCACTCTCCTTCTGTACAAAAGTTGCCTTGTTTTCTGCCTTTAAGAACAATCTCATCATATTCCTTCTTCACCACCGCACACTTCCCAAATACTCACACACACACACACATCTTACGTTCATAAATCGCCGTCGAAAGGAGATTAAACCTCCTAAAACAGAGACCAAATATAAAATGCATTAAACGAACATCAGCGAAACTAAAGAAGTCGTGAATTATCGGTCGGAGACGGGATTCGGGGGGGTTGGAATGGAACATTCTCTTGGATCGATAAATTCACTTTCAGTTTGCGTTCACATGCTATGTCTCCTCCTAAGAAGTAGCGCAACCTTTTCTGGAGGCCGTCACTGGTAAATGTCGGTCAGATTTGAAGATGCGTTCAAGGAGTGTTTCAGTGAGCGTTTATTATGCACCGTAAATAGAGATAAGCATGAATAAGTGAAGTTATTCGAATTCATTCGATCTACTATGCCTGGTTTTAAAAAATCCATTCTATCACTCAGAACATAGCATTCGAATTGCATATGGTATTCGAAATTACGAATAGCATTCGAATGCAAATCGCAGTGCTATTCGAACAAAAGGCGCGAATACTTCTCGAATATAAATCAGGAATCAGGAATTGTAGTCACTATTAGTTGACTCTTATTCAAACGCAGGACTCCCGCTAAAGGGGGTGAAGAGGGGAGTGAGTCTCTGTCCCACGCCCCCCCCCCCCTAACACTCACAAAATTCTATTAAACTTGGCAAAATTAGATACCTTGGCAAACTTGATTAAAAAAAATTTAACGAAAACTATAATTTACTTTCTACTGCTGATACGCTTATACATTAGAGAAATTACGCAAACCCAGTTGTAAAAGTAAAAAATTGGTAATATAGTTGATAAAAAGATGAATAAGTTGGTAAAAACCGATATTTGACTTGGCAGTTTATCGACAATCCCCCCCCCGCCCCTTCCCCCCCCCCAAAAAAAAAAGAAGCAATGGCTCTGTTCAAACAATTTATCATTCATCATTCGTTCGCTATCCGATTAATCATTTAATGATTTTATTTGAAATACAAAAGCCGATAATGTAGAATTAAATTGAATGGCAGATCTTTCACTACCTCTGACGGGATGTTAGCTTGCGTGACGTGTGCAGGGCCAAATCGGGACTTTGCCCAGGCCCCCGGCTCGAAAGGTCCCCCTAATTTCAAATTTTGTTCTGAAATATTCCTTTTTGTATCAAAATTTTATGAAAAATAACAAATTTCATAGATGGGGGCCCCCGAATCCATCAATGCCCGGGGCCCCTGTTGGTCATAATCGGGCCCTATACGTGTATTTCGCAAAGACTTAGGAACATCTAGATAGATTAAACATTCAGTGCTCCTTGATCGTGTACTTTTCGATGCCAAAAACGCACCCCATTTCTGCCACTAGTATGGCTGCCGAAAACGTAAAATGCAACTTTAATTGCATTATTATAGAAAATCAAATTAATTCAAGTGAAAATATTTATATACGAGTAGTTTTTTAACCCTCTATATATCTACAACTTAAATTTGAAAAAAAAAAAAATACTGCAATGTTCAGAAACAGATTATAAACAAATTTTTTATTTTCCAGTTTTGTCATTCATGTAAAAGTTTATTGACCAGAATGTTTTTGTTCTAGAGTTCAATAAAACGGTTATTTTTATTTTTGTGTTACTTGAAAATATATCTGTAGTATACCTAAGTGCTACTGTGGTGTTTGTGAATAGTTTAAGCTGAGACCTTTTTTAAAAACCTTTAACATTCTTGTAAGGTTGGCCAACGAAAACGCACTATAAGTGCTTCAATAACCAATACGACGACAGCTGATGGACAAAATATGGTTTCGTGTACTACAATATTAGTTGAATGTCACAAACTTTTCAGAATTTACTTTTAAATTATTTTATGCTCACGTCATTCTAAAAAAAATCAAATATTTTTTAATACTCTGTGATCAGTTTATACAGCTTTAATGGATATATTTCAGATCTACAAGACGGTGATACAAAGGATTAAGTACAGGCATTTTCCTAAAAACAATCCAAAAAACCATAATGAGCTAAGTGACTGCTGTTCTGCGCATGTGCGCGTGCCACTACTATGGCTACCGTCTGAAGGCATGTCGTTTTCTGCCGTTATGCTTAATCTAATAATGCCTAAATCTGGTGTTTCGCAAATGGAATTATCGTGACTGAGGAGATTATCTGTTTGTAAAGGAAAATGGGTCTTGTATTGCTTATGTTTTATGTGTTCTTCACGGGTTTAATAGCATGTACTACTTGCGTTTTGTTATCAGGACCGCAGGCAGGTGATTTTGCGCCCCTGGCAGAATTGCGCCCCCCCTCCCCATACACACACACATACCTTGAAAAATAACTATTAATTTTTCACCCCCTTAATCATCGTACTTAACCCTTAAATGCATGAATTTTAAGCATGTTCGCTGCTGATCACGCGATAGTACATCATAGCCACAAGTGCAAGCTAAATTTCCTATTTCAGTTTTGTGAATAACTAATTAATTTTTTTGAAAAACACGCAGTTTGAGAAATGTATCTGATACTTTTATTATTCACGACATGAATCGTTTGCTGATAAAAACTATATTTTATATGTGAAAATGCGATAAGAAATTTGGCTTGTGCTGAAATACTTTTTGGTCTGGCAATGAGCATGTTTTAAACATACGATATAGATCTACATCGCGATGTGCAATTTCGAAAAAACAAAAATAAAAATCGTAAAACTCTATTTAACCCTTTATCTACTGACGGTACTTAAGTACCGTTAAAATAAAATTGTAAAACAAAAAAAAAAGAAAAAGAAAATCTATTCACTGTAGCCATTCCTTTGAAAAATCACCACCAAATACTACTACATTTAATCAGCTCACATCACGATTGCATGCCCTATTAGAGTAGTTGTTTTGTATAGACAGCTTTCCGCTTACTTTCTAATCATGTCGTGCCCCCTCCTCCCCAAAAAAGAGCATTAGTGAATTTTCAGACGTCTGTTTTATGATTAAAGGATTAGATTTTCTAAAAGTGTGTCAGTCAAAGTGTTACTGGACTGCTATAACAAAAGAAAACAAATAAATTCAGGAAGATGTTCTTGGCAATTCTTAATTTGGTAGACAAAGGGTTAAACTTCTAGTGATCCAGCTGATTTTACGCCCCCTCTTCTGCTTGCGCAACTGGTGGGGGCCAGCCGCGCCCACCCCCTAGCTACGGTCCTGTTTATTATGCAAGCTGATACGTAGGAGGCAGGATAAATTCTCGGTAGCATTATAAAGTGTAATCTCATTTACGGGAGTATGTGTAAATCTGAAATTCTAGGAATAGGCTTCATAAGTTGTTTGAGTTGCTTGCAAGGTTTCTCTTTCTAATTTAACAGGCTAATGTTTCAAAAATGTTGTCCTTTCAATCAATACTTGTTACGCTGCAAAATTTTACAAGCAGTGACGTAACTAAGGACATGGGGGTTCGAGGACAACAGAGGATTACAGAAATTTTGTGATAACCCTTTTTAATGTTCCTCCTAAACTCGGCCATTTATAAAAAAAAAAAAATTTAGAGATATCCTCATCACTTTATTAATAACGGAAGTTGCTTTATCGCTTTAACCGAATGGAAAAATTACAAACGTTGCTCGCATTTTTTTAAATTCAAATTGATTAAAAACTTTGTAAAATAGCATGCATAAAAAAGATACTTATTAATACAATCGTTTTGGGCGGTACAGAAAGTCCAGCCTTCTTCCGTTGGGAAAAAGTTCCACTACCCACACTGGCAGAGATATTAGTGGCTCCCTCTTTTTTTTTTTTTTTTTTTTTTTTTTTTTTGAGTTCTAAACTTTGATGCATTTGTGGATGGCGGCACTTTTTTGCAACTGATGACGAGAAGGGGTGACATTTTGTACCAACAGAAACAGTCGTATTTATAAGTATTTATTAAGCGTGCTATTTTACAAGTTTTTAATTATTTTACTTTTTAACTCCAATTTTTTTTGGCTTGTTAATTTTTCGGTTAACTAAAATGAATGAGGTTTCATTTTAGTTAACCGAAAAATTTCTTAGCAACGCCCTAGCGCTTGTCAATCTACACATTTTGATGGACGATACATCCGTTGTAGAAATACTTTCGATTTTTAGAGACGAACGGAAGGGTAAGGGAGGGACAACATCCATCTTTACATCAGTCAACTCTATCACTTCCTAGTATGACATGCCAGCTTTAAAAGAAAAAAAAAAGAAAAAAACAGCCAAGAATGTTGCTGGCAAACATCGCGAGTTACGATGAGGAGATCCCGCCGAAAACGATAACCTTTTCCACCACGCGTTTATTGTACTCTAAACAATAGTCTACTAACCCTTTATTAGTGTCAACCACGTTTTTAATCATTGTTATTTACGATGTTCTCTACCACGGTAGGAGAGAGACGAGGCCGTGATTTCTTTGTTTTGCTGCTAGTATCATTCGGATGGTTGGGTGGGGCGTTGGGGGATAAAAAGGGGGCTTTTAAAAGAATAATAAAAAAAAAAGAAATCATATCTAGGAATTGAAAAAGCTAAGAGAAGGGAGGGAGGGGGGATGTCTGCTTCAAGCAATGAAAAGAAAGCGTTTGTTGTCATCACTTAAAAGCTTTTGTAAATTTTGGATATCGTCAGCTGTGAGTTCGTAATTTTTTTTTTCCAAGAGTAAATAGCTGTACCCAGTGACGGGCATGAATGAATGAATGAAAACTGTTCGAATTAATCGATTGCTAAATGTATTCGATATTATCGATTTTGTAAAATTCATTCGAACGCTCAGCACATAGCATTCGAATAGCACATGGCATTCGATATCTCGAATGAAATCGCGAATACTATTCGAATAGTAAAATAGTGAATATCATTTGGTCTTATAAAGAAAAATCATTACTTGAAATTCTTTTTAAAATATCAATTTCAAGTGCACGAGCCCAAGAACTGAAAGCCTGTGTTCTCATCATAATTAAACATTTTTGTAGATTTTTTAGTAACTACCAGTGACCAATCAATTCGAAAAGTAGCTGTGACCTGTGGTGACTTTTCGAATAAATTAGTGACCGAATGTTTAGTATGAATAGTTTTTATAACATGCTTTAACATTAATGCTAATAAATAAAAATATTACTACTATGTGTGTAGAATATTTGTACATATTATTTAACAGTGTACGCAAAAAGATCTTATATGATCTGCAATTTTATCTATTTGTCTGTTTTTTGATCTGCAGTGCAATTACATGTCCCTCATCCCCCCAATTCCTTTTTAAAACTCACAGTATTTTGATACAAGTGAATGCCTTGGAAAAGTTTTGAAATGCAAATCTATATAAATAAAATTAGACTTTTGTCTGTACATTTCTTGGAATTCAAAAATTTTGCAATTTCTATCCGTTTCAAGCACCCGGGAATCCGATGCGACCCTCAAAAAAATGTTTGTCTGTCTGTCATTCTGTCATTCTGTCATTCTGTCCGTGACGCTTTATTTGTTTATGCATCACGTAAAAACGACTGAAGCGAATGATATGAAATTTGGTGTCATGATAGGTGGTCACTCAACTTAAAACATAGGCTTCCAATTTTTAAAAAATTCTGATTGGATTTTGAGATTTTGCAAAAATCCTTTCAAACTGCGTAAATTTGTGTTCAAGCATCACGTAAAAACGACTGAAGCGAATGATATGAAATTGGGTGTCATGATAGGTGGTCACTCAACTTAAAACATAGGCGTCCAATTTTTAAAAAATCTTGATTAGATTTTCAGATTTTGCGAAAATCCTTTCAAACTGCGTAAATTTGTGTTCAAGCATCACGCAAAAACGACTGAAGCGAATGATATGAAATTTGGTGTCATGATAGGTGGTCACTCAACTTAAAACATAGGCTTCCAATTTTTAAAAAATTCTGATTGGATTTTGAGATTTTGCAAAAATCCTTTCAAACTGCGTAAATTTGTGTTCAAGCATCACGTAAAAACGACTGAAGCGAATGATATGAAATTGAGTGACATGATAGGTGGTCACTCAACTTAAAACATACGCGTCGAAAAAAATCTTGATTAGATTTTGAAATTTTGCGAAAATCATTTCAAACTGCGTAAATTTGTGTTCGCACATCACGTAATAACTGCAAAGGTGAAAAAATGATATTTGGTGAAATGATAGGTGGTCACTCACCTTAAACTATAAGCATCTAATTAAAAAAAATCCATCAGATTTCGAGATTTTGTGAAAATCGTTTAAAACTGAGTGAATCTTTGTTCCCGTATTACGTAATAACGACTAAAGCAACATGACCCAATATGAAATTGGGTCACACGATAGATGGTTGCTCAACATAAACTATAGGAGTCCAATTTTTTAAACATTTTTATTAGATTTTGAGATTTTGTGATAATTCTCTCAAAATACGTTTATATTTCTTCAAACATCACGTAATAACGACTAATACGAATGATACGAAATTGAGTGATATGATAGGTAGTTGCTAATCTTAATTTATAGGCGTTGAATTTTAAAAGTATTTTGCTTACATTTTGAGATTTTTCGAAAATCGTTTTAAAATGCTGAAAATTTGTTCCAGCATCACGAAATAAAGACTGCAGGGAATGAAACGAATTTGAGTGACATGATAGGTTGTCACTCAACTTAAATTCTAGGCTTCAAATTTTTCAAAAATGTTGATTAAATTTTGAGATTTTGCGAAAATTATTTCAATATGCGTAAATATTCGTTCGCGCATCCCATAATTACGACTAAAGCGAATGAAATGATATTACTTAGTTACTCTCTAACCTGTAATATTTTAACAATACATGAAAATTATAACTTCGCTTTCTTTACTTTGGCAACATACTACATCCATTCTGTGTACTCCTACAATGCTGACGAAAGTTCTTGCTTTTTGGAAATTTTCATTCACTAACCCGTCGAGGACGGGTACTTCAGCTAGTAAGTGTATAAGATTTTTCTTTCCTATAATTTTTCGTGTCACATATGCACTATCGTTCATAATACAAATTATACATTTTTTTATTCTTATTTATTTGTTTATATATATATATATATATATATATATATATATATATATATATATATATATATAAACAATATATATAACTAGGATTTTTTTTAATTCCATTTTGACATCAATTGATTTTTATTTTTAAAAAACTTAACTGGGCAATATAACTGAAATAAATAATCCCGATGTATCAAGGGACATGGTAAAGAAAAGTAGAAATATTTAAGTAGTCTAGGTTTTTTGTCGGCAGTATTGAAAATCCTCAGTACCTAAGAGACAAATTGAAAATGACTCATTTTCTGCATTTTATGAAAATATTCAGGAATTACGAGTAAAATCAAACAGAAACAAAAAAATTAAAGGAAAACGCATTTGTACTTCGCAAAACATTTTTACAATATTTCGCAAAAAACCTCTGATTCTGAAAATGCTTTTGTAATCATAAATAAAATATCAATACAAGCCACAAAAACTATGTATCTATATATGCGCAAATTTCTAAAAGCAAGAACTTTCGTCAGCATTGTAGGAGTACACAGAATGGATGTAGTATGTTGCCAAAGTAAAGAAAGCGCAATTATAATTTTCATGTATTGTTAAAATATTACAGGTTAGAGAGTAACTAAGTAATATCATTTCATTCGCTTTAGTCGTAATTATGGGATGCGCGAACGAATATTTACACATATTCAAATAATTTTCGCAAAATCTCAAAATCTAATCAACATTTTTGAAAAATTGGAAGCCTAGAATTTAAGTTGAGTGACAACCTATCATGTCACCCAATTTCGTTTAATTCCCTGCTGTCTTTATTTCGTGATGCTGGAACAAACATTTTAGCATTTTTAAACGATTTTTACAAAATCTCAAAATGTAATCAAAATATTTTTAAAATTCAACACCTATAAATTAAGATTAGCAACTACCTATCATATCACCAAATTTCGTATTAGTCGTTATTACGCGATGCTTGAAAAAATATAACCGCATTTTGGGAGAATTTTCACAAAATCTCAAAATCTAATAAAAATGTTTAAAAAACTGGACACCTATACTTTATGTTGAGCAACAACCTATCATGTGACCAAATTTCATATCATTCGCTTTAGTCGTTATTACGTAATGCGTGAACAAAAATTCACTCAGTTTGAAACGATTTTCGCAAAATCCCAAAATCTGATCGTTTTTTTTTTTATAGTTTATAGATGCTTATAGTTTAAGGTGACCACCTATCATTTCACCAAATACCATTTTTTCACCTTTGCAGTTATTACGTGATGTGCGAACACAATACGTAGTTTGAAACAATTTTCGCAAAATCTCAAAATCTTATCAAGATTTTTTTTAAATTCGACGCCTATGTTTTAAGTTGAGTGACCACCTATCATGACACCTAATTTCATATCATTCGCTTCAGTCGTTTTTACGTGATGCTTGAACACAAATTTACGCAGTTTGAAAGGATTTTCGCAAAATCTCAAAATCCAATCAAGATTTTTTAAAAATTCGACGCCTATGTTTTAAGTTGATATATATATATATACACTACACTACACACGCACAAACATACGCTATTTATTCTTTTTCCGAAAATATTGCACCATTTAGAAATCAAGAGAAAAGTCAAAAGAAACCTGCTTTTAAAACATTATTTAAAATAAATTTATCTCTGATTTTTAAAATTTTCTCGAAAAATAAAATTTAAAATTAAAAATATCACAGCACAACGCATCCTCGAGGGAGAAAATAAATGAACAAAAGTAATTTTAAAATGCTGAGAAACTTGAAACCATGAAACTTGTTCTTTTTTGCACGCCAGACAAGGAAATGGTTGACAATGCACAATACGATTTGTGTAATTATATTTTTTTCTTAATTCATTTTGAGATAGCTCGAGGACACAACTTGTCTTTGTTGATAATGCAAGCTAACTATTAATGGATTTCAGTAAGTAAAGGGAAAGACTAAAAACTTTCTGAAGCGAGGTAGTTAATTATTTTTTGAAAATGAAAACAGACAGGATATCAGAAACCGTTTTTCATCTTTTAAAGCATGAAAGTCGTAATTTTTTATTTTGCCTGGATATAGATGAAAACCAACTTTTCTGGCACTTTTACCAAATATGTTTTTATGCTGTTAAAATTGTCTGAACTCAGTACAGTGTGCAAAATTGGGAGATAATGATGGGCCATTGCTTCTTTTCTTAAAAAAAAAAAAAAAACTTGAACTCCGGTTAAACCTGTTTGCTCTCATCGTTGAAAAGACGTAACGGTGAAGATTCTTTTCCTGTGCTCATTGTTACTTCCTAACTAATAATGAAACAGCAGTGCTGGGAACTAACACTGGCCTTTTTGACACAGCTGGCTGTGCGGTGCGCAGTCAGCTGTGTCAAAAATGTTCTTTAGTTCTGTGTCACGCGATGGGCGATTCCATCGACCGCCATATTGCTGGTAGTTAAATCGAACGATGGCACCGGCTGCACTTTTTCGACATCGGGCAGTCTATCTATTTTTCTTCTATATCGATGTATATTTTCACTATATTCTCCAGTTCTCAGCAGATGGCGGTACTGATAAAAATATTCCTGACATCAATTTAACAATTGTAATCGATAAATTTTACGAGAAATTATGTGCTAAATAAAAAAGGATTTCCTTAAGTGTTTTTTTTTTTTTTTTTTTTTTTCAAATCAAATTTATTCTTTGTGAATCAAAACAGTCAAAAGTCAGAGTTGTGTCCTCACAACGTGAGCACCGCGCCTTGAAGGGTTAAAAAATCCTAAAAAAACATCTTTGTTCGAAAAACCCTCTTCCCGGCAGGGGCAGATTTTCCGAGTTGGAGGCCCTGGGTAAAAGCTTCATCGCCCCCCACCCCCTCTTTCGAAAACTGTTTTCAAAATTTACAAATGTTTAAACTTAAAGAACAATTTGGGTGGCCCTTTTCTGTTGGAGGTCCGGGCACTTGCACCGAATGCCCTGCCCATGGGCGTAGCCAGCGAGGGGCAGAGGGGGGGGGCAGCTACCCCCCTAAAATGAGCTAGTCATAGGGTCTGATTATGACAAACCGGGCATTCTCTGGTAAGCCTCCATGTCCTGCCC
This sequence comes from Cheiracanthium punctorium, assembly GCA_038373885.1. Taxonomy (NCBI): domain Eukaryota; kingdom Metazoa; phylum Arthropoda; class Arachnida; order Araneae; family Cheiracanthiidae; genus Cheiracanthium; species Cheiracanthium punctorium. The sequence continues at coordinate 270,667 of JAWZYV010003088.1, forward strand.
CCCCCAATGAAAATCCTGGCTACGCCCTTGGCCCTGCCGGAAATCAGGCCCTGCCTCACGAGGGTGTTTGGTTATATAGCAGTTTCTGCAATTTATCGCTAGAGGGCCAAGGGCGTTCGCGTTACATTAATTTTAACTGGCTTAGATTGACAGTTTTACCTGTCCACTGACTAAACAACATAGGTGACATTAAAACAGAAGGGGGGGGGGGTTCCAGCGGGAATTTTGTGTGCTGTTCCTCCTCAAATAATCCCCGCAGCTAGAACTTAAGAATTTGTTCTTTTTTAAAATAGATTTTTTTTTTAATGTAAAGTAGATGAAAATATGCAACGAACGCAAATAGAACACAGATGAGACTTGCTCAGCCCGGATCTGACCCGGGCTCGGGCTCTTTAATTCCCGATTGTGTATGAGCTCAGCGGACTCTGGCTCATGAGGAGTTTCTCATTTGTTGAACATACTCCTTGTGAATAGATTTAAAAAAGTGATTTATGGAAGAAATAAAGAATCAGAAAGTGCATTAAGTGTTTGCTACTATATTTGTCTTTTAATTTTTCACAATGCAGCAAAACTTATAATATTCTATCAATGAAGTCATTGACTGTCCCGCAGTGGTCTGGGCGCTAAACTCCGTTCCCATAAGAGAACGACGGCAAGTGCAGCATGCATCCCGCTTGGCCAGTGCTTGGCAGGGTCGACTCCCTGTCGGCTCGACTGCTGCGGGACCGCGTACGCTAACGGGAGCTGGTGCAAGTAAAATCCGTCGTGGCTCCAATGTCCTCCAAGTTGTTAAACGATACCTCATGGGGGTGCCGATTTCAAGGAGTTGGTCCCTCCTCCGGAATTGGTTCAAAATTAGGGGACCACTGGCTAAAGTAGGACTCCCTCCCACTGGGGCCCAATACAAATGGAAGGCGCCCCCCCCTTCTTCTTTGTTCTGCCCCATTGTCTCCTACCTGGGAAGATCTGGCACCGCCTGCGGTTTTCAGAAGTAACAACAACAACAGTAATTGACTTTCATTTATTAATTATCTGAAATTCCGGGCTCTGATTCGATTTAAATAATATAGGGCGAGCTCGGGCATTAAAAAACCAGCCCGAACGCATCTCTAAAATAGAATTCAAATTAATTCTTAAATTTTTATAATTTATGGAAGAATTCAATGTATTTCATATACACTTGCAACAAAACTCTTTTTTCACGTACTTAGAATTCAGGGGGGGGGAGCTAATTAAATCTCAATAAAACGCATGAATAATAAATCTTTGAGCAGCCACATCGAAAACAGAAATAAGATAAAATAAAATCGGATAAATAAGTCTTCAAAGAACGTTGTTCGAAGTTCATTTAGAAGACGGACTTCCATTGATTTCCAAAGTCCTTCTCCGAAAGAAAAACAAAACAAATGGCGAACAACACCCAGTGCATCCATAAAAGAAAGAAGAGAGGAAAAAAAAAAAAGCATTACAAAGTGTTAAGTAATTTGGGGTTTTGGAACCGGTTCTTTTTAAAGCCGCTTCTTTAATGAGAAAACAGTTTGAAGGCACAAAAGAATCCGAGTAATCAATTTTATGTTTAAACGATTTTCGATTACGAACCGAATAAATTCAGATGTGTTCGTGCGCGCGTGTGTTGCAAGAAATTATCTAATATTTCAATGATAATGGCGAGAAGTGAATTAAGAGATGTTGACTGAAATAAGATAAATTTCTTTTCTTTCTTTCTTTCTTTCTTTTCTGGTTTTAAAAAGCCCCGGAAGGCACTTTGTAAAACTAAAATTAACGAAAGAGCATGGACTCATGTAAGGGGGCTGTTTAGGGGGTCTGGACACACACACACCCCTAGTCTTCGCAAAAACGTTAATTTTGACCGCATATCCACTTTTTGTATCCGTGCTTCAAAATATTGTACAGTAAAACTATTTTTAAATTTCACATAAACTTTGAAAATTCCACTATTAAAAAAAATTATATTCATTTTGTAAACAATATACTTTAATGAGTAGTATCCAAAGTTTACTATAAAGCAGATTAAAATGTGTAATGCAATTGTATTTGTTTACAAAATATGCATGTATTTAATAAAATATTTATAGTAAAATGACAACTTTACTTTTCTGTAAGTCAAACTTTAAAGACAGAATGGGACAACCCCCTCCCCTCCCAGATAGCTGGACTCCTCCCACGTGAAAACTATTGCTACGCCCGTGCGACAAATGTTTATCAAATAATTTTAATGCGGAAATTTGATGCGTGATTTCTCAAAACAGCCTTAATAGAACTTTTGAACAGCTTTTTAAAGAATTCATTTGCGAATCATGAAATTTTTCGATTGTTTAACATCATTAGTTTGTTTATTAAAAGCTGTTTAAAAGTCCTGTGACGCCTATCGTTTTCCAAAAAGAACACAATTTAAATGCCCCCCCCCCTCCATAAATTTTATTTTATAAATTTAAGTTCATATATTTCACGATTTCACACTTTCAATTTGCGATTTGAAAATTTATAGACGATAGACCTGAAGACCAATGGCTCCCTTCTAAATTTCACCCTGGAGCTTGCTTGAATTCCAAATTTGTAAAATTGAAAAGATTTTAACATAATATGAAGACCTGTAATAATCACTAAAACGATTTTGATTGTTAATCTAGGGGGGCGGGAGGAAGGGTGCATTCTTTAAAACATGCTTGTTACAACTGGTGTTTCAAAAGCATTGACCACAGCTTTTTATTCCATAGATATTGGTCAAAGACATCCGAATACACAATTACGTTGATCACAAATTCAACTGAATGGGGAACGATTCCGGTTCGGGTATTCCAAAATAAAATTTTTACTGCCATTACTCTAAAAGAAAAGGGGGGGGGTGTGAAATATTATGCTAGAAAAACGTAGTAAAATCCCCAGAGTTTGTGTCATCGGCTTGAAATTTTCCTCAACTATGTAAAACAATACCCAAAAAAAATGATAAAAGGCTGAAATTTCGTACTTCACTTAACTATTGAATGGAGCACATTTTGCTAATTTGAAAATTTCTTGAATGGGGTACCTACAATATTTTTTTTATTATTTACATTTAATCCCCCTAACAATTGATTTGATAGAATTTTCTACCTATTTTACGTAACTTTTTGAAAAATATTATATTGTCTTTGTGCAATATTATATATTTTTCTTCTGCTTTAATATTCGACAAGAAAATTGAGGAAGCAATTGTTACGAAAACATATAAATTTCGCTGAAAGATAAATTTGTTATTTACGATATCATAGTCGGTAAACTAATTGCCTAATTTCTATATACAATCAAAAGCAAAAGTATGTAATCAAAAAGAGATATTTCTTGTGCTCATTTTAGGAATAAGTAATTGACCTTTATTTAAATATGCAATTAAAAAGTTTATCAATGAAATGCAATTTAAAAGCTATTCATTTTTTAAAATAACTTATTCGTTATTACCAGACAAAAATGAAAAACGTTCACAAAGTGATTATTTATTTCTGTAGTCATCAGCCAGATCATTCTGTAGTAAACAGTTAGATAGTTTCTGTCATTATTTCTAGTCATTAGATAGGTAACAATATACAGGCTGTCCCAAAAGCACTGATCTGGGCTTAATTAAATATTGATCATAGACACGTGCAATTAAATTACAAAGTTGCTCCGGTGAAAATAGCTGCAACGTAAGAATAGGAGCAGAATTGTATGATATCGATTAAAATATTAAAGAGATTAAATAAATACAAAATATAAACTTTTATACAACTCCCGTACAAAAACAAAAAAAAAATTCCACTTAGTAAAATTAAAATTTCAAACTACATTTAATAACAAAACAACAGCAAAAAAACTAAAAACTATCCACTTCATGAATAAAACTTAATCATCTTAAAATAGCTATTTCAGTCATGAGCGTCTACCTAACAGGAAAAACTATTCTCAAACAGCTTTCTGTACTTTAAGTCACTTCGCACAAAAAAAAAAGACTTTTAAATATTCAAGCTGAAGAAATCAAGCATTGAAACATAATTCCTATAATAGAACCAATTAAATAACCTACCCTAAACAGTCGTTGCAATTTTCTCGATTATTTCGAAGGAAAAACGAAATAATCCACTTATAATTGTAAGATCTAAAAGGGAGCATTCAACTTAAATTAAATACAGAAATTGGATTTTTTTTTAAATATCTGTTTTATGTTTCTAAATATTTTCTGTTAACATTCTTAATCACATATTTTATTTTCTAATTATATTCATGGTGAATTTATTTATTCCTCGAAATTTCGACTAACTTAATTTGATTATCAAAATTATATTTTACTGAATGTGTGCATTAAATTAGCTATATTTTCTAAAGAAATTTTAATCCCTAACTAAATTATTTGTACATCCTACAATAAATAATTTATATAGGAAAACTACATTTCAAAGAACGGTTTAATGTGTGGGATCTATTTTGAGTAGTTAGTAAGAGTACCGTAACTTAACTTACTGTTATGATTTTTAGCTATTGCGTTTGTTTTAGTTTTTCAGCAATTCAAAACATTGCCAGCCAATTTTTGTAAAATTTTGTAAGATTTCTGCGTACTTTCTCATCTTTCAAATTTTTCTCCGACACTGAAATATAGTTTTTACCTTTGTGCTATAATAAATAGTAATTACAGCACAACGTGCAGGCAAAAACAGCGCATTCCCCCCCCCCCCACAAAAAAAAATACAGGTTGTCCCAAAAAAGTGGTGACACACTTTAATTCTTTATCTATTAGAGAAATGGTGGCGACGTAAATTGAAAAAAAAATGTTCAAAATAAGGTAGAAAAAAATACTACGGTAAAATAAAATTCCTTTCGTTATTTTTCAAACATTTATACAATTTTTAAATTTGTACACGCCGCCGTACAAAAAACAAAAAAAAATCTCTATTAGTAAAAAGTGCCACATGCACTAATGAGATGATGTACAAAATTTGAAAGCTATTCCTAAAAAGTTTTAGAGCTATGAAGGTAAATATATGCAGACATAAACCACTTTTCAAAGGCTCTCGAAAGGAAAAAATCACGTCGGATGATCTCGTTTCAGGGGTCGCGTGTAAATTGCGAAAGGAAATACTTTTTTACTCTCTAAAGAATAAACGCTTGCATTAGCATTCATGTATGCACCCGATCATCTTTGTTATTAAATATGTCATTATTATAAGATATCTTTATGGTGAAAGGCTGAAAGTTTTTATGTAACCTAATTAAAGTTTTGGGAACATTTCATAAATTGGTAAATTTTTTAACGGGGGTCGTACACAAGTTTAAAAAGTGTAACTTTTTGAAAATTATCGAAAGGAATTTTTTTCTCAACGTGGCCTGTTTCCTTCCTTATTTTGCACATTTTTTCACTTTCCATAGCCCACTTACATCTAAAAGGTGAAGAATTAAAGCGTGTCACCACCTTTAGGCGAAAGCCTGTATACGCCTTTTCCTATTTTAAACATTGGTTTACGTTCCACCATAATGGTTCTACGTAAAGAAGAAAAAAAAATCTTCAACGACTTCGTAAGTTTCAATGTGACTCCGTTTGAAAACTCCATGTGTGAAATAACCAGGAAAAACGGACTGAACTGCCTGGGGTTTCTTGTGCGGCACTAATAAACCTGTCGTCATAAATAAAAAATGTAATGAGATTAATAAACTCTTCCACAAAATTTACGTCATATTCACTATTCTAAACAGCTCCTGGAAATTACGCTCGGCATAAAATTTTATCGCATCGATTTTTTATTTATTTATTTATTTGCTCGTTGGACGTTTAAAAATTTTAATTTTGTATTTATTTAGATTTAAGGATTAAGATAAGGAATAAAACACTAGGTCAGTGTTTGGGGGACATCGCGCATATATTATACAAAAATTCGAATGTGGTTGCGCCTGAAGCAGATTAATCGTATTTTCATTAAATCGTATTTCGTTCTTCAAACATCAAATGTAAATCTTAAGTAAAACTTAATGAAACGTTATAATAAATATCTCATTTAATCCTTATATATGCTTAAGTAAAAATATATAGTGTGAAACCTAAAGTCCATTGTCACCTAAATAATTTCTGAACAGCAAGATCGTTAGTCATAAAAGCATGGTCTAGGATCAGGGGCGTAGCCAGAAAATTTCCATGGGGGGGGGGTTACGACTACTACAACTCATATATATGTATAGGTGCGTGTGATAATGTAGTGAAGTATATACATTTTGTATGGCAAAAAATTCCTCATGGGGGGTTATGACCCCCTAACCCCCCCCTTGGCTACGCCCCTGGTCTAGGTACACTAAAGTGGCCATGCGCTACGCAAAAAAAAAAATATTCTTACAGTGCCACTTGGCAACTAAATTTGGAGTAGTCATCTTATCTCAGATATGTTAGAAGATATAGGGAAAAAAAAGTCAATCACACACATAAAGTCGATCAGCGCCACCGATTTATTAAGGTGATCTAATTGATTCACATCTTGAACACATTAATGTTAAAAATTGAAGGCCTAAAATGCAAGTTGTAAAGGCGTATTATTGATGCTTCTGCCAGCGTGTCGCCAACCCTATTATACAACTTGCAGCGGGCATTGTACACCAGCATCCGTACCGTATGTGTATTGTTTCTGACGGAAAATAGTTTTAGCATGAAGGATAAACAAGCCCAGTAAGTGCAGTTTTGTAAAATTCGACCAAACAAATGTGCGTTTTATCAGCGCCTCCTAGATACAGAAGGCCTTACAGCTCCTACGTCACCAAGGTTTGACGTCATCATAAGACCTACATTTAAAAGTTTTCTTTTCACAAAATAAAACTGTTAACAATTTCTGTTGAATTTACCCATGAATAGCAATATTTTAATAAATTGAGATAAAATATATAGTTTTACGACAAAAATGGCAGTTTTTAACTGTAACTAATTAGATAATATGATAAGGAAATAGACCATAATGAATAATTTTGTGCGAGAAAGGTATTTTAATTTTAATGTTTAATTAAAGATTTTTTCTAATATTTGTAGCCTTCACAGAAAATTTGGGAGAAACAGGAGTTGTAAGGCTTTCTATATTTTTCGACTTTTTTCCGTATCTTATGCCGCTTTCGAGATAAGAGCGCCAACTTCAAATTAAGGCACCAGGCGGCGCTATAATCGGCTTCCTTGAGTAGCGCATGGTTACTTTACTATACCTAGACTCTAATTTTATAAGTATGCCACTTGCCGTTCAGAAATTACAGGGGTGACAACGGACTTAACGGGCACACCGTATACGCTCACTACACCAAAAATAAATATCCTTCCATCATGCCATATAACTTAGCATGCAGAGAAGCTAGGAAAGAGAAATCTCAGGCTGTGATTCAGATTTCGAAAATATTCCCCCCCCCTTTCGCTTCATGTCTTTCAGAGGACAGACATATTAAAAATGGAAATATTATGTTAAGCCTCTTCATTCAGGGAGCGGGAACGGGGATGAATTACGCAGCTTGTGGAGAACACTTTTGTCTCGATAACTTAATTGAATTAAGAGCGGGAATATCATTCGAATGAGCCAGGGCGGCGTAGCTGAACAGTTCTTGAACGGCGCCCTGTGGGAACAGATTTAAATGCAAATGTTTGGAAGTCGCTCTGTTTTAAAATTGGATGGTATGCATAATATCGGGTTTATCCGTTCGTTAGTGTAGCGTTTTCGAAGAGAAAACTGTATCACACGCCTGTGAGAACGTGTTTGATGTATGTACATAGTGCGTGTATTGGCCGTGATGATGGTTTGGTAATGTATTCATATTGGGATACATTGACGGAAGAATGAGGTTTCATGCATGAGTAGCATAATATCCCCCCCCCTCAAAAAAAACTGTACAGTTTTCGTATATATGTGGTGAGGCCCCATCATGGCCCAGGTGGATGAGCTACTCACAGTGGTAGACGGCTGAAGTCGAAGTTCTCGGTTCAGGCCCCATCGCGCGTCTGTCGATCTAAAGGTCTGGAATTTTGGTCGGTTTTCTCCAGATGTAACTGAATAGGCATTAGAACCCCTTAGAAGGTCCGCCGACTAAGGCACCCTCCATCCTAGGCAGATCGTCCATGCGTAGCGTTGCAATAACAACACAAACACAAATTGCATGTATCTGTATTTAGTGTTTGTATTAAACGAGGGCCATCTGCCAAGGTGCGGGGGTGCCCAAGACACTAGACCCTTAAATCGACAGCCGAGAGATAGGCCCTAGTCCGAACCCGGGACCTTCACACTTCAGCCATCTGTCATGGTCAGTGTCTAGTCGGCTAAGGTGGGGTCTGTACAGTTTTTGCACAGTTCTACAAAAATAATTCTTTTACATTACGCCGCTAATTCCTGAAAGTGCGTTAGTGTCTATAGGGTGCATTTGATTGAGCTCAAATTAGGTACGCATATTATAGGTCCCTTCCAAACACTCTGTATTGATTTTGATGCGTTTAGGGCTTACAGTTTTTTACAGGGCTATAAAAAAGTATTCTTATGCATTGCGGCTTATACATTCAAATTATTTGAAGTGCACTAACGTCTGAACACTACATCCGTTTGATTTTGTTTGTTTGAATATTTTCTTCAGGGCTACAAAAAGAATTGTTATACATTACGGCCTGTGGAGACAAATCCCTGAAAGTACGCTAGCTTTTAAGCGGTGCATTCGATTAAGCGCAAATTAGGTTCGTATATTATAGTTCACAGACATACACTGGAAAAAAAAATATGCCACCGACATCTAGAAAATAATTGGTGGAACTAGAATGTATGAGTTCATGCACTCCCTGTAAGTACTAGATCATAGAACGAGACACTTCTGTGGCCACTTTCCCAATTTTTAGATCTTTCTTCAATAAGCTGGTGCTTGTACCCAGATGATAATACCTGTAAATCGATGCGTACGCTGGCAGGCAGACACACAACCGGTAATTCTAGTGCATGAGTGTATCGAACAATAATTTCTCGTTACACAAACTAGTCATTCTACTGTGGTTAACTAGAATACTACTGACTAGAAATTCTTGACCATTTTGTCTATACCAGAACCAGTTGTGTGTAAGCATAGTCCTACGATCTGTTTATTCTAGTTTTGGGACACAGAAAATAACCATCTATTCGTTCTAGATAAGAGCTGTTTTTTTTTCTTTATTTTTTAAGAAGATTTTATTTAGAAACGAAGCTGACAGCAAAAAATCCCTTTTTTAGGACTGTTTTTTTTTAATATAGCTGAAATTTACATTACTAGTTTTGGACAGCTGTAAACATTATTTTAGGACTGCTTCTTAACCCTTTAACGCTCAGTGTTCCCGCTCTGGGAACAGCAAACTCTGACGTTTTCGACTGTTGCCAGTCACGAAGAATAGATTTGATTTCTATAAAAATAGTTTCGGGTGACATAGCTCCACGAGAATCCTTTACTTTTTAGCACGTCATTTCCCGTAAAAAAAATTGTCACGATTATTTTTAACAGCACTGACATCTGCTGAAAAATGGAAGAATGCGAGAACAGCTGGATAGATTGCCCAATGCTGAAAAAAGAGCAGCCTTTGCCATCGCTCGACTTAACTGCGTCAATAAAAAACGGTCTCTAGATCTGTGGCACGCGATGAACGTTTCTATCGTCCGCCATCTTGCTGGTAGTTAAGTCGAGCGATGGCAACGGCTGCCCTTTTTTCAGTATTGGGAAAGGGTTGCGCCTCAAAGGGTTAATAAACTGGTACTGTACATTTTTTCAAACATTATATTTGCAACTTGAAAAAAAAAAAAAACTCCTAAATCACCAATATTGCTTTCAAGAAAAGATCTTCACTTATAGCTTTAGGTTAAAAAAATTCCAAAATTATATAATTTATACGTGTGAATTCATTGTAATATTTTTTTCCGACAAGTTTTGTATTTCATAATTTTAACGAATAAAGTGGCAGTACATTGAAAAACAGCCTATGCAAATTTTGGAGGATTTCAATTTTTTTTAAAAAGAAAGTAAAAGAAAAAAGAAAACTGGTGCTAATTAGACGATGACGTGTAATTAGACGATTAAAAATATAGTATATTTCTACGTAGATTAAATAACATTAGTTTTTTTTTTTTTTCTTGTGAAAAATCAATGCGAAGAATTAAAAATATATATATCCGCAAAAAATAAAACGCTTTCATTTCCTCTGCATATTTTCTTTCTTCTGGTTTTTCTCCCCCACCATATATATATATATATATATTTTTTTAATCCCTCACTGCAATTAAAAACTCCCAATAGCTTTAAGTTTTATTCTGGCGATTCTTTTTTCGGCGCTGCTTTAATTTCTTCAGATATTTGCTTAAAATGTTTTATGCAGTATTAAATTACTTTGTAAAACTTTTTAGGGATTTTCGCTTTAGTAAATAACGCTTTCGTTTACTTTTTTTTTCCCCTCGTCCCATAAAATTACGGGGGGGGGGGGTCCTCAAAGTTGGGAAGATCTCAATATTGCTTCTTTTTCTTAACCAAAACAATTTTTTTTAATTAACTATTTTTTAAGTTCCGAGAAACAAATTTGCATTTAAAAGTATGTAGTTTTTTTTAATGCCGGTAATGTTTGCAGAACGTGGATTAAAAAATGTATCTGAACAGAAATTTCAGATTATATAAGTAAAAAGTTCTAATTTTTTAGAATATTAGACACAACATTTTTAGTGATAATCATAAATAATTAAAAGTTCTTATGTGGTCTCCACCAAAGAGCTTTTTTTTTTTTTTTTTTTTTTTTTTTGTATGTATATTTCAGAAAATATCGAGTTGGAAAAGTTGAAAAAAAAAAAAACATTTTATATTTAAATGCGCACAGGGAAAATCAGTGAAAACTTTCTAACATATTTTTTTATCCCCTTGCGATTTCCCCTTTTATCCCCTTTAGGTAAAAATATTCAAGCTTTAAATGAATCTCAGAACATGTATAACTTGTGTGCGTAGCAAAAAAATTCACAGAAGAAAAATATAAATTTTGAGTTCGATGTTATGCATGCGTGTGTTAGTATTGTGTTTAAGGCAAAGCTACTGCACGTAGGCTAGCTGCCTAAGGAATCGGAGAAATGCCTTGGGCGGTTGACTTTTGAAGGGTACTCAGCTCTAATGCGATCGTCGTCACAGAAGTTTCGAACAGCTTCAAGAACAAACCAATAATGTTAAACACTAAAAATAAATAAATAATGCTTCTTCACTCAATACACTTTGGACAACAGTCAAGCTGTTCGTCTCATGCAACTTTCCAAAAAACAACAAAAAAAAAAAAAATCATAAGCACAAAAATCGCCTTAAAAAATGAGCCGAGGAGTTGCCTGTTTAGAAAAATATTGAAAATTTTTCGTTTTTTCCTGAGTTTTTCGTAACTCCTATAGGTTTATGACGGTCTATTCTCCGCAAATCGGTTGAAAAACAAAGTCGTTAATTCTGCCCCGACTTGAGAAGGAACCTTAGTTAGGAACGTTGACAAGCTCATGTGATTAATTCGTAAGAGGTCAGAAAGTTGTTAGAGCAGTAGATAACAAACAATTGGGCCAGGACATTTGAAAGCTAACCAACGACTTGAACAACCAAGGGGGAATAGACCTCCATTGTTTGTAATAGTTCACAGTACAACTTGAAAAGAGATTTTCTAAATTTTTCCGAGTCTCTAGCGCTATTAAATTTTTTGAAAGCTGTTCAAAAGTTGCATGATTTCCAAAAAAGATCAGCCTTAATAGATTATGAAAATTAAAAAATGAAGCCTCCACTTGAAATATACAATCTTATAGAATTAGTACAATATTAGTATCTGAAGAATTTTAGATCGTTTTTTTATCAATTGCTGCGTTTTTTTATCAATTGGAAATGCGCAAAATAATTAGAACAAATACATCTGACTTGTGTGTAGTAGAGATGAGACGGGCTCAGCCCGAGCCCGAAAGCCCGAGCCCGAGCCCGGGCCCGACTCGGGCTCGGGCTCTGTAATTCACGGTTGCGTTCGGGCTCGGGCGGGCTCGGGCTCTTGAAAAATTTCTCCTTTGTTGAACATACTCCTTGAAACAGATTTTAAAAAGTGATTCATGGGATAAATAGACGTACTTATTTCAAAAATAGCGGCACGGGGGACTAGAAGGTGTGTGAAGCTCCAAAAATTATTGTATCCTATGCATGAAGTAGTTAATCTTATTTGTCTTTAGCTGAAATTTCGGGCTCGGGCGGGCTCGGGCTCCAACTTTAATAATATTGCTCGGGCTCGGGCGGGCTCGGGCTTCAAAAAATGAGCCCGAACTCATCTCTAGTGTGTAGGGGAAAGTGGTGATAAATGGGCCACTTAATTTTTAATTTTTGTAATTTTTCCTAATTAATTTCATGGGCTCAAAATTACATGATGTGTGCCTCAACTTTTCGGTCTTATAAAACAGTAGTAATAATTTGAATAAAAATTGTTCACGAAAATTTATAATGAAAAATCTGAAAGAAAAACTTTCACCCATTCAACCCCACGGTGAGGTTGAATGAGTCAAAGGGAATGAAATGGTCACTGAATGAAATTTCGTATTCCGTATGTTTAACATTTTTTTCTAAGTGTTTCGTAACTCCTATAGGTTCATTGTTACAGTTCACAGTACAACTTGTAAAGAGACATTCTAAATTTTTTCAAGTCCCTAGCGCAATTACATTTCTTAATAAGTTGTTCAAAAGTTACATGATTTCCAAAAAGAACAGCCTTAAGGGGTTCTAACTAACGCGTATTCACGCGACATACGGAGAAAACCGCCCAAAACTCCAGACCGTTAGATTGACAGCCGCCAGATGATAAGCCAGAACCCTGGACCTTCACACTTCAGACATCTACTATATTCAATGTCTTATCCACTTGTTGTTGGAGACCTTCGATCTTTTGCGTAAGTGCTTTTTATTACTAATTCTAGCTGCGTACCCGTTCCCCGCACGGTAGGAAACGAATATTGCACATTTAATTTAAATTAAATCCACTGATGCGGAATTTCAAAAAAGAAAAATTATTCGAATCGTGGCGAAAAGTTAGCGTCATGCGTAAAAATCTGGGATGATTGCAACATATGTCGGCACAAAAACTATGTCAGTGTCACTCACGATCAAAACAGATAGAACTTTACGGGTTATGCTTTGAGAAAAACAAAATATCCAAATTTTTAGTTCTTTTACATGTTATTAATAGTATTTAAATATGTTTCATATTACTATAATGTACGTAACATGTCGTTTTCTTTACTATTTAAAAAAAAAAAAAAAAAAAAAAGCATCTTCTATAAAGTACGCAGGCATCTTAATTTACATTCTGCCTTAACGTAAATGACACTTGACAATAGCATCCTTCATTCAACCATCAAGTCATTGTAAATCAAATCACTGAGCTAGAGATTTTAAACTTTTTTATCAGCAGAAACGTCACTAAAATCTGCATATGCGATTATAATTATACTGACAAGGGGTTTCCTGCATAAAGATCAGACTAATATCATAAAAATTCTCCGAATCGAATAAAACAAAATGGCGGTTCTCCCTAACTCCTAATAATACTTAATTTGCATCGTTGAATATGACAACTGCAGTTACAAATCGGTTGTGATGTTTGTAATAAGGAAATCGAAAAGCGGATAATTAAATGCAAACAAAGGAGTGAAGTGGTGTGCAAACGAAATGGTTTATTTTTTTATTTTTATTTTTTTGCTGAAAGTTTTAAGCTTTTTTTATTGAAACGTATCAATAAAATGGAATTATTTAATTGTGCTCACGTGATACATACTTTTTTCCTTGATTAAATTAACTTATTTCAAGGCACAAAAAGTTCATTGGTAATTATCAGCATGATAAAGCAGAATTAATATTTTTTTTTTTTTTTAATATGAAATGTAAAAGTGTGGTGATGTATTTATTTACTGTAAAATCAGTTATTTTCCCAAGCCTGTCGTAATCACGAAATACTGTTTTTGTTTTTTGTCGCGCTTCAAATGATGATAAAAAAACCAGAAATTGTTTGCTTACCAAAATTTAATGATTTATGGCACAGTTGCAAACTCTTTCTTCACAACTTTCTTTCTTTACAACTATTTCTTGAATATAAGACAATAATACATCTAATAGAATGCTGCTCATTCACAATATTAAAACCAGATTTTTTGAAGCCATTCAAAAGGGGAAATGGGGGGAGCGAACTTTTCGGGCAAAAGGAAGTTTTTTTAAATACCTTATGCAAAAGGGTTCCATATTTAGGTACTTTCGGGATTTTTCAACTTTCGATTCTATTCATATAAAATTCGCGAAATCAATGATATCTTCATTTTCGTGAAAATAAGTGCTTTTACAGTATATAATGTTTGTGTGTTTTTTAGCCAATTATGCTTTTACACATAAAAAAACCGTATCTGAGTTCTTCATTATACACGCGTCATTATATGTTTTTCAAATCAAGTTATTTTTGTTTCTATTGTTTTTTAACGCAGTCAGTAAACGGTTGAGATCTTACGACTACTTCTAATTGGTTTTAACAAATTCAAATTAATTGAGGTGAACCTAAACTCAAAAATAGCGATTTTTTTAATAACATTAAAATCATACCACTATTTACATTTCACAATTTGAGAATAATGTAAAAGTAGTACGGCAGCAAATCGGTCAGTTAAACTCGGTTCCCATTGTAACACTGAAAGTAGAGCAGCACCGGCTTGGCCAGTGCTTGGAGGGTTGAACTCATCTCGCAACCGAGTCTGCTGTAGACGTGTACGCTAAAGGGATCTAGTCGTAGCTCCAATGTCCTCCACATTCAGACGATACCTCTGGAGTTTGCCAATCCAGGTGCTAGGTCTCTCATCTGGAATGAGTTCAAAATTAGGAGACCCCTCATGAGGAGCAAAGTTGATCTGCCTACTAGGAGCTTCCGTGATGAAATGACCAACATTTCCGGCACTCGTAGCTGTCAAACCTACAAGTAGGCAGCTGACCCGGCCATTAGAAAAAAAAAAAAAATGTTCACACGAGGAGCAAGAAAGCGTAAATGTAAGAAAAAAAAATATCTCAATAATAGGTGAAAACCTGTTTTCCCTTTACTTCCCACGAAAAACTTATTACTGTAAAAATTTTCTGAAATGGATTCCTTACAAAGCGGAAGCCTGCCTTTAGTGGATATATTTCGCTCGCCGTGGTCCACTGGTTTCAAAATACGCCTCTATTCAACAGTCACCTTCCTACAACATGGAGACATTTTGGGTTTTTCCGATAGACTAGTAAAATGACCTAAGACAGCTTAATTACAGAAAAATTAAAAAAATAAAGCCATAAATATAATATATACTAATTAATAAATTAACAAAAGTATAAACAAAGAACGAATTAACAAACTAATAGAGCAAGCCAGATTTTCTTTATTTTCTTCATTTAACGAATAAATAATGTATTCCACTGTTTTTCACTCAGTCTCTTTTTGAAATTGAAGAAATGGGACATTTTTATTTGTCAACTTTCTCAAACAGCTATGATTTATTTTAAAAAAGCCTATCAAGACAGAAAGAAAAGTTCAGCGTGAAATTTTGAAATCAATTTTAAAACAGTCCAAGGAAACCTTTAAGAAGAAGAAAAAAAAAAAATATGACGAGCTTCTTACATTATATCTGTTCGTGGGAAAGAAAATGGAAGGGGGGGGAGCAGTATCCTTTATTCTTTTAATAGAATTTTTTTTTTCTTTTCTTTCTTTTGATATTCTTCCGAAAGGTTTTCTTTAGTTGTTAACGAAATCATGAATGTCTAGAAATGAAATATAAAGCACTTATTCACATTCCGAATGTAGCAATGCTTATTCCCCAGTGTGTATATCAATTTTGATTACATTTTATATTGGTGCTAGAGATAAGTCGCAGAGAACGTAATATGGTTTCCGCATTTCGACTTCAAAATGTAAACAATTGGGGATTGTTTGAAGAGAAAATGGAAAAAACGTAACCATGAAAAAGAAATGAAAGTATTAGAGCTTCAGAATTTATATTCTCCGTATGGAAGTATTTATTTCCTTGGAAACAAAAATAAAATAAAAGTAAAAAAATCATTGTAGACTAGTAAGCGGTTCCCAACCTTTTAACGTCGCCCCCCCCCACATCGGCTAAATTGCGGTGGCGCCTCCCCTCCACTGATTCATATTTTTCAGAGAACATTCTTTTTTTTTTTATTCTTCAAAATTGAACATTCAGTCACCTTACCAACAAAATAATGTTATCAGTAAAGTTTGAATAAGCATTTTAAGCGAAAATAGATATGTTTTTGAGTAAAAATAAGAGGATTTTTAAAAACATGCACTATCACTTGCTCTCTGCCTGTTTTTCTCGGCCTCCCATGCAAACACTATGCGCCAGTTGGAAAATGCTGGACTAGTAAATGGTAGGATGGCAAATAAAAAACAAAGCATTATTTTGCTATCAGAAGTAGAAGAAAAAAAAGAATACATTATTTAACCCTTTGTATCTCAAAAATTCAAATTTTTTACTGCAACATATAGAAATAGATTACCGTATTAGTCCGAATATAAGACGAAATTGTTTTTTGAAATCCCATTTTCCCGTTAAAAACCTGACTAGCGCTGTATCGGCCTCCGGTGGAAATATCTGAGGAACTTGGAATCGTTCAAGGAGTCATCTCTAGGCTTCTGCAACGATTCCAGATGATGGAAATGACTGTAGAGGTTACGGTACAGGTCGACCCCGCGTTGCAACAACGAATGGGGAACGTTATTCGTCAGTGACTGCCAAACAGAAGCAGACGGAGCACGGAATCAGACCTATCTCGTCAGCTCTCATCAGCCGGGGTACGATCGTTTCAAGGCAGACCGTGTACAAACGTTTGGGACAGTGGCGTCATAAATAAAGAGAGGGAACCTTTTTCCTCACACGAAACACTTTATTAGACGGCACATACAAACATGTAAAATATGAGCTGGAAATAGCACAGTCAGACGGCGGGTTCGGGAAAAATCTGGCCGTTACCGGCCTAACACCAGAGGAAAGCTACCTCTGCACTCGTCACTGTCCGAAAACCTATCTCCTCCCTCTTGAGCTGCTCATCTCGGCTCTCGGCTGGAACTCAGGTAGATTTCGATCACGAGGAATGTTTGAAGTAAGTGTTCGAAAGTTATGAGATTCCTCACGTCGCTGTAGTGTCTTGATTCTGAAGAGCCCTTGGAACACTCAGGGATCTATTCGTTCTATAACGTCAGAACTGCACTTTATTAGCGATCTATAGTCTCTTGTCGAAGATTTTACGAGACCGCGCAGATCAGAGGTTATGGGAGAGATTCAAGTATTGAGGGGTAAGAGGTAAAAGGAGCTTCACACAAATATCTACAAGTACTAATTGCTTTACATTCAAAATCATGTATAGTCCCCGATCTTCTTTCTTTAAAGATATCTCTTCGACGATGTATGATGAAAGGCTCAAATTTGGTGCATCACCTCATGTGTGTATGGGGCACATTTTATTAACTGGGCATTTTTTGTACGGGGGTCGTATAAAAATTAAAATAGGGTAACTTTTTGTAAATTCACGAGAGGAATTATTTCTTAACGGAGTCTTCTTTCCGAACTTATTTTGGACATTTGTTTTTTTAATTTACACTGTCCCCTTATAGAATATAAAGAATTGGGACACCCTGTATAATGAGTGTGTTTTTAAAAAGTATCATATGTACCCTATTTCACAACGCGAAATTTTCACTTAAGCGAGGATTCCTCTAACGCAATCCTCGCGTAAGTCAAGACGCCACTGTAATTATAAATATATATATATATATATATATATATATATATATATATATTAAACACACGGAAAGACGTTCATACAAAACTGCGATGAACTAGAATTCCGTCCAATCAGTAGTCCAAGTTAGCTCTTAGATATGTAAAGAGAAAAATATTTGTTTCCCTCGAAAGAAACAAAGTACGTAGTAACTTTTTTGTTAACATCGCTGAAACATACTTTTATTATATTTATTTTATTTTCAACTCTTTTCTTCAGAAAAAACTCCTAATCGCATAAAAAAGTATTTTCGTAACACACGAAATTTAGAGGGAGAAAAGGGTTTTCAGAAAAGACGTCACAAAAACTCATGAAATCTTAGAAACATTTCAAAAAGCTTAGTTGTTGTTGTTGTTGTTGTTGTTTTTTCTTTGACTTTCTGTTCATCGCAAAAATCTGCCAGAATGACTTCTTACATCTTGCGCACGTCAGTGAGTTTCTCTTCTCTTTTCTTCAAAATATCTGTCACTTGATTTTTTTCTTTCTTTTCCGTAAAATGTTTCTCCATCCTGCAAATACAATAAAGCAGAACAACAATACTTCAGTATTGCGAAACAAGTGTGTCGTATTTATTGACGTTATTTTAATAAGTGAGGCAGTACGATTTCTCAAATTTCTCGTAGCAATGAATGGTCCCCGTTGAAGTGTAAATTCAATGTTTTTGATCGTGAATCTTTAAAATTTCAGACAAGCTATTTTGTACGAGTATTGACACTTTTCATCCTATAAAGTACAATAGAAAATTAAATTGCGTAAATTATCATTAAATGTCTATTGTATTCAAAAGCATTGACTTTTTAAATGTATATTGTATTAAATGTATACTGTTTTAAATGTATGTTTATGTATATAAATTGTACTTTCAAATGTACTTTTTATTTATATTTTATTATTTATTTGCTTTTTAATATAATTTTTTGAATTTATATTTTACTATGTATTTTTTATTTATCTTTAATTTTTTTAGTTATATATTTTTAAAATAGATATTTTATTATTTTTTTAATTTATATTTTATTTTATTATATTTTTATTTATTTATTTATTTATTTATTGTAAGTTCGGTGTAGCTATCCATTTTAAAATGTTTAAAATACAAAAACGTCTTCATGAATTTGTTATTATTTCGAAAGGTGTTGAACTAAAAATTCGAAACTATGCTTTTTTTAAAACTCAACTATTTTTTTCTCAAAAATGGAGAACTAAAATCATTAAGTATATAAATTGTACTTCATTTCTAATGATGCAGTTTTGAGATAATAAAATAATTTTTAATGAAGCTTAATTAGGCCAATTAACTAAAGTT
This sequence comes from Cheiracanthium punctorium, assembly GCA_038373885.1. Classification (NCBI taxonomy): domain Eukaryota; kingdom Metazoa; phylum Arthropoda; class Arachnida; order Araneae; family Cheiracanthiidae; genus Cheiracanthium; species Cheiracanthium punctorium. The sequence goes on from JAWZYV010003088.1 coordinate 289,793, forward strand.
TCATCATGCCCTGTAAAGTATAGTCATAATTGGTGTATGAAGACGAATTTTTGGAGTACGCTTTAGAAAGGACTATTAATAGAACTATGTTGTGTAAAAATAATAATAATAATAATAATACTATCAGTTCAATGAGTTCATCCTGGTTAGTTCACACAGTTAGTTTTCCTGGCGGATTAATATTGAAATTTGCAATGACGTTGAAAAAAAAAAAAAAAAAGAAAGAAAAAAGAAAATCCTTACATAGGACCGTTATGAAAGAACGTTAATTTTACCATTAAAAAAAGAAAAAAGTTAAGGAAAATGATGAACAAACCTGTCTTGATTGAAGATTACTTTTTAATAGATTTTCAAATAATCACGCACCCAACAGAAATTTAACTGAGAAGAGGGAAACATAATTAACGAGGGAGAGAATATAATTCATGAGAGTGTGTTTTGGATTCATCACTTAAGGTAATTAGCGAAAGAAAAAAATAAGTAAACAAACATTCGGAAAAAGTAGAGGAGCATTTAGATTTTAATTTAAAAAAAAAAAGAATAGTCGTTGAATTTTAAAAACAAGAAAAACAATTACATCTCTGAAATCTTTTGAAAGACTTGCGTAGACTTTTTTCAGGCATTAGTACTAATATCTGTAATTAGTGCTGGCTTTTTTTTTAAGGAGAAAATTAGCTGTGAAGGGTAGTTATTTGATACTCGTTTTTTTGCAAAATATTTCCAACACAGACGACAATATCAACTGACGTTTTTTTTTTAATAAAGTTAAACAGCTTGATTTTTCTTATGCAGTTGAGTTCGAGGAATTGTAATGAATAAAAGATTTTTAGTAAAATAAAATTTTTATGCATGTAACCGATTTAATCCCTTAATCTCATGAAAAATGACGTCTAAGCAGAAACTAAACCGGCAGAAAGGAAACCTTGGTAATGCATAGAGGGTTTTAAATAGATTTATTTATTTAATTTGTTCATTTTTATTTAATTTTGTTATTTTGTATTTATTTATTGTATTGTGTGTGTGTGTGTGTTTATAAATCTGTGACCAATTGCTTTATAATGTGTACTACTTGATGTTCAGTTAGACGATGCTTTACAAGAGTTTTTATTTGATGGAATAAACTCCGTTCAAGGTGTTTTTATTTTTTTCCTTTTTTTTTTTAGACTTTCAAAGACTGTACTGTTGTAGATTTTCTTGTTTAGACTTCCAATGATTGCAACGGGATGTAGATTTTTTTTTCTTTACGCCTTCAAAGAATGCACTGCCGTAGACTTTATTGTTTAGACTTAGTATTTAAACACATAAATAATAACTAACTATATTAGGTGTGGATCGAGGTACAAGGATATGTACCATAAAAATAAATGGATTCGAATATTCGGATGTCTGAGGACACGTTCTCTGCTACAGACTTTTTTAAATCTGCTCACATAAAGAGAAATCCTCTAGCTGTAAAATTACTTTTATTTGTATTAATATGAACTACACTCAATACAGATTCCATCCTCGTGCATTTAAATAAGTAAATAGTTTCGTTTTTAAAGTTTCGTAGTAGCAGATTCCATGGGTGACACTTAAGTTGCTAAATTAAACAATCTAATGAAACCTGGAGCCCTTCCTAAAGATCTTAAACTGGGAAAATAAAAATAAATAACTATGAAATAAATAGAAAATTAATTAGCTGACTCTATGAAAATACTCTAACTTTTAACGCTATTCTAGATATTTTCATTTTTTTCCCTTCGCGCGTGTAACAAAATTTCCAGTCTCCTAGCGACGTCTTGTGTCGAAAAAATTGGATCCGTTTTTCACAGCGTTTGTCCCGCAGATTATACCTTATCCTCAAAAATGGTGTAGTCATGAAACTATCAACACAAATAAAAGACCGGATAAACACGATCTGGATATCTCTAACAACAAATGTTAATAATAATACTGGTAAAATGCAACACTGGCAACAGCATTACGACAACAATAGTAAAAACAACGAATTGCAATAGATAAACAACAATTACTGCATTAATAGAACAATAAGCAGCAGCTCTACCCGTGAGCCCAACAGCAACTGGATAAAAAGCAAGTAAACACATACAAGGTACATAAAACAGAAACGTGATTAAAAATGATTTTCCTTTTTTTTTTCCTGACATCAAACTCCGCGTGTGCATCTCAACTCAACCCATCACGTGTAAGTGGAGCTACTTCTCTAACTTCTTCCTCCGCGTAACTGCAACTGTAATTTTCCCTACACGTTTTCAACCCCCAGAATAGAGCTCGCTTCCAGAGGAAAGAAAGAAGAGAGATTTTGGGGTAGTTCCCGCCAGAAAAAGAAGAGCCCTCTCTCTCTGTGATTTATGCAACCAGAAATATTAGATCTGTGTTTGCTAATGCTCCCTTGCATTTCGTGTGCTTCATTCAATGGCCTAATTATAGCAAGCACAACACGGTTTTGCGGTGATTTATTCGGTGCTCGCTTATTTATTTGTTTAACTGCTTTGCTTGCTTGCGCCGATATTTCTTTGCCGTGTATTCATTACGCAAAGTTGCTTTTCTTACGGAAAGGATTTACTCGTTTTACACGCATTTCGCGTTTTTTTAAAACTGTCTTCCAGAAAATTATTGCGATGTCATGATCGTGTTCGTAAGTGGTGAATGAAATATATATATATATATATATATATCATATGGACATCAGGGCTGGAAATAATTTTGATTGTTTGACAGCTTTATGTTATGCCTTCTACACGAGGGGGATCTGCCAACGGGGAGGGGGGAAATCTTGGGCGGGATACTTTTTAAGGGGTTCCAACGCGTATTTACGTTACATCTGGAGAAGAACCGTCCATAACTCCAGTCCGTTATATCGACATCTGAGCGGTAGGCCTGAACGCGGGACCTTTATACTGCATCATAGTCCTGACACAGCTGGCTGTGCAGCCGCAGAGCCAGCTGTGCCAGTATAACTTCTTTAGTTCTGTGGTGCCAGATTGGCTATTCGATCGATCGCTATGTTGTTGGTAGTTAAATGGATCGGTGGCAACAACTGCACTTTTTCAAAGTTGGGCAGTCTATCCAGTGGGCCTTCTATATTGATGTGAAAATACTTGCGCTTCAAAGGGTTAAATAATAATAAAATCTTAACTTTCCTTATTTATTCTATATTTTATTTATTTAAAGGGATATCCCTCACAAAATAAAATGTCTATGTTCTAAGTCATTTTATTCATGTTCGGAAACAAACTCGTCTAGGAATGAATAAATAGCAAAAGAATTTAGTTCCATTTTACAAAACTTTACTGTTAATGATGCAATTTTATTGTCCAGAATAAACCATCCAATGAGTTAATTCTAAGATGCGAGATTCTTTTATCCTGAAGTAATTAGTTTAGTTTGAAATGGCATAGCATATTTTTCGTGCCGAAGTAATTCATCTTAATCAAATTACTTGAACACAAAAAGTACAATTTAAGTTTTATTCTCGCTCAACTTTCACAATTTGTTGAACTGGCTGGAGAAGTTTTGATAAATAGCTTTCTGTAATGCAAATACATTGATTCTTTTAGCGTCTGACTTAAAAATAAAAGACTGCGCTTTCTATTGTCGTGAAGGGTTTCCTCAAAAATCTAGATCCTCTTTTATATAATAATTTTTAAAGGGGGGTGGTCCATCATTGCTTCCAAGAGATAATTGTCGCAATCACTACTTGCTCGTTCGCTAATCTATAAACGAACTACAAAAACAAGCTTAAAAGTGAAATATAAGCACACTGAACAACATACTGTTAACAAAGTATACACTGAAAAATGTAAATAAAATAAATTTCAAAAAGCAATTTTTTTTTTTTTTTTTTAAAGAATTGCACTACTTTTGACGAACACCGAAGCTCCACCATGGCCGAGTGGATAAGTCATTAAAAATGGTAGACGGCTGAAGCACGAAGGTCCCGCATTCGGTTCCCATCGCGCAGCTGTCGATCTAGCGGTCTGGCGTTTTGGTAGGTTTTCTCCAGGTGTAACATGAATACGCGTTAGAAACCCTTAGAAAGTCCACCGACAAAGGCACTCCACATCTTAGGCAGATACTTCTCGTGCAGGTTTGCCTTATATACTGTGACGTTGTCTGAATAATTACGAAAAATTAGTACTTATAGATATTTGCGTGATGCTTCTTTTTCTTCTTACCCCTCAATACTTGAATCTCTCCGATTACTTTTGATCTGGGAGGTATCGTAAAGTCTTCGACAAGAAGCTATAGATCTTTGATAATGTGCAGCTCTGGCGCAATAGAACGAATAAATCCTTGAGTGTTTCAATGGCTCTTCAGAATGAGACACTATAGCGACGTGAGGAATCTCGTAACTTTCGGACACTTACTTCAAGCATCCCACGTGATCGAAATCCACTTGAGATTCCAGCCGAGAGCCAAGATGAGCAGCTCAAGAGAGAGGAGATCGGTTTCAGACAGTGACCAACCAGTGAAGAGGTAACTTTCCTCTGGTGTTAGGCCGGTAACGGCCAGGTTTTGCCCGAACCCGCCATCTGACTGTGCAATTTCCAACTCAAATTTTATGTGTTTTTATGTGGCATGTAATAAAGTGCTTTGTGTGAACCAAAGGGCTCCATCTCTTTATTTATGACGCCACAATACACATAACCAGCCTTGATGAACACCGAGAAAATGGAAATGGTTACATACCCAAGTTTGTCCCGCCATGGCCGAGTGGATAAGCCACTCAAAAGGGTAGACGGCTGAAGTGTGAAGGTGCCGGGTTTGGGCCCGTCGATCGTACGGTCTGGAGTTTTGGTCCGATTTCCTCAGATATCACGTGAGTACGCGTTCGAACTCCTAAAAAAAGTCCTCCCATCCTAGGCAGATAGCCCATGTGTAGTAGCTTTTCCATAACAACACAAACAAGCATATCCAAGTTTCGTTCAACGGCTGTGTTACTACTTTCTCACAAAATTATTTAAAATCGGAAACCGATAAAAAAGGGTACATTTCTTGCGATAAGCAACACCTGTTTAGATGAAAAATCTACTTTCTGAGCCGAGAACATTTCTTTTGCGACGCTCATAAGTAAGAAGTGCTTTCTTAGTGCAGAGTAGTTCAACAGTGAAATATTCTTGCGGTAGAAGAAATGAATCGGAAATAAAGTTTTCCTGTACATGGATACGTCCAGATGGGAACAATTCATGGACAAATCACTCTTGATTGGTTTTTCTGTCCCAAAGGAGTAAGTACTATCAATCCAGCACAATACTGCAGTACTCGTATGGAACTAGGGAAGAAAGAGCAAACGCAGGGCCATCTCACATGACAAGTGATTTTTCTCCGTGACAATGTCCGCCCACACGTCTCGTCAGACGACTTTAAACGATTTCCGTTGGGAAGTGTTGGAACACCCGCCGTTCAATCCGGATTTTTCCCCTTGTGTTCTTTGGCTACTCGCGATCATTACTGGGGAAGCGTTTTCATTCGGACGGTGAACAGTGGCGTAGCCTTTCTTTCGAGGTTGGGGGTCGAAAATTTTCCCTTCGAATGTCATATAATAAAATGGAATGAAATCCCGTTTCCCATGTCTGTCTCGCGCATTCTGGGAGGTGTGGGAGGAGTCTGGACCCCTAAACCCTCTCCCCCTCCCCCTTGGCTATGCAACTAAGAAGTGAAGGAAGCTGCACAAGACTTTCTCAAGAATCATCAAACTACGGTTTTTCACAGCAAAAATTGTCGGCCACAGAAAACCTGTTGCCGAAACGATGTGACCTTTATTACAACGCTCATGGCAATTGCTCTTTATAATTTCTAGGAAAGGGTTTTTTTAATTATTATTATTATTAAACTTGCTCATTTTTCACTTGCGCGAACCTTATACTTATGCTGTATGCACAGGAGATGGGTTGCATACCTAATATTTTCCCGATTTGAAATCTCTGTATCATTTCGGGAACAACTTACGAACCTCCGATATGGGCTCCCATATGATTGTTTGCACAGACATATATACATATATTTAGATGTCTGATTGTTTGTAGGGGGAGGACAAGTCAGGGGTCGTGCCTCAAAAGATACTATATTTTTTTTATCGAATCACTTCTAAGTTATACCAGTACTAGAAGTCAAAGCCCGTTGTGGGGAGGGGCAATTACAACGGGCATTAGAAAAAACATTTCACGAAAATATGCCTGCACTGAATATATTTAATCTTCGTCCACTTAAAATAAATCACTTTTTATTATATATGCCCGAATCGAATTCCATGCTCTTCTGGAAACGAGCGGAAACTTCTGGCGTTCGAAAGATTTCGTTTTGAGAATACAGTCATTCTTTATATCCATACGGACGATTTATTTGTGGGGGAAAAAATTAAGCTATGTAATCTGGAAAAACTATTTTAAACGAATTGGAATCACACTTTCCTTTCAAAGCCTGATGACCCTGGTGAATATGACGTCAGACGTCATGTTCATCACGGTCACGCGATTGCTCATTTTGTCACGCAAATGATTCGCTTTTTTGACTCTCGGAAACAAAATGGAGCTGAAAATAGCAAAAAACCGCTTAAAAAAGCAGGGAACGGGTAGATTTTCAGATTTTTAAAGTAGCACAGATTGTTATTTATATTTTTATACATAATTATGAAAAATTTCAAGCGGTGTGGATGTTATGACGCTTTTTGTGCTTTTTAATATTTTTGATGTTATTTTTCTTCTTGGAGTAATGGCGGTAAAATATTTATACAGAGCCTGATTATGACCAACAGGGGCCGCAGGCATGGATGAATTTGGGGGAGCCCATCTATGAAATTTGTTTTATTTTTCATACAATTTTGATATAAAATATATTTCTGAAGATCATTTGATATTGGGGGCCCTTAGCAAAGTCCCGTTTTGCCCATGCAATAATAAGGCTCTGTATTTATGTTGAAGTGGTTGCCCGGAACTGTTACAGAGTCAGTGAGTCAGGGATTATCGTAACTATATAATAGGATGTAGATCATAACGGTAATATGAGAACTAGGGGGGGGGGGCTTCCCTGCCCATAGTTATTAGAGATGAGACGGGCTCAGCCCGAGCCCGGGCCCGAACCGGGCTCGGGCTCTGTAATTCCCAGTTGCGTTCGGGCTCGGGCTCGTGAAAAATTTCTCATTTATTGAACATACTCCTTGAAACAGATTTTTAAAAGTGATTCATGAGGAAAATAAAAGTACTTATTTAAAAAAAAAAAAAAAAAACGGTAGGGGTGCCTAGAAGTTGCGTGAAGCTATTTGGGTATTTCAGAAAGGCGGCTTATATTGCTTAGTTAGTCATCAGATCGGACATTATTTGATAAACATGTATATAAAGAATTAGAAAGTGCATTGAGAGTTTGCAACTATATTTATCGTTAATTTGCACAAACAGCAAAATTTGTTGTATTCTATCAATGAAGTAATTGAATTTTTTTAATTTCGGCTCGGCGGCTCGGCTCCGACTTAAATAATATTGCTCGGGCTCGGGTTAAGAGTTTTCGGGCTCGGGCTTTAAAAAATGAGCCCGAACTCATCTCTAATAGTTATGGACGCCCATGCCTGCTGCCGCCACCGTGCCCAGGCATCAAACCAAAACAAAGGCTAACTGTGACAAACTAAAGCACGTAGCGTCCGATCCTACCAAAATAACACGGCAATTGTCTTCGTAAAAAAAAAAAAAAAAATCCACTGAAGGAGAAGGAAAGAAACAAAATGATATCTCTGACTCGGGAGTGTTAAATAACCTTCCCGGTTCCAGACATACCGTTTTCATTTCCCTGTCCGAAAAGATGCATTCGAGTGGCAATTCCGCGTACGTCCTTGACAATGGGAAATCGGAAGTAGCGAGCCGAGAAGAAACGCGGCCACTTTACCGGTGGCGATGGCGGCTGATCTCTTCTTGTGTGCTCAGGCTGGAAGAGAATGATATTTTTCTCTCCCTTTGTAGTCGGAAGTAGGTCACATGGGAATTAATGTCTGGAAGTACGTCTGCAACCTAGAAATGAGGGGTTTTCATTTTTTGGACACTTCCCTCGCGTGCCCGATTTGAAGAAATAATGAGTGAGGGAGAGAGAAAAAAAAAAGGGGGGGGGCTTGGCATGAAAGGTTAAGTAATAGCCTGTTTGTCAAAATCTGAGCGGTTGCTCAAGTTCCGCAACGACGATCGCTCTTCAAGTGGGGGACACCCACGATTCGCGCATTAGCTGCAGATACCACATGAGATCAGTCTATATCATAGCGCTGCAGTGTTATGCGAGTGGACGTCTTGGATCCTGCAGATACCCAGAGACCGTCGCTGGCCGCTTGGCCAATTATCACTTGTAAGCAATAAATTTTTCGCACGAGAAGAAAGCAGGAGATACTCCGGACAATAGGTAATTGGAGACCGTGGATAATATTGCGGTTTTCACACTTGTGGTTTTCACCCCATCTATTGTTCGGTAGAGGGTCGCAGCGTCCAAACACGGTCAAATTTCCCCGTTCAAATACATTGTAGCGGCGACAGTCTCTGGGTATCTGCAAAGGCCTTTAAAATGACTATGAAAATTCAAGTGCACCGGTCTACTTATTTAAGCTGATGATACGCACCTACTCCAGCTTCAAAATGACAATTGTGCTGGTAAAATACAGCGCTCCTACCTCCCCCTCCCCTAACTCGCGCGCACACACACATGTTATTACTTTATCGCAGAAATATGACACAGTTCACGCATTGAGTTATTCTTCTCGTTTACTCTGTGCTATTCATCAGCATGACAAACGCGCCGCAGAAATTCGGATGAGAAACGTTTTATGTTTTTATTTTTTTCTCCTCCTTTTTCATTTGGCACTTCTATTAACAGATGCAAAATGCTTTCCTGTTCGCTGATCACTAGAAGTAAAACTTCTTTAAGCCGGGGTTTCCTGCTCGCGTCGACGGCAAGCGCTCCAATTTGTCAACCGTGAAAAAACGCCCGGAGTCTTTCGTGCGTCCACCAGATCAGGACGTCCCGAGCGACGCTCAACGCTAGAAGGAAACCACTTTTTAATAAACGCGTTCTTTGGACGCGAGAGGCACCCGCTAAGGTCATTAATCACTCTGGTCGCTGGACGCTGGACGCTTGCAGGAAACCAAGGCTTTTGGCGCAACTAGGGAGAAATTCAGATTTCTTTTTCCGACGGAAGTAACGCTCAGTAAAGGAAGTGACTTATATATCATATACTCCACGCTGACCCTGAAAAAGAAGAACCACAGAAAAACCTACCTTTACAACCGCTCTGCTGCTTTCGCCCACTTCATCCTGTACAAGTACGCGGAACCTGTTAGGGAAAGAAACGGCGAGAAAAACAGTCAAGTGCCGTATCTTTGAGACATCAATCTTTATTTTATATATCAATAAGCGTTGTGAAGGTACATCCAACACAATATTTTACATGTAACCCCAACCTCACAGGAGGTTCTCGATAATCCTTATTTTTAGATGAATAATATTCATGTTTTTGTAAAAGCACAAAGAAATGGACCCTGGCTGGAATCAATCCCAAACAATAGACAGAACCTGCGGTTTAAAAACACGGATACAGAATAATAATTCGAAACCTACCAGCAGACGAAATCAACGCTTAAGAACACTGTGATAGAAAAACACCAAAAAAAAAAAAAAATTTACACTGCCTGCATTCGAACCCAACAAACAGAGGAAAACATAAGTTAAAGAACTCAGTTAAAGTATAATACTAGACTATGGATATTCCCCCCATTCAAACCCAACCTCCAGACGGAAAAATGGTATAAGAAAACAGGGCTCTACAACATGGACACTTCCTGGATTTTAAATAATTATCATGAATGACCAATGATTCTTACTGGAGATTTTGATGTTAATTTTCGCTCTCAAGAATCTCAGCCATTAGTTGATTTTTTAAAAGAAAAATTTGATCTAACTATGAATACTTCTCGACTTCGATCAACAACGCGTTTCGGTACAACGATAGATGCTGTATTTTCAAGAAAATTGGCAAATTTAGAGAGTAAAATTTATGTTTCACATTATAGTTACCACAAACCTATAATTTCATACATAAAAAATTACGATGACATTCAAGTACCTATTTCCAAAGAATAATATGAATATAACATTATATAATCTTTGTAAAGTACATAATAATAAATATAATTAAATTATAATATGATATTTATTTTAAGTTAAAGTTTAATCATTTCAGTGATATATGTCGTAAACGTCAAAGAAGTTTTACTTCAATCGCGCGTAAAGATTACACGCATACACTTTTTAATTATTATTATTATTAAAGTTTCCATTTTTTTAAGAAAGGATATTTTTTAATGAATCAGATAAAAACTAAAATAAAATAAGTAAACATTCAGCAGCCTGATAATTAAAAAAAAAAGGAAACGGATCGAACTAATATACACACATCTCCCTCTCTTACACACACACACTCACACACAAAGTATACATTTAACTTTTGTGCGTTAAAAATCTCTATTGGAGGGGTTGTTAATACAACCCTTCCATTAGAGATTTTTAATTGACTTTATAAGTGTCAAAACAGCGCCGGTAATTTTTTTTGAAAAAGTTCAGTTTTTAATTTTTAATATCTTATAGAATGTTATGATTCCCCCCCCCCCCAAATGAACGGGCGTTAGAAAAAAATATTTGATGTTAAGTCCAGTGAGTGACGTTAGTCCAGTGAGAAAACTATGTTTTTCTCGCTGGACTTCTGTATACAGGGTCATCCTAAATAGTTTATTATTATTATTATTATCATTATTACTCGTTTATTTGTTTTGTATACGCCATCAGAAGTAATTAAATGTCATTAAAAAACTTTTCCTATTTGGAAGTATAAGTCTAAAATTCAAATTTAAATGTTGCCGCAATGATGAAACAGTTTGAAACACTAAATGGAAGTAAGTACCTTACTAAAAAAATAGTAAAAATACTTATTTCATTTTTTTATTTATTCATTTTTAACTTATATACATATAACATTGCAAATCAAAAGCCCGTTAAAATCCCACATTTCTAGAACTACGCAGTTTTAATCTCAGTTGGAACAAAGGAATCCGCTTTCAAAAACTGGAATTTACTACACGGTCCTTTTCAATTCCTTTGTAATGTTGTAGACAGTCCCTGCGTCAAGTCACTCTGGCGCAGTGGTTCCCAACGGGGGGTACGCGACCCCCCAAGTGGGTCGCCATGCCTTTTCAGGGGGGGGGGTCGCCGCAGACCGATTTTGTAGGAGATGAATGGCAAAATATTTCCACGTTTCTCTGCCATGAGACACGCTTTCTCCCTTTTCTCTTTGTAAAGTAAAAATCCTTTTTCATATCAGGGCGCTTTTATCAAATCTACAAAAACTGACGTCGTAAAGTGAATCTAGGAGTGTTAACCAATTTTGAAAACGTGTGCACTAAGGCAGAAGTATCGGAAATAGAAATTGCAGTTAATTAAAGGTGAGAAACCTTGAAGCTCTTAAATCTGAAATTCAAAGATATATCCCAGAGCCATGGGCGCCCATAAGGGGGGGGCAAGGTAGGGCACTTTCCCCCCTAAAGATTTAGGTTAATGTCTCATGATGTTAACAAATGGGAAAAACAGAACTAAATTTGTTAAACGTTGTGCGAAATCCACTTCACACATCTTTAGATGTCGCCGATCTTCCTGATGACGCGCAGGACGAATTTTTAAATTTGCAAAAGGACTCTCCTCAGCACGTGATTTATACCAAGAAAAATCTTTAATTCAATTTTGGTGTGCAATGCGTCACTCATATCCGATAATTTCTAAGCTTTCGCTTCAAATGTTAGTGCCATTTGCATCCACTTACGTGCGTGAAGTTGAATTTAAAACTCTTTTGTAGATTAAGACAAAAGCTAGTAATAAATGAGATGTCCAAGATGCGGTTGGCTTTGACCAATATTCAGCCAAGGATAGCATAACTTGTCAGCCAAATACAACCTCAGTCATCCTAATAATAATCAGTACGGAATAAAAAGATAATCATTTTTAAATCCCCAATATATATATTTTTCATTATTTATTTTTTTTTTTTTTTGTCTTATTGGTCAAAAATGATGGATGGAAGAGAGGGGGGGGGGGGGTCGCGAACATTCTTGAAAATTTTGAAAGGGGTCGTGATTAAAAACAGGTTGGGAACCACTGCTCTGGCGTCTTGAAAGACTCGAAAAACCGCTGCCCAGATTTTTTGTTTGGCCAATAATTGCAACGTGCATGGATCATGGTACACGACCTCAAAAGTTAATAAAAGGGGCTGATGCAGCCCACCAGCGACTTTTCCGCGTGACCGCAACTGCCAAAGAAACATGTATCCAGTCGTCCAATAAAATGGTGTAATCGCAGTTGGACTCCGTCTCATTCATCCGTAACGCGTGCCCAAGGATTGTTGCCGGCATGCTACAACAATGGCTCTAAGCCAGAGTCCCGAGCCGCCTCGCCAACGACGAGAATGGGTCTCAAACAGCCTCGCCTCCTCGGGCCCACGACCAGAACCTTCCTGTAGCCGTTTAATGCTCTACACACACACACACACACATATATATATAAGACTTTTTCAGTTTGACGAGTAAATATACTGAATATTAAAACTTGCTTTGTGAAAATACAGAAAAACCTTACGAGTTGGACAACTCCTTAAGTTGGAGAACTTATCTGAAGTACGGAATGTTCCCATTACATTGAAATACACCTTCGTACGTTGAACATTTTTTTAGCCGAAAATGTCTAACTTGAAGAGCTTTGGCTGTATCTGTTTCTATTTAGTTAATATTTAAAATGTTGGAATGAACTATACTGCATATAACTATTCCGTCAACTTACTTAATTTGGAAACATGGGTAAGCTGTACCAGAATGCTCCGTTTACTTTTGTAAAGACTTGGATTATTATAAACCATAGTGATGAGCCATTCGAATGATTTTCAAAATCGATTAATCGATTTCGTATAGTATCAAAAATCGATTAATCGAATAGGGAATATTCTCGATTTTCACTATTCTAATAGTATTCGCGATTAATTGTTTCACTGTTCGAATGCCGTGTGCTATTTAAATGCTATGTGCTAAGCTTTTGAATTATTTTTCAAATTCGATTGTCTCGAATGGATTTAATAATTGATTAATTCAAATAGTTCCATTCATTCATAACCATCACCAGGGGAGGCATTTCAGTTTTTCTTTTGGGGTGCGAGATTTGATGCATTAACATCCAAAATATGGAATAAATGGAATGTTTGTTAAATTCGGGGCTACGACCGCGCTCTCTATTTGCCGCCCTTGCCCTATGCTACATTACACACCTTTAATGCAACACCATACATAAAATCTCCCTCCGGTTTAAGTCAGTTCGCAAAAGTTGACCAAAAAACAGTCAAAGGCGCAATTCTATACTATGATCTTCAGAATATCGCGTAATTAAGTCATAAGCCATAAACCCTGCTCCGCTTTCTTCCAGACTTTCATATTCGTCCAGACAGTCCGATCATCATACTTTTAACGATGCCCCGGGGAAGTATAAAGATCGAACGAATCAGTGTAAAACCTGCCTGGTGTTCGTAATACAGAGAGAGAACGCATTCCGATATTTTAATTTATCCTTGTTTCATATACTTCAGGAGTGTCTATTCGTAAAATCCAATTGGTTGTTGTTCGTTAAAGGTTTTCCATTCGGGGAATGACGTAGAAGATACTTAATCATCTTTATTTTATACGTTTGCTTATAAATTTTTATTAGACAGTTAAAATTCTGGAGAGGTCACTCGAGGTTTGAAGTTAGTTCTTTTTCAGCTTAGACACATAGAGAGCAAGCTTTAAAAGATGGCCTGAATAGTGACAATGTGTTGAAAATGGCAGTCTTTGAAACAAGACGGAAGAGTAACTACATTCTAAAGCAACTCCAATACAAACATTTAATAGAGATCTATTGCTGTTTCTAATGACCTCGGACTAACGGCACGCCAACACCAGATCTACTATATGGGACAGCGATGGATAAAAGTGAACGTCTTCCATTTTATTGAGTCCACTGTATGTGAGGAAGACCGACTCAGCTTGGTTGTCTCCTAATTTTGCGCCAATTCCAGATAGGAGACCAGCAACTGGATTCTAAAGAGTTATCCTTTCGACATGGAGGACAATGGAGCCAAGACAGATCTTACATGCACCAGTGTACTTTTAGCGTACTGCATTCTCCAACAGGTCGGTCGAGAGGCAGCAATCCCGAGCGCTAATCGAAGTCAACACCGCTTCACTGTCGGTGTTCTGGTGGGAATTGAGCTTCAACCGACTGAGCAGCTGCGAGGCGCATCTAGATATACTTTCAAGGTTTTGTAGCGACCCACCAAGAATTGAATTGGGACCCATTGTTCGGCTGCGATCTTCTGTTAAGAATCGCTGGGCTTACAGTATTAAGGAGTCTTACCAGGAATTTCCTACTTAGGCGCAGGCATCTCCTGTATATAGTATTTTCGCAAGCAAGAACTGTTGGAAAATATTGAATCGATAAACATTCTGTATCGATGATATTTATCTTTCTTTTTTTTTTTTTTACCCTCCGCTAAAGAGGGTAATAGTTTTGGGCAGACAAAAAAAGTCGTGGATGATAATTGATAGTAAATAAAATCTTACAGATCTCACGGAAATTTGAAACACACCAAGATCCGACACATGATTGGAATAATGGATACTTGAAAAATTTCAAAGTAACGTCAGATGAAACAAAAGGGGAAACTGTAAGATTTTGTCAGAGCGTCTGCGACTGGCTGTCAAGTTCCCGAGGTTCCGATTTCATTTTTCAGAACTTGGATTTGTTTCCAGAGTCGCGTTCAAACTTTTGTCCCTCCTCGGAGCAAGTGGTGGTGTTCTGTCGTGGCATTTCTAAAATTTTCATTTTTGCGGGATCAGTGTGAAATAGCTCGTAGGCTTGGTATTTCACGCTCTACTGTTCAGTATTACATCGTTAAATATCAGAAGAATATACCCGGGACTGTTGTTCAAGGCCGCGCTGGCCGTCCTCGCCAGTTGTCTGATCCGGAAGAAAGTCATCGTGAAACTAACCGTCTATTTATGCAAAGAAAAAGGGAAGATCCAGATTTTCGTGCTCAAGAAGCGGAATCCAAATCCAGAAGACAAGACAGAAAACGTTTACGACTCTGTCTAGATATACGATCGAAAAGACCAAGAACAGATACTGATCTAAATGTAAGGTGTGAAGAACTAGAATTTCGTAAATTAGCTGAGAAATTTTTCGAAGCTGTTGCTGATGGTCCAATCCACCAATGCTATTGTTGTGATCGACTGTGGTTCAAAAAGTCAATAAGAACCCATTCCAAAACAACTTTACTGTCCAAAGGAGCGACAACGGACTTTATAAAACTAGTCTTTTACAAAGATATCGATGATATTGGCAAATTTTGCAAAACATGTTACGATTGTTTGATTAAATTGACAATACCAGAATTAGCTATAAGCAATGGCTTCGAATTCCCCGAAATACCGGATTGTTTAAAATACTTGACACCACTGGAAGAACGGTTGGTTTCTCCCCGTTTGATTTACATGCAAATACATCCTGTACATGGCTGCCAATACAAATTAAAAGGTTCTGTCAAAAAACCTCTTTAGCGGAGGGGAAACTAATTTCAGCTGAAGGCTGAATATTTTTTTTTTCTTTTCTTTGCTGTGAATTTATCGACAGAAATTGCTAATCATGAGGCTCCAAAGTCCCAAAACGAAAAATTGCGGCAGAGCGTGCTAGCTCCATTGTATAAATAGAAACCAAAAAAAAGTAGCTGCAACAACCCATTGTTCCAAACAGAAGTTAATTATTTTGTGACCCAAACCTCTGACCATTTAGTCGTAGGCGGATGACTCTTCTGTAATCGTGCATTCAGAGATTAAGGGTTGAGAATTACTTCAATCTTTACTTGTTGCGGCTTTTTTCTGAATGGCCCTTTTTCTTAGCTAAAACTTCCTTTCTTTTTTCATATATTCCATTTTAGTGAACTCTAACGAGCAACTGCGGTAGGATAACTATAAAAAAGAGGGAATACAGTTTAATTTTGCGACTATGCTTTATTGTTCTAAAGTTAAAGGTACGTGATTTATTTTTATTTTTGCGACATTCCTATTTTTTTCTTAAAAGTGTGTATAGTTTCGGTTTGTCTGTGTGTCTCTCAATGTTTTATCATCTGTAAATATACCTCAATCGCTACGAAATTCAATAATGCAGTTACTGTAAAGCATTGAATTTGTTTCTAAATTTGTCAACTCTTCATTGCATTTTACAAAAGTAACATGCATTAAATAAAAAAATTGCACTGAATTTAGCGACTTTTTGCCAAAGACCAAAGAACAACTGCCAGCAGTACTATGCATCCTATCAGAAAGGACAAGTATAGTATTTTCCTTTTCTTTTCTTTCTTTCTCTTTTTTTTTTTTTTTTTTTTTCAGGGGAACAAAAGAATTCCAATACGTTAGGTTCTTTTGTAAAGCATTTTTTAAAGAACATTTTAAACACAAATTTGCATTTCAAACAAAACAAAATGAATAAGTATTGATGAAGTTTATAAAAGAATTCCCTTCGTCGAAATTAGAGCATGTAACTAATACACTTTTTAATTGGAAAAAAGAAAAGAACGCTGATAGGTAAGGATAAGTACCATAATTTGGCAATAGTAATATCTTTTTTTCTTTCTTTTGTTGCTCTAAATACGTTGATGCTGAGTTTTGATTCGCTTAGTGCAGATAGTGGCGTGCGCAAGGTCGGGAGGGAGAGTTGAGGGGTCAACCCCTCCCAACCTTGTCGTAGAATTTTTCAGCGGAAATACATAAGTTTTTAATTTTCATCATAACGACTGCGCATTTTAACTTTAAAATTACGTCGAAACTCCCCCCCCCCCCCCTCGCCAAAGGAAGTCTGTGTTCGTCACTGTACTCAGGTATAAATGTGTTTTATCAATACAACTTAAGAAGTTTTCAAAGCTTTTTTTTTTTTTCCCAAATCGTCGACCATTTATCAATGAAATTATATGGACACTTTTGTTCATTTTTAATCCTTTAACGCGCGGTGTCCTCGCCGCGAGCACACAAAACTCTGACGTTTTGACTGTTGTCAGTCAGGAAGAATAAATTTAATTTTTACAAAAATACTTGAGGGTCCATAGTTACAGGAGAATCCTTTACTTTTTAAGCACATCATTTCCCGAAAAAGATGTCGATTATTTGCAAAATTCTCAGGATCCTTTTTAACAGCACAGGCATCTGCAGAAAAGTAGAAGAATACGATGGAAATACATTGCTATAGAAGAACTGGATAGACTGCCCAATGCTGAAAAAAAAGGCAGTCGTTGCCATCGCTCGATTTAACTACCAGCAAGATGGCGGTCGATCGAATCGTTCATCGCTTGCCACAGATCAACAGACCCTTTTTGACACAGATGGCTGTGAGCACAGCCATTGATTGCCATCTTGCTGGTAGTTAAATCGAGCGATGGCAACGGCTTCCTTTTTTTTTTCAGCATTGAGAAATGATTGCGCTTCAAAGGGTTAAAATAAGATCAGATAAGACTCATTCAACAGTAGTTGCTCTGTTTGAACTTATCGACTGAGCCGAGGCACGTTCACACCTTACGTAACTTCCATTTACGTGATAAAATGCAATGAATTTTCCTAATCCTCCCCCTGACAGAGAGAGCTGGTGTGTTGATGAAATTACTTACCTTTTGCAACCTGAACTTGATGCGGACAGGTAATGGGATTACGCCTCCCCTCCCCCAACAGTACACAGGCCTAGAACCTATCGTAGTGGGCCTATTGTGGGCAGTGCAGTCTCCTCCCCTTTGAGAGCCCCTCGTTTTGGAATGGAAAATAGAGCTTGCTCTCGACGAGGGAGCGAGGTTTTTTTCTCTGCAATTCTCCAGAAGCCAGTGACCTTTTCGGTCTGACGTGTCGGCTAAAAATGAAAGAATGCAAGCTGTGTCCATATCTTATCTATACGGCCATTTTTATGAGAGATTATGAATCCAGAGCCTGACTGGGGGAAGGGGGGAGCAGCTGCCCCGGCTCCTCAGTCAAAGAGGGTCCTCGAATCAAGGTACAACCCTATTATATTCAGTAGAAATGTGTGGTTTCTAGAACATTTTTCTTCTCAAACTTCAGTAATAAAGTTACTATACTAAAGTTTTTAGATAGTTTTTAGATAATTAGATCATTTTAGTCAACAAAACGTTCTATTTGAACATTTTGAGTAAAATGTTAAATATCTGGTCCATCGGCGCACCCACGAGGGGGTAGGGGGTCTATGGGAGCAAAATCCCCCCCCCCCCTAAAAATGAAGGGTTAGAAGTAAAAGTCTTTTAAAATTGGAAAATTTTCACTTAACGAATTAAAATTATTTTATTTTTTTTAATTGAATTCAAATTATTTCTAAAATATTTTATAAAAACCACTTATAAAAAAAATACTTACAGTTAGTAACGTGACTGACGAGAAAGACAGGCTGCGGTGCTGACATTTGGTCACACCCATCTCCTAAGTCCCATGACTTTGCAAGGGCAAAAAGGGTGTGATCAAATGTCAGCACCGCAGCCTGTCTGTCTCGTCAGCCACGGTTAGTAATGAAACACAGTTGATCTCGGCTACAACATCAATGAAACGAACAGGTAATTATTTATGACTCCATTATGACTATTACAGACTAGTTACTTTGTTAGTGGGCTTGTGTTCTACTGACCAGTGATACAGAATATTTTGACGTTGTAAGAGAATTGTAAGTATAATCGCGATCGTTATAACCGGGATCAGTAGTATTTTTAGTTCCCCTAAACTAAAATCCTGGGTGTGCCACTGATCTGGTCAGTATGATCATGTTGTACGTTTGCTGTACGGTCAGTACGTTTGCTGTACGTCATGCTGTACGGTCAGTATGATCATGTTGTCGCTTTGTACCGCCCACACTTGCTAAATTTTGATGCCCTCTACCCTTCTATGGCATGACTCCCCCTCCCCGTCTCCGTAGCGTAACAACCTTAGTATCATTTTTATTAAAGCCTCACTCATGCTTAACTCACAAAATGCATGTATAAAGGATCCCATAAATATTTATAAGAGGGCCGGGTTCATTTCCTGACGAAAAATGAAGCCTGGCAAAGCGTCCGGAGGAGTTCTTTCGGTAGACAAGACAGACGGTAGTCGACCTTACGTCTTTGTTAATTTGCTTTGCTCGTTCGCCGGCCGAAATAGTGTTCGAGTTTTGGATTGAGGTCTTTTAAGTATAAATCTGCTCTAACAGTGAAAAATGGTTCGACCGACACACTAGTTGTTACAAGTGCGCGAAAATTTGGAAATTCATCATAACCCAAGTTTTATCCAGTCTTGGGAAGTACACTATTGGGTTGTAGAGACCCTTTATTCCTAATACCCATAAAGGATCTCTATTTGGTTGAACCTTTCTTCCCCCCCTCGACCGTTACGTAATTTATGCAAGCTGGTCAGCCCGACCCTATAGTCTATCACGAGAGGCTGGGCATAGCGGATTAAATTGCTCTCTGGCGATTTGGCGTGCAGTCAGACTCCTTTGGCAAGAGTCGTTTCACCCGCTGTTACACACTGCACGCTAGGGGTTGCCGCCAGCATGAAATTTTATCTCGCAGCTATTTACAGTTTTCTTGTTATCTTTTTATTTTTTCTTAATGTTTTACTTATGTCAAGGCCTGTGGGGTGATTATGGATTGATGCAATTTATGGGATCTGCATCAGTTATGTTTCATCAATTTTTCATTTCAAATAATTGCATTGCTTCCGCACTTTAGCATTGAAAGACTAAAGTTAGGAAGCAACGCTGGACGCATAAGGGGACTAGTCAATTTAAACATCCTAACTATCCTAATTTAAACATTGTAAAGTAGAGAGCCTGCAGGTTATGACTTGTAAAGTTCATTTGCATGTAAACTACATCTATTTTCATTTGTGTATTACATGAAGTGTGCTTTTAAAAAAATTACAAGCAAAAAATATTCATTAGAAAAGTATGTTTAAAATATCGGTTCTCCATCCTCTAAACCTAGCTGTGGGAATTTTCGATATTTTCGATTAGAATAGAACGACCTCAGAATTGCTAACATTAAGATACTGTATAGGATAATTTAGGATTTTGTTTGTTTAAAAAGAAACATACAAAATATAGCAATTTTAAAAGCCAAAGTAAGGGGGAAATAAGAACGAATGAATTTTAAAAGAACAGATAATTAAGACAAAAAAATTAAAAAAATTATAATGCAATATATGGGATCTGCATCAATTATATTTCATCAATTCATTTCAAATGATTGAGTTTCTCATTTTTCCGATTATTTAAAAACAGTCAAAAGCTCAGGTGATGCCCCCTCCATCACAGATCTACAGGGAGGGCACAAGGGTACGTGACGTGCTCCCACCCCTACCCTCAGACGAACTAAGTTTATACTATATAGAAGATTGACTTGTTTTGTAAATTGAAGTTATTTCATAAGAAATCTTTTGCGGTTTAAAACAAAGTCAACAGTAAAAAAATTATCAAGAATTTGCTTTCTCATTTAATTTTAAGTTTTTAGCTATTTACCTTATTAATTTTTCACTGAAACAAAATGGTCCAAAGAAAGTCTTAAAAAATCATTCTTGAATACGAATTAGTTTTTTCTTTCATTGAATTTGTAGTTTGTGCTTGATTAAAAGAATTTAGCATTTTATAAATAAGGATTATATGTAAATGAACTTTACACAAAGTTTAACATTTACTTTCTTACCGTTACAAAGACGAGCGGTTATTATTCTTTGTTGTTTGTTACACACATTATTGCTAGCCCATATTAATCTTTCAGTATCCTACAAGAATCAGTAATGCAATTTTCGTCCTCGCTTCAATCTGCATCCATGGGATAACATATAGGTTTAAACCCGAAGAGTTTATCTGCATCTATAATCCATATCTATTAATTGCTAAAACCCCGGACTAAACATTTAAAGAAGGGTTTTCTCTAATCGTATGTAAATTTCATACAAAAGCCAAACGATGATTGCTTTTTAACTGTACACTGTTTCTTTTTTATTTCCGTAACATATTACCTTCAAATCTAAAATTGTAATTTTAGACTGCAATTTTAAATGCATTAAAATATATATTTAGAACAATTAATCAACAACAACAAAAAAAAAAATATTGCTGTTTTTCGCGGATCAACTTGCGGTGCGGGCGGCAACCCCTAGCGTGAAGTGTATAACAGCGGGAGAAACGACTCTTGCCAAAGGAGTCTAACTGCACGCCAAATCGCCAGAGAGCAATTTAATCCGCTATGCCCAGCCTCTCGTTAGTCTATCTAGGCAACAGCCTAGGCCGCCGAACCGAGAAAGGCGGCACTATTTTTGCAGCAAATTAATTTTTTCAGTCCTTTCTGGAAGGGAAAAATTTGTTTCCTCTGCCAAGCCAACGCCTTCTAGTTACAGAAAGCCTTACAACTCCTACGTCACCAAGCTTTGACGTCATCACTATGACTAGGTTTACGAAAGTGACGACATCACAGTTTTAATTTCACAAAGTAAAATATTTTTAAAATCTGGTAATGCTACAAATATTAGAAAATATCTTATATTAAACTTATCTTATATTACTTTTCTCGTATAAAATTATTCATTATGATCTATTTCCTTATCATATTATTTAATTAGTCATCGTTAAAAACTGCCATGTGTCGCATAATTATATTTTTTTATCTCTATTAAAATATTGTTACTCATGGGTAAATTCACCAAAAATTTTTAATAGTTTTATTTTGCGAAAATAAAACTTTTAATTGTAGGCCTAGTGATGACATCAAAGCTTGATGACGTAGGAGTTTTGAGGCTTTCTATATGTAGGAGGCGCCGGCTCAGCTCATCCTTCAGTTCATCTCTAGAGAACTGGCCGCTTGGAAGATGCGAAAAATTGACACATGGGTCCAGGCCCTGATTATCGCACGGACACTTGGGGCTCGCGCCTTGGGCACACATGCAGAAATAGGCAAAAAAAATGAATTTGAGATATATAGGAGCACAAAAATCAAGCCAGCAATATATACGGGCACGAAAGTGGAAAAGTGCCCTGGGCACAAAAATGCTACAGTCAGGCCCTGGCTAGATACAATTCGATCCTTTTTAAAAAATACAACCCGTTAATAGATTTCCTTTTTTTTTTTATTTATGGACTGTGCCGTTAACCTTTTCCACACCAAAATTTAGGGCCAATCGCATGCTAAAAGGCTTTAACCAACGAGACAGTAACGTAACGTAACTGGGGCGTTTCACCCCGTCCGCTAAAAACTGTTGCCTTACGCCAGTACCACAGATGCACAGGGGAGAATTTGGCACGTTGACCGGATGACAACCATTGACTAATTAATTAAAACGGTCTTCCCCAGGCGGCTCTTAGTTCGGGGACGTTCAAAAAAATTTGTTTAAAAACATTGTTTTAACCCTTTAACGCGCAGTGTTCCCGCTCTGGGAACACCAAACTCTGACGTTTTGACTGTTGCCAGTCACGGAGAATAGACTGGATTTCTATAAAAATAGTTGCGAGTGACACAGCTCCACGAGAATCCTTTACTTTTTAGCACGTGCATTTCCCGTCAAAAAATGGTCACGATTATTTTTAACAGCACTGACATCTGCTGAAAATGGAAGAATGCGAGAACAGCTGGATAGATTGCCCAATGCTGAAAAAAGGGCAGCCGTTGCCATCGCTCGACTTAACTGCCAGCAAGATGGCGGACGATCGAAACGTTCATCGCGTGACACAGATCTAGAGACCCTTTTTTGACGCAGCCCGCACAGCCAGCTGTGATCAAAAAAGGGTCTCTAGATCTGTGGCATGCGATGCACGTTTCGATCGTCCGCCATCTTGCTGGTAGTTAAGTCGAGCGATGGCAACGGTTACCTTTTTTTCCGCATTGGGAAAGGGTTGCGCCTCAACGGTTTAAAGGGGCGTCGTTAAAATCCATCGCCAGTTGTGCCAAATTTGGTCGGGCTCAGGCGGTATGGAAGTACCCTAGGCCTACGGGTTGGATTTCTCCCCCTTCCTGGCCATAGGTATGGACAATCGTCCATCTGTAACGTCTAAACACATTTTTGTGCATAACTAACAAAGCCACAACGCAGTGAATTGCAAAAACTATTATTTACGCAATGAAAGAACCAGAGAAAATTCTGCACTGAAATATTGAATATTAAACGTATCGGGAAAATTTTTGCTACAGAATTTCCCCGTAAATTTAATACTTGGAAGCTTCAAGCTTCATGGTGTACACACGACTGCCATCCATTTCAAACCTCAATGATGAAGATCGCAATTTCTGACTTGTGTAAAAAACCTTATCTTCTCGTCAAGGGAGAAACTGCGATGCTGACACGGTTAGATAAGCAACGATCGCTGCCCTCCCCCCTCCCCCCACCCAAAAAATAAAAATGAGAGAGGAAAAAAAAAATGGGGCTCTCGGAGCAACAGCCCTTCCTGGTGATGATGATGATCTAGGGCTGCGGAAAAGCGTCAGGGGTTCGTTTCACGCCCATGTGCGTGGCAAGGAAAAAGAGCGTAGAGGGGGTGCCGGATAGTCTATTTTGTATTGCAAGGAGGGGGGGGGGGGTGAGTAGATATGCGTTATTTGCATTATTCGTCCTTTGAAGCACAATGGTTATCATTATGTTCTCCGGTTTGTTTTGCGGTCGCCGTTCGAGATACAGTGAAACGCAAAAATATGTAAGCATTCGTCATAATTCCGACCCCCGGCTCCATGACATGACGGCTTTGTTTATTCGCAAAACGTGTAGTTCCCAAAATGAAATCTGACGTTTCAATTTAGGAGAGCGTTTTCTCCACTAGTCGTCTGCGGATGTGTAGGAAAGGGTTCAGATTACATGTTGCCTATGGATGTAACTTTTCTTTGTGCTAATAGGCATTAACCGTTATATACGTAGCGATGTATGTCTGCATCGTATGTTTAAAACTGCTTAACATCATTGGCTTGTTTTTAAAGCTGTTCGAAAGTCCTTTGACGACTGTGATTCTTCGGGGAGAACACCCTTACGGCCGTATTCACCAAACACTTGACACGCGGATTAAACCAAACTCGAATGTTAAAGTCATCGGTAAGATATCTTACCGACGACTATAACACGCGTTTCAGGATTAATCCGGGTGTCAAATGTTTGGTGAATACGGTGCAGTTAGAAAGCCGTTAAAAAGTGCAGTTAGGGGATCTCATGGCTGCGAGGGTTTGCGCACCCATCTCTGCCAGCCGCCTGCGAGCGGTGAGGTCTCGGGTTCGAATCCCGTTAACCCATGGTTGTCATTTCCACCCCCTTCTTCTGTGTTTGTACATCTGTTGTGCTCTTTGTTATTAATAAATGTTATTTGGAATTCATAAATGTCAAAACGGATATTCAGGGGTATAAGACGATCCTCGAGATTGCAGTCAGAAACCTCAAGAACAATTCTCAAATCAAACAAACAAACAAAACAAAGTGCAGTTAGTTGCTGTTGTCTTTGGATCCGAGCTTAACCCTACAAGGCACCTGGTACCAAATGTAGAACCTCCACTTTAATTATTCCTCTACGTCTATAAAATACTAGTATAGACATCTGTCGGTTTTTAAAAACATTTATACACAGATAGCAACGATATATTTCAGGCTGTTGCGTGTAGACGTACTTAGTGTTCATATTAATGCCGAACCTGATTGAAATCTAAACAGTTATCTTCCGAAAGTGGTTTTGTTTATTTTAGAAAATTAACAAAAAATGGGGACCTTATTGATGTGTGGGTTTGCTCACCCATCACTGCCAGCCACCTGCGAGCGGTGAGGTCCCGGGTTCGAATCCAGTTGACCCATGGTTGTCATTTACCCCCTTCTTCTGTGCTTGTACTTCTGTTGTGTTCTTCTATGTCTGTTAATAAATGTCAAAACGGATATTCAGGGGTATAAGACCATCTTCAAAATTGCAGTCAGAAACCTCGAGAAAAAATTCTCAATTCAAAGCCTCACCATGGCACAGTGGTTAAATCACTGGAAATGGTAGACGGGCGAAGTGGGAAGGTCCCGGGTTCGGGTCCCATCGACCTAACCGTTCGGACTTTTCCGTGTTTTTCTCCGAAACTTAGCGTAAATACGGGTTAGGACCCCTTAGAACAACGCTCCACGGAGGGCACCCCCCTTTGTGTTGTCCTACTGACGAGGATTTATAAGCGGGACCGAAGCAAGCACACGAAGCAAGCACACAACAACAACAACATTCTCAATTCAAACAAACACCAATGTGTAGCACAATGGTTAAACCCACTGACCAATGTGTAGCACAGTGGTTAAAGCCACTGACATTGGGAGATGGCTCAAGTGGAGGAACAGGGTTCTGTCCTCTCGCGGGGCCGTCGGTCTAGCGGTCTGGAGTTTTGGGCGGTTTTCTCCAGATGTAACGTGAATACGCGCTAGATACCCAGAAAAGTCCTCCCCCAAGGCATTTGACCCCCCTTTGTGTTTGTCCTTTCTTTGACGTGGATTTATAAGCGGTTCCTCGAGAGGAAGCACACAAATCCGAATACATGTTCCAACAACAACAACAACAATAAACCCACTGACATTGGTAGATGGTTCAAGTGAAGGAACAGGGTTCTGTCCTCTCGCGGGGCCGTCGATCTAGCGGTCTGGAGTTTGGGGCGGTTTTCTCCAGATGTAACGTGAATACGCGCTAGACAGCCAGAAAAGTCCTCTCCAAGGCATTTGCCCTGCCTTGTGTTTGTCCTTTCTTTGACGTGGATTTATAAGCGTTTCCTCGTGAAAAAGCACACAAATCCGAATACATGTTCCAACACAGCAACAACAACCAACAAACAAATTAACAAAACAGTCAGCAAAAAGTTTTGACCAGGAAAAAATGACTGTGTGTTGGAGTTCGTTCTATTAATAAATGAATAATACCAAACTTAAGTGCTAAAATTTCAAAATAAATAAAGTGGAGTAAGACCCAGTGCCCGCCGCATACAAAACTGAAATAAAAAAGTGATTTTCTAGGATTTCCCTGGTTGAGCGCTTGAACACACCCTATAGTAAATGGCCGGTTTTCGTAATTGAAGGTGAGTATAATAAGAGAGGTTTCCCATACTTCAGGTGTTTATGGTGAGTTAATCAGTTTGGTAATTTGCTTTTTGATTTGATTCATTTATTTTCGGACTTGTGAGTTTGATCTCGTTGACTCGGCCGCCTGATGAATTGCATTGGTTTATCTTGTTTGTTTGGATACCGCATATCGAGTTATCTATTTGGTAAATTAAGTGTCTTTGGGTGTTTCTTTCTTTGAACATATCATACATACTACATAGAAAACTCCTAGTTATGCTCGTCGGGAGCAATTCAATTTTTGTCCTTGGATCTTTTTTTTTTTTTTTTTTTTGAAGCAGAATTGGGGAAATTACATCGAAAATATATTTCCGATACAAAATGCAAGATACATTGAATTAACACATTAAAATGCAAAATGCTTTCTAAACTGAAAAAAATACGAACTACGTGTATTTTCAAAATTCACGCAAAATACAAACGCAAAATACATGTAAAACTTTTAAAGTATTTTAATTGAGAATAGATTAAATTTTCAACTGAAGATCCCAGTTGTGGTTACCCATAGAATTCCAGTAAGTACTACACAAACATGTTTTTACTTCTTTTTGGTATCACTTATATTTGTAAATGAGTTACCAGCAATATAGAAAAAATCCTAGATCAAACATCATTATGCTGTTTTAACTCTTTGAGGCAGCGCTCAGCATGCAGCTGGCTGTGGGCGCACAGCCAGCTGCGTCAAAAAAGGGTCTCTAGATCTGTGGCACGCAATGAACGTTTCGATCGTCCGCCATCTTGCCGGTAGTTAAGTCGAGCGATGGCAATGGCTGCCCTTTTTTCAGCAGTGGGCAATCTATCCAGCTGTTCTCGCATTCTTCCATTTTTCAGCAGATGTTAGTGCTGTTAAAAATAATCGTGACCATTTTTTTGACGGAAAATGACGTGCTAAAAAGTAAAGGATTCTCGTGGAGCTATGTCACCCGCAACTATTTTTATAGAAATCAAATCTATTCTTCGTGACTGGGAGCAGTTAAAACGTCAGAGTTGGGTGTTCCCAGAGCGGGAACACTGCGCGTTAAAGGGTTAAACAGAAGCCTGAAAAACTTTTTTTCCCTTTCCTATTAAGTTGAACCTAAAGCTCACAAGGGACACTAATCTCTTCAATTACGTGTAAGGTAAACACGGAAGGGGAAACTCCAGCGGAAAAGTGAAAACCGGCAATTTTATTTTCATTCAAACATCCCAGTCCGACCAATCTGTAGTGCTATGATTAACGTCAGAATACGAAATGAATTTTCAGCATGAATATACAAAATGCATTGAAAATGTATTTTAAAACACATTATCAAAAACTTTGATTTTGACTAGTGAAAATATAAAATGTAATGATACAAATGTATTTTGAAAATGTATTTCAAATGTATTTGCGATACTGCCCAACTCTGCTTTGAAGCACACTATTTGTTTTTATAGAAAATGACCGTTTTTCAAAGACGATTTAAATCTGGTCGTTGATTGGAGGGTTTTGATGTGTGCTTGTAGGTGTGTTTTGTGTTATGGCAAGTCTACACGAAGGCAGTGGCGGACTATTGCAAGTTTGTCGGGGGGGGGGGGTTAGTTTGTCGGTGGGGGCGGTTAGCAAGAAGATTGACATATACATCCATTTTATGGAAGTAAAATAGGATCTTTTATATTAATTTCTCTCTTCTCGGGGTGGGCGGTCGCCCCCCCTACCGCCGTTGCACGAATTTAATCCGCCCTTGCACGAAGGGCATCTGCCTTCGGGGAAGAGAATGCCTTGGTAAGAGTTTCTTAAAGGGTTCTAACGCGTGTTCACGTTAAATCTGGAGAAAACCGACCAAAACTCCAGACCGTTAGATCGACAGCCGCGCGAGAGGCCAGAACCCTGGACCTGCTCCTCCCAGTTTTCAGAGTTATCCATTCGTCCATAGTGGGGATGGGAGGTTGTTAATTGCACTTCTCATTATAAAAGATGTCTGTCCTGTCGGTGGCGTTACGGGCAAACGGTTACACGTGTAGATTTACCAAATTCGGTAGAAAGGAACTTCTAAGCATGAAGTTGTGCACCTCGTAGGGATTTAAGAGGTCTCGGAGACTTCAGTAGACAGAAAATTACCAAAAAAAGAAATATTTATTATTCTAATAAATGGACAGATACTTGTAAAATTATTCGCATTTCGGACGGTAAATATTCAAGTGTTATTATTATGGTTCATGTAAAAGAACAATCTCATATTAATGGCGAAGGGTCTGATTATAACATTTTTGTGGCCAGCTCCCTTTTCAAATTTTATGCCCCTATAAATAGCTGGCTCAACTTTTGAGCCCCTCTACATAGCTTCAGGGGCGCAGGCAGAATATTTCACAGGGGAGGGGGAGACTACTTCAACGTATGGTTACCATTTTGGAAAGAGCAAAAAAGCAAGGGAAAACACTGAATACAAAAAACCCCCCTTGTCCTATTCTGCCGGCGCCCATGCATAGCTTTAAAGTCGTCTTTTTGACCTATTTATGTATGTGTGCCCAGGGAGTGTGCCCCAAGTGCGCGTGCGATAATCAGGAACTGAATGGTGATTTACAGTTATACAAATGAAAACATAATAATTTTTAAGTCATCGTGGAAGTTTTGTCAGTGCCTTTGGCGCGCCTTTTTACTTTTGAAACTTCAAATACCTAATGCGCAGATAAAAAAGTGTTTTTTCACCCTTTTTTTTTTTTTTAAAGGGAAACACCTGTCATTGAATGTCGACGATCTCATTTGCATGACACTTAACTACCACATGGAAGATGTGACCAGATAAGGTTACGAATAAATGAACCGTGATTTAAAAAAAAAAAAAAAAAACCTGACTACCTTCATTCAAGGGCTTTAAAAAGTGTAGGCAATTAAACACACACACCCTCCCTTTAATCCCCATCGCATGCAAGCGCATTTGAAAAAAAAAAAAAAATTTTTTAATTCTCTATATAGGTAACTTATCGAGAAAGTTATATGAGAAATTAAATATAATGCTACGTAAATAATTATCTAAATCGACGAACGATAGTCCAGTCAATAAATGCATCGTTCCTTGCAAAAGGTGGGGTAGAAGATTTTCTTTTTTTTTATTTGTATATATTAGTGCCAAAAAAAAAAAAAAACCCGCATGGTCAACCCCGGGAGAACTTTTGGCGTTCGAAAAACCACGAAAATGTATTAATATTTCGAGGTTTTTTTCGAAATATCTCAGAATTTAGCAACAATTTTCTTGTGTAAAGTTTAAAGAGGATTAAATTTCCTACAACTTTCACGATTGCAACTTTTTTGCAGCATGAATAGCAAGAGCGATACAGCTTCTTGAAAGTTAATTTTCTCGACTTGATCGAACAAATCAGGGATGGTGCGTGAAAACGCATTGAAGAACTGAGAAAAAGAAGAGGGCACGAGGCTCGCGCGTCGCCAGCTATCTAGTTTTGGAAAATATACCCTCCCCCTTTCGCAATTAAGATTTCCCCGTTTCGTCAATTTCCATCCGCAATTTCAGTGAATCAGGATTGATTGATTCGAGGCTACCCAAGAAATATTTAAATGGGGGGATAGATACTCTTTTAGTACTGTAGACCTCTGATGTCTCGATTTCCGCATGCTTTGACAAAAAGTTAGCGTTTCCTGTTGAGAATAAGAGTTCTGTTACTATAACAAGCCCTTTTTTCTATACCTGTTGACTGGACTACAATGGTATAGAAGAAAACTTACTATATGATCAGAAGAGCATTCAAAAAATCCAAATTCAATCACCAAATTAACATTAGCAAACCGTGTCACTAACATAATGAAGCTTAACTTTCAAATAACCAAGAATGGTTCGCATTCCGTCGTGATCAAAACATTTTTGGGGAAAAAAAATCACCATTTCATTATTGTTCAGCACAATTGCTAGTTGATATTTAAGAAAGGTCATTAACTCCGTAGATCATGTCCTGGATTTTCGACGAGAGTCGAGTTCGCCACTAGAATGCAATTTCAGAAGCCGCAGACACTATTACAGTAATTAAACAACTTTAATCGAATTCGTATTTACACGGTTTCAGCGATAATAGCCTTTTTTCCTTCTTTAAATAGTAAGTACGTTGTAAGAGAAAGTTATCGTCACTCATGGCTGCTTATCCTTTCTACACATTACACTCTCAGAGTTCGAATCACCTCCGGGTGGCAGCACAAACCTGTTTTTTCTTTTTTTTTTCCCCCTCCACAAGATGGAAATAAAGGGTTGGTGAACACAGATTAAAAGTCGAAAAGTGTCTACAAGTTATAAAACCGAAATGGTTCTTCCTTCCTGTTAATCAGTGAAGAGTTTCTAAACCCCGGTTGTACGTCGTGGGAAAAAAGTGTAGTGAATCAGATAATGCACTCTGTAGGTCTGGGTGTTGCAAAAGGCCGGCACTTGAAACATTTCGAGGAGACTAGACTCTGTGACAGGTTCCCCCTTCCCTCCCAAGGGCGGATTAAAGGTAGGGGGCAGAGGGGGCGACCGCCCCCCCGAGACAAAAGAAATTAATGTAAAAGATCCTATTTTACTTTCATAAAATGGACGTATATGCAAATCTTCTAACTAGCCGCCCCCACCGACAAACTAACTGCCCCCCCGACAAACTTGCATTAATCCGCCACTGTTCCCTCCCCCACTTGGCCTACCCTATCATTTTACAAATCTGTGCAAATTTCAAAGCCGATCGATCGAATAGTTGAGATTTGGATTTGTATACCGGACAGAGAGGACTAACTTTCACATTTATGCATCTATCAGTGGCGCCTCGCGGGATACAGCAAGTACAGCCGGGCTGCACTTGAAATTATCAGCACATACTTTAAAATAATTTTTCTTAAATTCAGATTAGAATTATGGAATTCCTATGGTAAATTTTTAAAAAATCTCAAAAAAAAAACTTATTTTAGTAACTTCCGGATCGTTCATTCAGAAAAAAAAAAAAAACTTTAATCTTCCCGCAATTCAACTGCGAAAGTCGTCGCTACAGCCCTCAGAGCGAATAAGCAAATTGGCAGCACCGTTGCCATGGTAACGACTACGTAAGCAGCCTCTCCGGCATAGGATAGCAGGGGGTAAGGCTACTAAAGGGGTTCTAGCAGGGGGTATATAGCTAAGACTCAGGTGAAGAAAGGTTTTCTTACTCCGGCAGCACTTGTGAATCCGTCTAACTGATTGGTTCGGACGTCAAGTGAGATAGAGAATAAGACACAGAGAATAGATGTTCTAGCCCAGCGTTTCTCAACCTGAGGGGGGCGGCCCCCCCGCCGAACGTTTGCAGGGGGGTGAGAAAAACTAAAAAGCAAGTAGTGCTGCATGTTTTTAAAAAATCATCTTATTTATTCTCATTTTTACTCAAAAATATATCCATTTTCGCTTAAAATATTCATTATTAAAGATTAAAAAACTCAATGTATGCTGAAAAATGTGAGGGGGGGGGGACGACTTTAAAAGGTTGAGAACCGCTGTTCTAGCCCATTCTAACGGAAACAATTCTTTTTTGTCTGGGAAGGTTGAAAGTTTTTAGCTTTATGTGTTACTGTGTCATGTGTTATTGGAATCTATGATTTAACCGTTTTGAAACATGGAACCCCGTTATTATCCAGTTTGCGTCTTGCTTGAAACTCCGTTTAACACATGGAAAGAAGATGATAAACGACAACCACTAAAAGAAAATAGACCGACACCAAAATTGTCCATTCATAAGAAAAAAGCAGGTTCGTCTCAACATGGTCGTAGCTTCCCTTCTCGTGGCTATGGGGCAGGTTTTATTTGCAAAAAAATGTTTTGTTGGCCGTGTTTAACGTTGAGATAAAAAAGAGCGTTTGGAATGGTATTGGATTTGATGTCCATTTTATGGAAGTAAAATAGGATCTCTTACATTTTTATGTGATTTCTTTTTTTTAATCCTGGGTGAGGGCTTAATCCGCCAGCTTTCGAATTCAGTAACAAAGATTTTCCAGTCTTGTCCGGAGGAAGGGGGGGGGGGGGGAGTCATATGTTTCTGGCTGCACTAACATTTTCGACCACGGGCCGCCACTGGCATCTATTAGTACTAGTTTATCAGGAGCATAGATAAGGGTCGCCCAAATAAATGTGGCATTACTGGCGGTTTGAGAAATGGTTTAATGATATTAATATAAACTAGTATACAAAAGAAAGGTAGGCGTAACAGACAGGTTAGACAAAGTCACATTGTAAGTTGGAATAAGTGTCCCAGAGGTCAATGAGATGATGGATATCCTGTGTTAGAAGCTCCAGGGAAAGGAACATCCTTTCATGCAATGGTGTGTGCATACTTCCTTTGCTCATAGACATTTCCTCCGCTATTTTGCGACAGTCGCTTTTCGAATGTTGTTGTTACTCACAAGAGGGAGCCGACCCTTAGGATTTACGGTCTGACGTCTAATTACCTTTCTGGGGGGGCGGGGTCTTGTAGTGAGGAACCAACTCCAGATGAGAGGCCCGCACTCGGATTGGCATACCCAGATGTATCATTCCAACATAGAGGACACTGGAGCCGCGAATAGATTCTACGTGCAACAGTTGCCTTTAGCGTTCACGGTCCCACAGCATTAATGTCGACAGAGGTCGTCACCCTCCCAAGCGCTAACCGAAGACAGCGCTGTTTCACTTTCGGTCAGAGGGGTATAGAATTTCTCTTTGGAGGGGCAATTTAAAAAAATATTATTTGACCTAATTAATCTAAGAATAAAGCAATGCAATTTTTTGGGAAGAATCCAAGTTATAAAATATAATTAATTTGACTTAAATAAAGGGTGCAATGGAGCAAAATGTTACCTCATAATAATGTCTTTGGGGGGGCTGAAGCCCCCTAGCCCCTTCTCTGAATCCGACTCTGCTTTCGGTGTTCTAATGGGAACTAAGCGAACTTACTCCAGCAGGGCCACAGCGGGACACGTTCGAATGTGGAAGCTACACAATCCTTGCAAGTTTGCCTAGTTAAGCATGGCTATCTAACATTAAAAATATGAAAATAGTTTACCAGAAAATGTATATGTGCGTTGATCTTGGTGCTGTGCCTAAAGATTTTGCTGTCTGGGGCAAGACAAACTTTTTGTTATCCTTTATATTTTTTATAAGTTTTACAAGGTTTTTCTAAAAGAAAATAAAATTTATTCTTTTCAGATCTTCCAAAATCTCTATTACTTTAGTTATAGTGGCCCTAAAAGGTACAAATTAATAAAATGATGCGATTTACATGATACTTAGCGAAATGTATGGTAGTATTTGCATAATTTTATACGTCTAGCCTGAAATCCTTCTATACAGGTTAATTCATAACTATCGGTACAAAAGTTAAGGGGAGATAGGGCACATAATAAGGAATCAGAATCACTTTGCAATATGAGGTCAGAAACGCCATTTTCACAGACCTGTTAATAATCACTTTGTGAAAAGTGTTGAATTGTCCTTCTAATTTCTTAACCAAGTTTTCTAAACAATAGGCTCGTCTCCAAGAATTTCATCCATGAAATGTAATAGAATTTTTGAACTGTGAATTTTAGTAACCTGTTTTCTGAGAAAAATGCATGTTTTTGTCGAACAGGCGACGGTAAGTTGCCTGTTATTTCAGCACTTATTCCAAAGTGATTATTAACAGCTGCATGAAGGCGTCGTTTCCAACCCCACATTGGTATGCGATTTTTATTCTTTATCATGTGCCTTACCTCCCCTCAAATTTTGAATCAATAGTTATGAATCACCCCGAATTTCAAACTTTCGTTGGTTTATAAAAGCTGACTTTGAAATCATTGCAGTCGTAAGTTGAACTTCCAAAATGCACAGTGTGTTTAAAACATAAAAAGAATTTTGTTAAGATCCTCTTTATTATTATTTCTTTTTTAAGAATATTTAAATTCATGTATAAATCTGCCTGTTCATAGTACAGTCAACTCCGGTTATAGTGAACCTCAGGGGACCGGCAAATTTCGTTCACTATATACGAAGTTCTGTAAAACCGATGTTTCCCTAGTTGAACAATAAAACTTAATACAAAACTAGAAAATAGTATTTTATACAAATACTGAATGTTCATTAAGTGAATAAAACATAATGGATCACATTTATGGTTCTAGAACTATTTGTTAACTAAAATAAACACAATTAATCATATTTATGGAAATAATATACATTTCATTCAGTTGGCAAAAAATGCTGCCGCTTGTAACCTGTGATATTGAATCGGGAATGGAAAATAAAACGTCCAAGGTCAAGACCGAAATTTCCGCTTTTGGTTCACTTTCAAAAGTACCCTATTTGTTAATGAATGCATTACAGCTAGAGTCCCGCAGAGGTCTGGGCGCTAAACTCCGCTCCCATTAGAACACCGGCAAGTGAAGCAGCATCCGGCTTGGCCAGTGCTTAGGAGGGTCAACTTTCTCTCAGCTCGACTACTGTGGGACCGTGTACACTAATAGAAGCTGGCGCACGTAAAATCTGTCGTGGCTCTAATGTCCAAGCTGTTAAACGATACCTCTTGGGGTGCCGATTTCAGGGGCTTGGTCCCTCCTCTGGAATTGATTCTAAATTAGGGTACCACGGGCTAAATCGTACTTCCTCCCACTGGGGCCCTAAAAATGGAAGGGACACTCCCTCTGCCCATCGCCTCCCTTCGGGGGGGGGGGGAATCTGGCACCGCCGTTTGCGGTAGACAGGGGCATCAGAAACAACAACAACATTACAGCAAGAGCAACGAAAAATATTACGACCCTCTCCCGCACCCCCCCTCCTTGTTTCGCAGAAGTATGTTAGCCTATAAATGTTCACCTGCATTTCGGAACAGGTGCTTGATAATCTTTCTTACTCCAACACAAGAGACACCCTTGTGTTCGAATAATCGAGGAGCGTTCGAGTAAAGAGGAATGGAACAACATCACCTCACCAGTTCACTATATCCAGGTTTACTATATGCGGAGTTGACTTTAGTCTGTTTGCATCAACGACTTCTAGCATCTGCACTGCAATGGTGCTAAACCGAAACCGTTTCATTTCAGAAAAGGAAGAAGTAAATCTGGTGTGAAAGACCCTAGAGACCCTTTACGAAATTTCCAGGTCCCTGGAGAACCCTAGAGAACTCCTGCGACAAAATGGAGCCAGATTAGTACGGTTGATCGATAGTGCTCTAGAGTAGGTAAAATCCCGATGCTTTGACACAACAGTCCAGACAGTGACGGATCGGGAACTCAAGCAGCTAGCCACCTATTGGTCTCAAAGCATCCTAGTCTTTAGTGGGGTGCCTATTTGGCCTTCGCGGATGAATATAATCAGTGCTTGCTCTAGACTTAAAAATCTGGGAGTCAGGCTGATTCACTATCAATAAAAGTAAGTCAATTTTTGAAAACTGCAAGTCAATTTAAAGTTTTAAAAAATGATTATTTTTTTAAATAAAGCATTAAAAAAATACGTTATTTGATTTATTTTTTCCTCGTGTAGCTAACGATTTTACTCCTAAATATGAAAGTCAAGTAAGAGGAGACTCGCATGTGCGTGTGTTTAGAAACATACAAATCTTAAACCTGAATACTGCAGATTGGTACTTCAGCAAACATTGTCATTGTGTACCGTACATACAAATAAATAGCTTTGTAGAGATTTGCCAACCTGGGAAAGTCAAAGTGCGTAAAATATTGCAGTCGCAGCGCTTTTCGTTACGTTTCACTGTACAGCTTGCGAGCGTTATCTTTGCGAAATGATGCGCGTTAGAATGAGAAACGACAATTTTCATGAATTTTGTATTAATACAAATGGACCGAAATTTTGCGAGCCAAACTTTGACTCGCAGTTTCACAAAAATCAGAGTCCATTTTTTTTTTTTTTTTTTTTTTTTTTTTTTTTTTTTTTTTTTAATTATAGATTTACGCGTAAAACGCGAGAACGCGCGAAACTTGGATACAATTCTAAGTGGTGGATGATCCAAAGAGATCTGCGCTTGCCCTGGCTTAATTAGAGACCTAATTGTGGAGTAACTCAAACAGCTATATGTAACATTTCTGGATACGATCAAGATACGGACTTGCGACCTTCTCTAATCCTTTGTTTTTGATGTCAGTCGATGGGAAAACGGAAAAAGTCATTTTTCAGCTCTTACCCCATTTTCTATGTCCTATCGAAATAAAAACAGTCAACTATATATTATTTTATCTCACACATGCAATGTTTTATTTTTTGTATGTTAAAAGTTTTGTTTATTTTCGTTGACCACTGGTTGTGGTCGTGGGATAGTGCTATTTATATGAATGTTCGAAATGGAGAAAATTTCGACTAATATGTGTTGGAAGTTTACGCTTCGTGGAGCTTCAAAACTAACAAGAAAACAAGTTTGGATATCTCCACAGAGTATAAAAAACAAAGTCGCTTTCCGCGTCTGTCTGTTATCCGCTAACTCCTCCTAAACCACGCCACGGATTTTGATGCTGTTTTCACCATCAGTTAGATATTTTTTTACAGAAGGTTTATACATATCCGATAATAGGTCAGTGAACAACGTGAAATTAATGTTTTAGATATTGCAAGTGAGATTGGCGTTATTGGGATGTTAAGAGTTAAAAAAATGCAGTTTTAAAAATCGTGCATTTAGAAACACAATTTAAGTTAACACAATTTCACGAAAATTTTATGACCACAGACTTTCAATGAATTGAATGCATCCATACACCTTAATGTATTTAAAGTCATTTGGCTGACCCTCTAAATAAATTGCACCGTCGATTGCAGTCAAAAAAGATATTGAAAACAGTTAGATATTACAATAGTTCTAAATACAAAAGTTCAATCTTCTGCGGGTTAAAGTTTTAGAATTTTACAAAATACGAAATAATTTTTGGCGCCATATTTGACAATATTTCTGCGAAACAAACCACAATTGGCGAGATTTTGAGAATGGGCCAAACAATGACAGATTATCGCCTCATTTGGCGATATTTCGCCAAAACTCGCCAAGAACAATGACAAATGGCGATATTTTGGGAATGGACCAAAAAATGGCGATATTTTGGGAATGGACAAATCTCGCCAAGGTCGACGACAGACGGCGAGATTTTAGGCATGGACCAAACAATGACTGTCTACAGTTGTATTATATTGAAGATGTCCATAGACATTAATGTATTGAAATTCTTTTCAGTGGTCCTGTATATAAACTCTCCAGTAGATTGGAACCAAAAATCGAGATGCGTAACTAGATGTTACAACAATCTTATATATGAAATTTCAACATTATACTTCTAATAGTTTTTACGACTAATAGGGAGGCACATGACCGTGGTCGGACCATTACCTAACTTATATGGTAGGTATTGTGCTTGAAATGGATAAATGCCCCTAAAATTGCCATTGACCGTAATATATTGGAAATCTTTTGAGTGCTCCTGTAGCAGAAACATACGTACGTACAGAGGGCATGGAAAAACTGGCCAAAATGGACTGGTCGCTGGTCAGAATGAGTTGCAGACGCGTTTATATGGTTGTGCATGCTAGCTTACGAGATGCATCGAAAACATTCTTCCAAGTAAATTTAGAGGTAGTCAAAATCGGTTTTTTCGTCGAAATTTGCCCCCCGAAATTTTTCGGGATCACATTACTTCCTGATACTCCGTAGAAGAAAGTAAAAAAAAAAAAAGGGGGGGGGGAGAGAAATGAGGAAATGTTTTAGATTGTAATAAAAAATATGGTCGTTTCCAATAAAAGGCAAAATAGAGCACGGTCCTTACTACGGTCGTTTTGAGAGGTATTTTTGTGTAACATCCTCTCGTTTCGCAAAGAGTGTGTGTTTCAAACATTTATAGTTGAAAATTTCTCATAATCAATCTGTTTTGAATGAACTGTTGTTGTTGTTGTGAACATGTATATCGGATTTGTGTGCTTGGCTCGAAGCCCCTTATAAATCCTCGTGAGAAGGACAACACAAGGGGTGGGGTCTTTCTAAGGGGGTTCTAACCCGTATGTACGCTAAGTTTCGGAGAAAACGACGGAAAACCTTAAACGGTTAGATCAACGGACCCGAACCCGGGACCATCACACTTCGCCCGTCTACCGTCATACCCGTCTACCAAACACTGTGCCATGGTGAGGCTTTGAATGAATTCCCTTTCTCTTTCGTAATTCTTGGCCGACTGATTACTTCCGTTGAGATCAATCCGGGCCATTGATGTTTTTTTATGTACAAGCTGCAATAGAAAATGCACCCATGTTACCATGCTTTTTGTATGATATCTCATCCTCAGTCATTAAGTTAATTAGCATAATCTATTTAATACATATAATGGAAAGGAATATCCAAGGAGATACCATAAAGAAAATTACTAAGGAGAATGTGGTTTGATGTCACTCTCTGATTAGCCCGATAATCCCTGCGAAAGGGAAAATTGCAGAACTTGCGAACAAATGACAACCAAAAAAACGACCTCGAATTTTCCCCAAATCACAATAAATCCCCATCTCTCTTCCGCAAAAAATCAAAGTGGATGCATAGATTGTCCAGAATGTGAACTTCTTTTCCTTATATGTTTCCCTGCGTCATCTTTCCCAGAGCTCAGGTAATGCATCAGTCTGTGCGCCTACGCAAATCATGTCCTGAAAAAGTTTCCGATATCTAAAACTCCAGGATCTACTAAACGTAAAGTTCAATATGTTTTCTCCGATCCATCCTGTGGATCGTGCATAATAAAATGAAGAGAATGCCAGGATGCCGCGTTTGTAAATTCTCAGAGACGCACGTATTTTGCTTTATGAATTCTGTTCCAAATTTCTTTTCTCTATTCTGGACATTTCTGAAAAATCGTCTGCTAATTAATGAAAATCAACTGCCTGGAAAACTTTTTCACAGATCCCCCCCCCATCATTTTATAACGTAAAGTATATATGTACAAAATTTACCCGTTGAAAAATTGCGTAGAAAATTTCTTGCAATATAAAGTCATGTTCACACACTGTCACCCACCTCTCAATCCGGTAATCCCGCAGTTCTTTGGTTTTGAAATATGTTTCCCAATGGAATTTTCACATGTTTCCGAATGGAATTTTCACATGTTAGCAAAAGGTGTATTCACTTCGACTTTAGCAATTTAGCATATGTTATTCAACTGGAAAAGTTTTTTAAATGTTTTTCACCTCTGACAACATTGCGCATTCCTAAATCTCGACTTGCGAAGGAATATAGCACTGGACCCGATCAGGAAATTCAGTCCAAAACAATTCTAATTGTTTGGTTGCGGTTTCGAAGCAGGGATTTCTCATCTCTGTAGAGTTTGCTTAGGGAATTTCAGGTTGTTTTTTTTGGTTGTCATTTGTTCGATTTTTCGACAATTTTCCCTATATAGGGATTTTTTTCGATGACGTGTCCCCTATCTTTGTAGTTAAGTTGGAAAGCCAATGAAATCATCCGGTGTGCATTAATTTTGAAACAAATTCTCATGCTCCTGAAACATCGTGTTTCACACATTGTTTATGAAAATATTTCCGATTTCTTCAGCAGTTCTTTTGGTTTTTATCTTCCTTTTATCAAAGCGCTCGTGTGCTTTCTGTATCGTTACTGGGAAAGGATGAAAAATAATGTTGGGAGCACTTTCTTTGAAATTCTTTCCAATAACTGTTCTTAATTACTTCCTTGCTTGTACGGAGTATAAGGAAGTAATGTGATCCCGGAAAATTTCGGCCGCCAAATGTCGAAGAAAAAACCTATTTTAACGCTAAATTTAATTTTAAGAATTCTTTCGATGCATCTTGTATGTACGTACGTACGTTCGTTCGTGCGTACGTATGTATCAGGGGCGTAGCCATCGGGATATATCCCCCCCCCGAAATTTTTGGATTAGTGATGAAATTCCGTCTATTTATGCACATGAAAGTTCATATCCCCCCCCCCCCGAAATATTTTCCTGGCTACGCGCCTGGTATGTATGTAACTCGCATATCTCAAAATCTATTGGTCGTAGAATGTTGGAATTTTATATTTAGGATTGTTGTAAAATGTAGTTGTGCACTTCTTCTT
Source organism: Cheiracanthium punctorium (assembly GCA_038373885.1). NCBI lineage: Eukaryota > Metazoa > Arthropoda > Arachnida > Araneae > Cheiracanthiidae > Cheiracanthium > Cheiracanthium punctorium. The sequence goes on from JAWZYV010003088.1 coordinate 330,001, forward strand.
TTGGTCCCAATCGACTGGATAGTTTATTTACAGGACCACCCAAAAGCTTCGAAAAACATTACGCTCTACGGCCGAAAGTCATCAAGCTCGCATATCTCAAAAACTATTTGACGTAGAATGTCGGAACTTTATATTTAGGATTGTTTTCACATCTAGTTGTGCACCTAACATTCGGTTCCATTCAACTTGATAGTTTATCTACAAGGCCGTCCAAAAGATTCGAAATACATTACGCTATTGGGCAGAAATTCATTAAAGCGTATTTTAGAGGTATCGGGCTACTTCAAACGACTCGGAAGTGATATATGCTATTAAGGGTTACAAAATGAATTTCTCTCGGAAAAAGTGTCTTTATAGTTCTGCTATAGGAACACTCAAAAGATTTCCAATACATTACAGTCAATGGCAATTTTAGGGACAGTCATACATATCAAGCACAATACCGTCCTTCCATATAGTTAATAAGTAATGGTCCGACCACGCTCACGTGCCTCCCTCAAGATTTAAGATGCCAAAAGTCGCCAAGCTTAGTGACTTTTGGTGCACGTGTGTATGTATTTAACTCAAAAACTATTAGTCGTAGAATGTTGAAATTTCATATATAAGATTGCTGTATCATCTAGTTAAGCATGCCGAATTTTGGTTCCAATCTACTGGAGTGTTTATTTACAGGACCACCCTAAAGAATTTCAATACATTAACGCCTGTGGACATTACATCTGCAGTCATTGTTTGGACATGGACCAAACAATAACATCTCCCATATATCACATCTGCAGTCAGTCATTGTTTGGTCCATGGCCAAAATCTCTCCATTTGTCGTCGACCTTGGCGAGTTTTGCCGAAATATCTCCAAATTTGGCGATAGTCAGTCATTGTTTGGTCCATGCCCAAAATCTGGTCATTTGTCTTCGACCTTGGCGAGTCACCAAGTTCGAGCTTGGAACCAATAGTCGCCGACTTTTTTTGCATGTGTGTATGTATTTAACTCTCAAATCTCAAAAAATATTAGTCGTAGAATGTTGAAACTTGTCCGAGCTTAGCACCAAAAGTCGCCAAGCTTGTTGACTTTTGGTGCACGTGTGTATGTATTTAACACTCAAATCTCAGAAACTATTAGTAGTAGAATGTTGAAATTTCATATATAAGATTGCGGTAACATCTAGTTGTGCATGGCGATTTTAGGTTCCAATCTACTGGAGAGTTTATTTAGAGGACTACCCAAAAGAATTTCAATACATGAACGCCGATGGATATATTCAATATATTACATCTGCAGTCAGAATCATTGTTTGGACCATGGATAAAATCTCGCCATTTGTCTTCAACCTTGGCGAGTTTTGCCGAAAAATCTCAAAACCTTACTATTACTGCAGTATTTTATATCTTTCAAACAAAATAAGTTTAGATTGAGTGCGCCGAAAATATTTTTGATTTGATAGACGTGCAGGGAAGTCATGTGTTGTCCACATCAGGTTTTTTTATAAAGTCCGAGAGGGAGATGACAACACAAGAACAGCCCGGGTTGTGATTGGGGATATAACGAATATTCGGCCACTATTCTGTATTCAGCCTATTCGGCTGTTTTGGTGAATATTCGGCAGGCCAAATATTAAGTTGGGCAAATAGTCGGTAAGCCGAACACTGAACAGATATTCGGACGAATATAGTTACATATTCAGCAGAATAATTTCAGAAGAAAGAGAAAAAAATATTTTTAACATGTATATTTAAATGCATTTACAAATAATATTGCTTAGTTATACTTCACTGTTAGTTTCATATTATAAAATATCGTAAGTCATTGAATTTTAAGTTGAATGAAATATAATCTAATATATTTGACAATATTACAGAAATGCAGACTTTTTTTCTACTTGGTGACATTACTTACTACTTCACTAGATTGTCTACTTTTTCTTATGGGGCGGGGGATGGGAGGAATCTTTTCAGATCCTCAATTACAAACCTAATTTTGAAAAGCTGCTACATATGTTTGCCCAGAGGCTGTAAAACACAAATCATGATGTATAGTGAACAGATTAATCACATTTACCATAGCATATTTACTAAATTATGGGTATCTCAAACAAAATATAATTATGCTGCTATTTGTGTTTTACTTTGTAAAAGATATTTTTTCGTGAAAGACTTTTTTAGTTTTACAGATAATATACTGTTATGTGTTTTTGTATGTACAAATAATATAGAATGAATTGTAATTAGTCTTTTTTTAGTATTTAATTACAAATTTGAAAAGCGACATTTTATTTACATTTAAAATGACATTTTTTAAAATTCAATATTCGGTATTCGGCTTAAACAATCTACCGAATATTCGGTATTCTGCTATTCGGCCAAATCACTATGCGTTACATCTCTAGTTGCCATCAGGACCCGATCATCACAATATTGGGTCCTGGGCAAATAAAAATTTTGGGCCTTTTGCGCTTTCAAGAAAATTACGCATTTCAGTTGTTTTGGGTTTATATAGCTATAAAAATATATATACAGTTTAAATACTAACTATATAAATGCATTGCAATGTAGAATAAGATTTTTGTATACGTAAATAATATGTATTTTCAAAAATGCATAGAACTATAAAAAACCATTTTTTAAAAATATAAATGAAAAGAATTGCGAAACATGTGCAAATCTTAAAACTGATGTGGTATATTTTATAATAAAACTTACAAGGAGAGACTGACTTTGGCTCCCAGGTTTTGACCAAATGCTGATGATTCAGAAATTTCGTTTTTGGGAATAAAATGTCGGAGAATTAGCGGCCAACTCTTGAGCATTTTGAAGAAAATAGCAATTAAAATTTTGTACAGTTCTTTTTTATTTAATTTTTTACTAAACAAAAGTTTGTCGAAAACTACAATATTTCGTGGCCCATGAAACTGGTGGGCCCAGGGCATGTGCCCAGGTTGCCCTGCCGATAAACAGGCTCTGTTTGCCGTGAGCCCGCTTCCCCTCCCTACTTTCTAATTTGGTATATTTCATTATTGTACTACAGTGACCTATTTTAAACTTATCGATTCCAACTTCCATATTTGATCTTCCTTTAGCAGCATTATTATTCAAACTATCAGCAGTCCCCTACGCTGACTGGAATCTTTGTTCACATTCTGACACTGCTGAAACCTTCTATACTAAGATGCAGAGAACGCCGAACTCTTTAAACCTTTCACACACACACACACACACACACACACACACACACACAAAAAAAAAAAAAAAAAAAAAAATCGCATTCGGAAATATCCTTTGGCAGACCAATAATTCAAAACTATCCCCAATGACCGAGACACCTATCTTTGGAGTTCATCTTTGTGAAGTTCCAAGACTTCCTGTCTGACTGTTTTCTGCTAAGTTGCTGGGCCTCGATTATTCATATATACGTTTGGTTAGTTAATGCACTAACTTTTTTTAATCAGTGGTTGGTGTAGGAAACCAATGTTTCAAACCTTATCTCTGAAATGTTTTTATTTGCCCCTTAAGGACATAAATTTTGAGGAAGGCAGACTTAAAAGTCCAGTTTTTGCATGAAAAAAATTATGAACATTCTTTAGTTTCGGAGTATAATATTCGCTATTCGCTGGACTGTAGTAAGACGATTCGATTTTGGAGAAATGGGGAGAAGGTACCCCCCCCCCAATATGGCAATGCGTTTTAAATTATTTACTTCTCTTCCCCCAGAGATCTCTTAAGTGTAACTTAAGCATATTTTTTTGCCTTTTATTTTTTTTTTTTTTTTTAATTTAATTGCTTAGTTGCGTTTTTCAATTTAATTATATTTCGTTTGAAATTTAATCAAAATTTAATTTTGTTAACACAGCTAAACTGCTTTTCAGTAAGCACTTAAGTAAACATTATTTTTACGCTAAAATTAGACTGAAATAAACGATAAACCTGTATGAATTATGAAACTTTTAGAAAATTCTTAAAAATTAAAAATTTTGAAGACTGTGTCACTCCTCGGAAAATTTTGCAGTACAATTCCATGGTTAGGAATTTTTTCTGAAAGTTTCTAATAAAAGGCACCGTTTTTTCAGCAGCTTCTAAAGAATCATTCTGAATTTTTCCCAGTCCCTGCCACAATTCTTTTATTTTAAGGTATGCACCAAGACCCCGCGAGGGCGATTTTTTTTATTTCTTGGAAGTGCATACTTAAATAACTAAACAGCACTGATTAAATGCATTTACGGAAGCAGATTAAAATGTACGAAATGATGTCTTAATTTTCGTCATCAAAACAACCATTTCTCAACTAGTCTAATAAAAGTCCCCACAGTCAAGTACGTTCCGACACTTTTCGAACAAACATTAATAACTAGTTTAAAGTCCTTTAACATGGTAAAGGAAAAGATAAACGTTGATTTAGAAAAAATAAAATAAAATAAAATAAATTCGTTGAGTGAGGGTTGTAAAGATAATTTATTGCTCTATCTAACTCTCCATACCCGCTGTTTCCTTTCACTTAATGCCTTTTTTTTTTTATATTGAACTTTGTGACAAAATATATTGATCATAAAATAGAACATGATGTTTTTAATAGCATTTTACAGAAGGGGTTTCTCAATTTTGAGCAGGAATTATTTGCTTATTTGTTTAACGGAGCAAAATCAGTCACTAAGTAAATATTGCTATGTTGTTTTTCAACGAAACAATTTTTAATACTTTCTAATAATGTTTATAGTCTCGTTTCGTCTGTGTACGTTCCAATTTCCGTTAATATGAATCTGTTGCGAAGATATGTGTATTATGTAATATGTCATGCACCCAGTTATGTGAAGAGTGCTACATGATTTTTTTTTTATAGGGGGGTGGGGTAACCAAAAGTTTTCCAATACACTAAGGTCTACGATCAATCCTTAGAGGCAAGTACGTTTAGGAGATGTTAATGTGTTTCAAAATACAGTGGTCGCCGCTTATTTCGATCGGTGGTTTATCAGGTGAGCCGCTTATTCCGGTAAAAATGGGAATGAACAGAGCTAAATGGACGAATTGCACTTGTTTTCCGCCGGTTACCTCGGTGGTGAGTGCCGCTTTATCCGGTCAGGTAATATTTGAAGATTAGATAAAATTTGAAGTAATTAGTATTTAGGGTGAAAAGAAAGCCAGTCAAAGATGGCACATATTTGTGCGGAGGTGTTATGGTAATTCAATCAAAACAATTGTTAATACACTTAAACAGAATTTTAATAAAAGTAATGATCAATTCGACACACAGAACCAATAAGACACCTGATGATGATGACGTTGTACACCCGAATCGTCTATGTGTCACATGAGTAGATTTGCTGAACGTTAGACACTTTACATAGCATATTTGAGAACAATGTATAAATGATCACCTGTTTTCAATATTAGGGGAAAATAATTTTGTGTTACAGGGCTCTAATACCCCTAAAACAGGCTTTAATTTTGGATTTTTCTCTCAAAGAAGTTGTATGTTTTGTTTAAATACACTGCTGGCCATCGTAAATGCAACACCCTGAAGGAAGCATGCAAATAATATGAAATTTACAACATGCATTAGCTGAGGTGAGATATGCAAATGATTAGAATTTCAGCGCAGACGCACATCAAGCGCGCCTGTGGCGCCACCTCAAAGCGCTATTTAAGGCTTGGAGATTTCGACGGTTTCAAGTACAGCAATTGTGTTTTTCTTGCTTTTTTTTTCAAAAAAACGATAAATTATGCCTCGTAGGAAACAACGATCATCTTTTGATCAAGTATCCGAGTTTGACAGAGGAAGGATAGTGGCATACCGAGATTGTGGGTTATCTTTCAGGGAAATCGGTCGTCGTATTGGACGAAACCAAACAACTGTGATGCGGATATGTGATCGTTGGGTGCAGGAGGGTACGACGGACAGACGTGATCGACCGCATCGACCTCAGTGCACCACGTCACGTGATGACAGGCAGATTGTACGCATGGCAGTGACGGACCGCTCAGTCACATCACGAACCATATCACAGCAGATTCAGTCTGTAACGCATCATCCAGTGTCTGCGCGTACCATTCGACGTCGTTTACAGCAGAATGGTCTGTCCGCAAGACGTCCGTTGCTTTGTCTACCTCTGACGCGGAACCACAGACGTCTCCGCCGCCAATGGTGCGATGAAAGAAGGATGTGGACGACAGAATGGAATGAAATTCTCTTTACTGACGAGTCACGCTTCTGTATGCAACACCACGACGGTCGGATTCGAGTCTGGAGACACCGTGGAGAGAGGATGCTGAACAGCTGCATTATGCACCGTCACACTGGTCCTGCACCGGGTATTATGGTATGGGGCGGTATCGGATATCTCGCTCGCACTCCTCTAGTACGCATTGCCGGTACTTTAACCAGCCAGCGCTACATCTCCGAGGTGTTGGAGCCAGTTGTCCTTTCTTACCTTCAGGGCTTGCCAACAGCCATATTTCAGCAGGATAATGCACGGCCACACGTGGCACGCATTGTCCAAGGGTTCTTCGTCAATCACCAGATTGAATTGCTTCCCTGGCCGGCGCGCTCTCCGGATCTTTCGCCGATAGAAAACATGTGGTCCATGGTTGCTCAACGACTGACCCAGAGTTCATCCCCAGCTGTCACACCAGATCAACTTTGGCAACGTGTGGAAGCTGCTTGGTCTGCTGTACCCCAAGAACACATTCAAAGTCTCTTTGAATCAATGCCGAGGCGTGTGGCAGCTGTGATCTCCAACAACGGCGGCTACTCTGGGTACTGATTTTGGCAGGAACCACGCTTCATAGAATGCTGTAAATTTAATCATTTGTTACTTGGTCAACATGTTATCTACACAATAAATTTTGTTGTGATATCTCTTGTTTTTCTTGGTGTTGCAATTTGGGTGGCCAGCAGTGTACGTAAATGCAGGGGCGTAGCCAAGGGGGGGGGGTTAGGGGGTCATAACCCCCCCATGAGAAATTTTTTGCCATACAAAATGTATATTCTTCACTACATTATCACACATGCGTATACATATATATGAGTTGCAGTAGTCATAACCCCCCCCCATGAAAAATTTCTGGCTACGCCCCTGCGTAAATGTATACATGTATCTTCATATGCTCACTTCTTAAGTAAATATGTGCATACATTAAGCTATTGACTAATACATTTAATATATTTTGATTTAATTTACTGATGTTTTTTCTTAAATTTTCTCACTTTTACTTTGGTCGCGCCGTTTATTTCGGATTTCGGTTATTCCGGTCAATCTCAATCCGTCCCGATGAGACCGGAATAAGCGACGACCCCTCTAATGATAATAGTAATACACATTAAAGTTTGTAAGATAATTTTCTCCGTTGAAATATAAAAGTAATTGCGCAAACGCAATGCTGAAATAATTAACATAACACAGAAAGAACAACGTTTTTCATTGGTGGTAACTAACGTTGATATTTCTATGCTAATTAATGGCCATATCATTTGTCCATAACTTGTTCTTTCGGGGCATGTTCTGGACAAGTTAGTGCTGCTTGGGGAACGGACTACTCAAAATACCCAAGCTCATCAGGACCAAGGTTTGTGCGTTCGGTTCCACTAAAGACCAACGTTCACTTGTACATGCGGTGTACGTTCACGTTAAATCAGTAGTTCCGAATGCCCTCCTCGATAGCAATCGCTAGCAGTTTCCGAAGGATGTCACTGGTGCCGCCTTCTGATGAGGATTCAAACTGTTGCGGGGACACTCCAGGAAGGACGCATGCAGCTCTGAACGGCACAGTCGGTGACGTGAGCTGTCGACTCACGGCAAACAAACAAGGCCATCAGAAGCAGCATTGGTCACAGAAGGGAAGTCTTCCCCGCTGCGTCTTTTCACTGATGACGAGCAGGTAAAGCCTGGGTTCAAGATTAAAAATGAATAGCCATACTTATCGCCCCCTTCCCCTTTTCATGAAGCCTTTCTGAATCCGCCACTACCAGAGTCTACTGCATATTGAGCCGGAAAAAAAATAAATTATACTAGACAACATTCTAATATATATTTACGCTGAATCACTGACTCTCTAACAATTCCGGGCAACCACTCCAAGATAAAACTTTTACCACCATTATTTCATAAAAATTAATAAGTTGAGCACCAAAAGCCTAATAATATGTACACCGTTTGTACGATCCGGTTGAAATTTTTCATAATTATGTTTAAAAATACAGAAAACATCTGAAAATCTATCCGTTCCCTCATTTTAAAGAGATTTTCGCTCTTTTCAGCTCCATTTTATTTCCGAGAGTCAAAAAAGTGAATCATTTGCGTGACAAAATTAGCTGTCGCAATCGACACGACGTCCTATTGAAGTCACAGTCATCAGGCTTTGGAGGGAAAGTTGCGATTTCAATTCGTTTAAAATAGTTTTTCCAGATAACATAGTTTTAATTTTCTCTTTTTCCTTAAAATGATCGTCTGCATGAAGCATTGATATAAGAGGGTCTGTTTGCACAAAACGAAATCTTTCGAATGCCAAAAGTTTCCGCGAGTTTCCAGAAGAGCATTAACCCATTTGTGCCCGCATATTTTTGCGATTTTCTTCGATTTTTGCTAATACCAGCAATAATAGATAAATTTCTGATGTCAACTTCTTGGGCAAGGGATGATTTCTTTTAAAGTCATTATCTATAAAAATTGAAATGTCGCCATCCTACTGGGTCACGTTAAAATATTTTGTGGAGTTGAGATTCAATACTCGTGAAGGCTAGGTAAAATAACTGACGTTTTCGACTGATAGCGAAAATGCCGTCCCAAAAAAGGGACACTAGGCATAAATGGATTAAATTCGATTTGGGTATATACAATAAAAATTTAATATGAACTTACTTATTTTAGGGGGACTAAGATTGTAGACAGATTTTCCTCAAATGTTTTTTCTAGATTCCGTTGTAATTGCCTCCAGAACGGGCTTTGACATCTAGTTGTAGTTATAGCTACCTTCGAGTATTTTATTACAGTGACAATGTGACATCTCTATCTGTGGCCCATCTGCAACAGAAGAATGCCTGCCCCCAGAGAGAGATATCCTTTTCGTCGTCATCGGAAAGGGAAGGAAAACAAAAAAATCTCCCGGTCGAAGCCACGAAACCAGGATATCTGGCTGCTGTTTGGAAGAGAGCTGTGAGGCTGTAACTCGGTCAAGTGTTAAATATTATTCTCACTCACAAGGAGCAGTTGATTGAGATTTCGGATAGGATACACCACGCTTCGTTGGCTCTCATTGGCGAGTTGCCGTGCGTAATACCACATGCAAAAGTGCTTTTATTAGATCAACTTGATTTGCATTTTTAACCCTGTGGCGACACGAGATCATCTCAGCGCACACAACACTCGGCAATGGAAGGCCGGTCCAATGGGTGCCTTTTGGCCGAGCTAGATTGCGTCGCACTCTACCACCCAAAGTCCTCGGGTTCTAAACCGGCTCCCGCCTCAAGCTTTCTCTTCAACCCTTTGAAGCTCAAGCATTTTCGCATCAGCATTGAAGACCGAATGCTTACACTGCCCAACGCTGAAAAAGTGCAGCCGTTGCCACCAATTTATTTACCAACAACATGGTGGTCGATCGAATCGCCCATCTGGCGTTACAGTGCGCAGAGTCAAAGAAATTTTCTGACGCAGCCGATTTCTATTATGTATAATTTAGTTTTGAGTTTTTATTTTTGTAAAAACCGATATAAGTTCTCTTTGAGGAGGACTTGTATTAAAACTAGTCCTTTGAACAAACCCAACGTGGAAGTTTTATTCAACGGATACCTGCGTTCCATGCAAACTATGTCATTCTTCAACGGACCCCTCTGTATCAAGTGGAAACTCGTCTTAGGTGGAATTGGTTCTTTCAGACTAGTACAATTTCTATTTCAAGAGCAAAGGACAACAGACCTTAATTTGGTTTACGATTTAAAAAATTGTACCGTCCTAATCTAATACCAATAGCCAATGTTTGAAATGAGTTGCCTATATTTATAAATATTTATAATTTGTTGCAAATTATCATTTACAATTCTTTTTCCCCTTTTCTCGTATAGGCTTCTACTATCCATTATTGGCAATCTTACTTGATGAGGAGGATTCTCAGCCTTCTGTCGATGACCCAGCCTGAGACTTCTTTTGTTTTAATTGGATTTTTTTTTTCAACCCAGTCAATCGGGAAGTGCTATACTATAATGAACATATTCAAATAAATAAATAAATAAATTATAGCCCTGCTTCATTTTCTTGAATTATTCTTCAAAGGTGCTGCATGTAAGTTGGCTGTTTGGCTTCGGGAAGAGTGTTTTCTGGCTTTTTTGGTAGTATACCAAAAAAGCATTGCATAATACCAATACAAATATTGCATAATACCAAGGTCGTAGGCAGAGCGGAAATAACGGGATAAACTGACCGATCCCGGGTTCGCGCGGGCCTGTCGACATGGGCGCCGGCAGCATAGGGCAAGGGGGCAATGGCCCCCCTGGATTTTTGTATGCAGTGTTTTCCCTTGCTTTCTTGCTCTTTCCAACATGGTAACCATACGTTGAAGTAGTCTTTGCCCCCCCCCCCTGCGAAATATTCTGCCGGCGCCCATGCCTGTCGATCTCGCTGTTTGGAGTTTGGGGCAATTTTCTCCAGAACTAATGTTAACCCCTTAACAAGTTCTCCGACCAAGGCACCCCCCCCCGCTCTTAGGTAGATGTCTCTCGTGTATTCTTGTCATATAACACACACACGTACAACAACAAAAAAAGAAAAAAGAAAGAAAGAAAGAAAGAAAACCCTGAAAATTTTTCATACATTCCTGGAAAAAAAATCTCCCCACTTCGCCCTGTATAATACACAATTAAAGGATTGTTTGCCAGGAGAGGACAGCTCGCGTCACTGAATGTGTCGCTTAGAGCTACATATACGTTCTTCCCGGAATTTCCCGCCACAATTTGGAACCTCATCAGAAAATGGGGGACTTCTGAATATTGGCACCCCTCGGAAACTGCTAGCGACCGCCGAGAGGACTTTCGGAACCACGGATTTAACGGCACGTACGCCGCATGTACACCGTAGTCTTTAGTGGTACGCCGGTATCGGACCCACAACCTTCCGGTTACGAGTCCAACGCCTTAACCACTGGGCCACCACGGCCCACAATTAAAGGATTAAATAAAATATGCCAATTGATTCAAAACATCGCAGCAGTTAACTACAGAGTCGCCAACTCACCTTTTACGTGCAATCAACGCAGGCCAACCTACGTCAAAGTGATAAGAACACAAAGACCAACGGAGCAATTTCCAGATGAAACTTATAAATACATAGACAATAGGCACCGTATCGTCATGAGTAGTGCAGCGTGATAATACGTGTGAAAATAATGCAACAGGCTCATCACACGAACAATGAAAGCTGAACCCTTTTAGCTTTCGACGGCTCATACAGTGGCGTATAGGGGGGAGGGGGAGATGCCACTCGCCCCCCTCTCACTCGGGTCGAGAAGGTTCACAAGGGCGTATTATTAAAAAATTTAGTATAATTTTTTAATTTTGTACTAATTTAATTTGAATTATCTACAACACTATATATATATATATAATATATATATATATATATATATACCCACACAAATTAAACAAAGATCAAGATTTGCTCTTACTTGTATATGAAAAACACATCGCCCAGTTTTAGAACGCTTAGTACAGTGAACTCGCAATAACTCGAAATTACATGTCGAATATTCGTTTATCTCGAAGTTTTCATGAAATACCAAAAATAATAATAATAATAAGAAGAAGAAGAAGAAGTTAATTCTTAAATACAAAATTATCTCTATATCTCGAAGTCTGTCACTTTTCTTTTAATTTCATTTCATGCTGGAAACCCATAGAATAAGGAGAGAAAAAAAAAAAAAAAAAGCTTAGAATCCTTCCCTTTCCTCTCCCCCTCTTCATATTGTGTATTTCTTACCATTCAGGTTTTTTTTTTTTTTTTTTTTTTTTTGAGGAGAGGGGGAAAGATATTTTCTCCACCCTGGTGACTAATTCAGGTTTGAGATTGGGGAAATAAACTTTCCGTGCATATTTTTAACACTTAAAATACTAACAATTATTTTTTCCTAAACTAGTAGAAGTACAATATCCATTAAACACTATTGCAAAAATATTAGGTTGTGCTAAAGTTTCAGACCACCGCAAATGTCGTGTGCGCACACAGTTCGCGTTGGCGTGTTTGCTCATATTTTTTCAAACGATTTTTGGCATTTGAAAGAGATTTGCTTTAAAACACTGTGCTGTGAAATCTGTTTAAAAAAAAAAAAAAAAAAAAAAAAAAAAAAAGTAAGAAAATCTGAAACACTTTCAGATTTTAAATACGCACCAAAGTGCTATATATTAAAAGCGTATCATGGTTTATGCGTCGTCCCTATTTTTCTTCCTTATTCCATTAACTTGGAGAGCCTATCATTATTCATGACTGTGCCGCATTTTTCTTCCTTGTTTCATAAAACCCATCTTTGGAATCGAAATCTATCTTAAAAACGCCTATTTAAAATATTTTACAATCGTTGCCAACAGGGGCGTAGCCACGGGGGGGTTAGGGGGTCACAACCCCCCCCATGAGGAATTTTTTGCCATACAAAATGTATAGTCTTCACTCCTTTATCACACACATGTATGCTTATATGCGAGTTGAACTAGTCGTAACCCCCCCCATGAAAAATTTCTGGCTACGCCCCTGGTTGCCAAGTATATTACAACTATCCTTCACCGTCTTAAATATTGTTTCGAATGTCCATCAGAATCCATGAGTGTGCCGTGTTTCTCTTTCTGGGTTGATTCCTACTTTAACGTCCCGACTCTCGCCCAGGTGGCGATCATTAAACATATGGAGGTACTGCGACGATTTTTTATATGTATGTGACAATCGTAAATTAGAATTAAAATGGCGATTTAGCACAACAGTAAGTAAAGCATTCCGTTACATTTTTATTTATTTTGGGTTGCCAATTAATGTAGTTTTAATAATTAAGTCTTCAAATTCCTTAACAGGTGCGTTTATCGCTAATTTGTTCACTTTAGTTTTCATATAGTTCTTTTGGGAGCGTTGAAACTTGTCCATATGTCCTAGAGACCCATGACTGCAAAGCTCGCCAAAGTGCGGATTTTTTAGGTTTCCGAGAGCGGGGGCTTTAAAATAGGAATCAACTCTTACTTCAAGACCGTAGCAAAGGGGGGTTTTGGGGGGTTCAAACCCCCCCCCGGAAATTTTCAGTCACATAACTTACTGTTCGTAGAAAAAAAATTATCCCTTGTATCGCCAACTACAATTATTGCACTTCAGTTCATTCAAACCGCATGTAATTTTTTACTTGTGTTTCTCTGAGGATCGCAAAGTGATAAATTTCACTTAAATATGCTACTCTTTTCTCTGTACGTTATATGCATACCTGTCTTCTGAGTATGGCCAAAAGGAAATGCAATTTCCGTGGCACTTGCAAGCAAAATTTCTCATTCTCATCAAATAATTCTTTAAATAAACAGTGTTTAATGTATCATAGTAGTAGGAATTTGTGAAGGTGGTAGCAAAAATGTGCCCTAAGTACACTATGTACGGCTGCTTTATTTACACAATTTTACACAGATACAATTTTACACAATTTTACATTTCCCATAATTAGAATGCAGTATGATCGGAGCAAAAGCTCACATTCGTCTCAATGCTTCTCCACATTGGTTCTCTCTCTTCTTCTTTCACCCCCCCCCCCTTACACGTAGAGAGAGACAAAAAAGAAATATCGTAAATAAAAAAATTTCTCTTTCCACAAAAAATAGTGAGTCATCTCTCGATTCCATCGGAGATCGAAACACGAAACAGTTTCACAGTATCGTGTTTATGACCTCTATAAATAAAAAAGTCAGAGTGATAAGTTTGTGATTTTTGGAGTTTGGGACATGTAAGCTCCAGTCTCGACCCATGTGGACCGGGAGGGAGATCCTACGTTGCATTATTCACGTAACCAGTCCGCTACTCCTTAGAATAAAAAGAGAGTGGCACTGCGGACAGCAGGAGTAAAAAAAAAAAAAAAAAAAAAAACATCCGCTGCCTGGCTAGTGTCGCCCCTCTCGAGTCAGCGCCCTAGGCAGTCGCCTAGTTTTCCTATATGGTCCAGCCGGCCCTGCTCTGTCACACAGTGCTTGTCATTCTTTAAAGGCTGCACTAGCACAGAGGTTTGCTACGCCCGATAGGATATTGCTTACATAGCACTGTTTCAATTTGGATGCATTTTTTTCGCGTTTTAAATAAAAATGAAAAAACACAAAGCTGGAGATCATACTTTGTTTAATTTTAATTTCAGTGTGCTGAAAAAAGTACCATATTAAAACATAAAACTGAACCACCCCCACCCCCCCCCCCCCGAAAAAATTTTCCTGGCTACGGCCATGTCTTACTTGTACCGTAAAACACATCTTTGGAATCGAAATCTATTTTAAAATCAACTACTGAAACTGTTTTACAATCTTCTGAAGGCATATTCCAACTATATCCCGTAGACATTTTAAATACTGTTTGGAATGGGCATCATAATCCACGAGTGTACCGTGTTTTCCTTCCTTGTTCCATAAAACACTTCTTCGGAATAGAAATCTACATTAAAATCGCCTACCAAAACTGTTTAACAATTTTCGCCAGGCATAGTCAAACCATACTTCACCTTTATAAATACCATTTGGAAAGTGTATCATACTCTACGAGTGTACCGTATTTGTCTTCTCTGTTCTATAAAACACTTCTTCGGAATTAAAATCTATATTAAAATCGCCTACTAAAACTATTTTACAATATTCGCCAGGCGTTTTCTAACTATACTCAAAATATATTTATAATAAATTGTCGCGGTTTGGCGCCAAAGTTTAGCGATCAATTATCAAAAATTGCAAATCTCGTGCTACTTTCAACAGTTTATTAAGCGCCCCCCCCCCTCTCCACGTTACCTGGCAAACACATTTCAAAAGTGACTCGACGCGAAAATTGTACCAAAATCGTGGCTACACTAAAAGCAAGGTTGAAATTAATAGCACTTTGGTGCTAATAAAAAATCGTTCTCATAAAGAGCAAGGGGTTTGAAATGGAACAATCTCGCCAACAGATTAGAACCATCGTTTACTTTAACAGTTCTGTTGCAAAAAGTTAGCTAACAGAATGGCAACGAATTATGTGTACAGTTCAAAGTTTTACTGCAAGGGTGACTCCATCGAGGGGACCATGGGGGTAATAGCTCGCTCCGAACTTTATGTTTTGGAACTTTATTCCCCTGTCAAATGAATCACTATTCAGAATATTGCCGTGGAAACTAATTCCCTTCTGTGCTCGGAGCCTGCAGCTATGATCATAATATGCGCAGTAGCGGGAAATTCACGACATTACTAAGGCCGGAGGGGAGGGGGTTTCTAGAGATTCAAGGCTTCATATAGCTTTAATTCTGAGCATGCGCATGAATACAGCCCTGATCACAGCGCGATTTACTTTTGTACACCTGTTACGGTCGTATCCACCAAGTACTTGACATCCGTGTTAACTCCTTCAGACGTTAGACATCAAATATGCATCCATTCGAAAACACACCCTCGTTTTGGTGGGTTAACGTTATCAAGCACTTGGTGAATATGGCCGTTAATTCTGTCAAGTACTTGGTCAATACGGCCGTTAATACTGTCAGTTATACTTAGGTATGTCGCCTGTATGGCGACAAAGGGACAATTGATGCCAAAATCGTAACCATGGACGCCAGTTTTGTCGCCTGAAACCATGACGCTAATTAGAGCTTATCCTGTCTTCTTTATAGGCAAATCTTATATATACATTATTGGTTTGAACCGCCGAGAATTTGAAATGTGTTGTGTTGCGTTGTTTTTTTATAAAAGTACAGATATATGTAATTATAAGGAATGCGTGTGAAAAAATTAGAAAAACGGCAATTCTAATTTGTGTCTACCACGCTCGTTTTTTAGACCACCGACTGCTGACCATGGTGGTCTCTTTGGACCAGTAAATTTCCTTCGCTGGTGACTTCCCTAGTTATGCCTATTCAAGCTTTTAAAAAAGACAATATTTTAAAAGGATGTAAGGAGATATAAGAGTTATTTCGTCTCTATAAATTGAAGCCCCGATACAAGTGTTTTTTTTTTTTTTTGGGGGGGGGGATATATTTCACAACTCTTACAAATAACCCAAACGAAAGAATTTTGTGCTCAAGACCCAGCTACTTCCCAGACGCCCGTATGATAATCAGGTTCTGGTCCAGCTTATGAATGAAACATGCCTTGACAACTGCTAAGATGATTGCAGCTTCATACACCAGTAACAAAATAGCCTCGCATTCTAATGGATTCTGGCACACTTTATGAGCATACACAGAAATTTTTCAGATAAAAACATTCACGTGACGGAGTGAGTGATCCAAAGGAAGCGATTGCTCATGTTCACCTCACTTAAATCCACCACTGAACCCACGATTAACCTGCCTGCTCTCACGACTGAAAAAAACGCAATGGCATTGACTCTTTTTCCTTGACCAGTGTTGCTTCCTAGCTGAGATCTTTGAATGTTCCACCACAAACCAGTGATTGCTAAAGTGCAAAGCTGGACCCCAGTGGAGCATTCAAAGACCCACCCATGCTAATGTAACAGTCTTCTCTGTTGCGCCTTTTCAATGATGAGAGTGAACTAGTTGAAAATAGGTTTAAGATTTAAAATGAACAGGACGGTAAAAACAGAAAGATCCATTTTCGATAAAATACTTCATAATTATCGTACCTCCCTTGAAAGTTTTCTAGATCCGCCACTTGCGTGACCCGTAAGCTCTTTAAAGTACCATTTACAAACGCTTATACTACAATACGTTCGCTATTATTTTTAGATTTATTTTGATAACGTGGACAGAGAGTATTACATCGGATATCTTGTAGGCCATATATGGGCAACCCCTGGCCCGCGGGCCGGATGTGGCCCGACAGGGCCTGACTAATAACATTTTCGTGCCCAGGGCCCGAGTATGGCAAAACCTGGCCTGGGAAAGAAGTCTGAATGCGTGCCCCTTACATGTTGTTACTGTATCTGACAACTACTTTATGCATTTTTTCTGTGTTCGCATATAAATGTATCCAATATGAAATATACTAATATTACATAAATGAGGATGTTTATGAACATTATAAACGTATGCAACATCAACATTATGAAATAAGCTTGTCTTCATTAAAATGAAGACTTAAAAAATACAAAGCCTATTTTTTTTCATAATATTAATAATCATAATCGGCAAATTTCTATTTATTGGTACCCTGTTCTCACTGCGTAGCCACTAAAAAAAACTTCACTGATTCAGGCAACTTATCGCGTAATCACTTAAAATCTAGCAGCCATCCTATTACCACTTCTTTTTTGCAGAAATCGTTAATCTGTGATATTTTTTCTATGGAGAGATTGAGAAAAGGATTTTGAGTATTTGTAACTTGTAAATTCATAACTGAAAAAAATTAGGCATTTACAGCATAGGAAAAAAAACCCTTAAACTAAAATCACACACTGTAATAATTTAGGGGCCCCCTAAAAATCGGGGACCTGAAGCATATGCCCCTCGTGCCCGTGCGATAATCAGGGCCTGTTTGTGCCCCGGGCACTTTTCAGAATTTATGCCCCTGTATACACCTGGGCGAATTTTTGTGCCTCTGTCTGTACATAGCTTTAAACTCACGCTTTTGGCCTATATGTGTATGGGTGCCCAGAGCACGTGCCCCAAGTGCCCTTGCGGTAATTAGGACCTGTGGCCCACCACGGCTTTTGATCCGGCAGCAGAACATTTCAAGTTCCCATTGAAATCCACGTAAATCATTCAGAATCCCATATAAATCCCATTTATACGGCCCGTGACTTCGCTAACATCCTAAAGTTTGGCCCGCAACTTTCCAAAGGTTGCTTACTATGACCTGGACACTAGAGATGAGTTCGGGCTCATTTTTTGAAGCCCGAGCCCGAGCAATATTATTTAAGTCGGAGCCTGAGCCCGAAATTTCAGCTAAAGATAAATGAAATTCAGTTACTTCATTGATACAATAAATTTTGCCGTTTGTGCAAATTAAAGACAAATATAGTTGCAAACTCTTAATGCACTTTCTAATTATTTATATCCATGTTTATCAAATAATAACAGTAATGTTACTATTTTTATTAAAAAAATTCCGTTGAGTACTCACATCTGTGCTAAACATTCGTATGTACTTAGATATGTTAGATACAGAAAAATACAAGTTATAAATCTCGTATAGTGACATTAAAAAAATGTTATATTTAAAACACCTCCAGAAAAGAGATTTTGCATAATAAATTTGAGAAATTTGCATAGAATTGCATAAGAATGTATATTATTGCATAAAAATTTAGTTGATAGGAACAAAATTACTGTTAAAAAATATTTTAAGATATGATGTGAATATATACATTTAACTAAGATAGACCAGTAAATAATGAGGCCAAAATTTTGAATTAACCGCATTTTAACACACATACGCAAATGAAATAGCACAGCACACCATTCAGTAAGTTATGTGAAAAAGCTAGCTTTCTACCCATCAATTATTTTGTTGCAAGTCCTAGCACATCAGTCCGTTTATTTTTCCGATGAATCGCTTTTTAAAATCAGTTTCAAGGAGTATGCTCAATAAAGGAGACATTTTTTTACGAGCCCGAGCCCGAACGCAATCGTGAATTACAGGTCCCGAGCCCGGTTCGGGCTGAGCCCGTCTCATCTCTACTGGACACCCACTCCTCACCTCCGTCCGATAGTTGAACCAGTAACCTTGGCAGACAGAAACTGTTAATCTCTGATAATCAGGCGCGTAACCCCTCCCCCCCCCCCGAAATCCGACCCTTCAATTAGCTTATAACTTGATATTTAAGCTTACATTTCAAACAGAGGCCCTGTCCAACCGAAATGAAATCCTGGGCACGCCATTGCCGCCCAGTCGAACTCCTTTAAATTCTATAATATCTTGTAATGGTAATTTCCTATCCGTCTAGAGATCCACCCCTCTGCAATCCTTAACCACTGGTCCTTTTTTTTTTCACAAAAGAAAAATAGAACTTGGTAAATCCACGAATTTGCTGCGTATCCACTTGAAAATCCTCAACGAGAGGTCAGTTTTTAACCTCAGGACGAGTTTAGGGGGAGGGGGGTAGGGTCAAGGATGTCCATTAAGTTATAGACATTCAGCATACCAACACCAAACCAGGCAAAGTAAACATTGTTTGGGGGGGGGGTCGCACACTTAATAGGCATTAACACCTCATAAAAATATCAAAGCATAAAAAAATCGGAAAAATGAACATATCCTAATCCCATATCTCGTTTTCTCCAGAAATTGTACTTAGATTTAAAATTCAAATACAAGCAAAATACGCATTTGACACTTTAATTTAAACACAGAAAAACGCACATGTGTCATTCTTTGTAAAATCATTTCATTAGTAATTATTTGTTTAAACTATTAATAGCAATAATCTCCAAATTAAATGACAAAAGTAAAAAGAATTATATTTTGACTTCTGTTACAGCATCTGATATAGATCTCTTGAGATTCTGATGTAGACTGAAGTATAACAGTAACAAAATAGTCACACATGAATTATTTTCATAAGTAAAAATAAAAAATAAAATAATAAACAAAAAAAGATTTTAGGAGCTTTTTAAACTAATAATAAAGCATTCTTAATTTGAAGAGTCAAAATTTTATTGCCAAATACATGTTTTCTTTTGGGGAAGAAAGGGGATTTTTTTTAAGTACTTTTTCTTATCTTTTTTAGAAATAAAAACTTCATAATTCCTTTCGCATTAAACAATGTATTCTAGCCGTATTTGATATTTCAGATTCCATACATTAAAATCCTACTTAAGAACGCTTTTAAAAGTCTAGAAAATTTACCGACTTTCGTGAGTGGCGTTATATTAAAACATATTAAGCATGATTACTTAAGAGATAATAATTTATTAATACTGTTTCTATCCCAGCCTTGGCAGGTGCTAAGTATATTGATTTGATAACCCAAAACAAACATAATCCAAACCGAAATGAGTCTACGAGGCAGATTTTGGGCAGCACGATGAGATTTTACAGTAAAACACCCTTTCCGTATTAAATAAAAAAAAGTAACGCGTTCGAAAATAACAAATTCATTCGAATGCGATTTGTTTTAGATTGGGACTCTTTACCTTGGCGCAAGAATTGGCGCAACAGCATCCGGGTCACGGCGTGCGTGAAGCGGCCCCGCTGTCTGTGTGTGTGTATGCAGCAAGCAGCCGCCATTGCTGTGGAAAAAGGGGGAATTTGACAGTGTGTAGTGTGCTCGTTGACGAGTGTTTAAGAAAAACCCCTCTGAGAAATTTCTCTGTATGAATCGCTTGGGAATTTTTTGTTAGTGTGTGTGATAATGTGATCTTCGTTGTGTTTCTGGTGTGTGCAAAGTGGTCCAGCGATGGATTCTGCAGCTGTAGTGCCGCACGGATAAATACTAAGGATCCCTTTTTATTCTTTTTTTCCCCTCCTCTCTCTTTGGAATAATGGAGTCAAAGCAACGCAACGGGGGGACAGGCAGTAGCAACCGACGCCGCCGTGCGCGGATGCAAAAACGGCAGCAACGGGCAGCGGCCGAAGAGGCCAGCGAAAATGAGGAATCGCCGCCCGTTCGACAAAAAAGGCCCCCTCAACGAAAAAAGAGAATTAAGGAACCCATATACCAAGAGGATATAGTAGATGGATTTGCATTTTTATGCTTCAAGACCTATGCGGATTTAGAGGTAGGTCCATCTGATCACCCCTTACACCTCCCCACACTTTTTTAATCGTCACTCCCGTGAAGACGTCTACAAGGATACAAATGCTATCCAAATGTTCATTACACACTTCCCGATTTAAAAAAAAAAAAAAAAAAAAAAGAATGATTCACTACACCACTTTTCAAAACACTTTGGCATGAACTAGTAAAAAGTTTACTCTTAGGACTAAAAAAAGGGGAGGGAGGGGGTTGGAACAGTTCTAATGTCTATTAACCCTTGTTTTTTTTTTGTAATCGCAGATTACGATTGCAATGTGATTTATTGTTTAATGAGTATCGCACACCCCTGTCGTCGTAAATTGATTATTCAACACTGATCTCAAAGTTGGCGTGTGTTTAATTGTTTTGTTTACTTTGGGCGTCACTTGTTTAAGTAATTGACTTGTTTAAGTAAGCGCCAAACATCGAGTGCATTGATTCAAATTAAATTTAATTCATTCACCGTTGTGTGAATTTAGGATCTATGCCATAATTTTTTTTAAATTTAAAGTAGAATAAGTTTGACGGAGTACATTGTTAATTACATTATATTTAATTGTAAGAGACACATCACACTATTTACATTGCTTTCCAAGCAATTTTATGTATATGTACACAGAAAAATGTTTTAAGCTCTTTATTTTTCCTCTTGAATGAGCACTCGACTTTTTCTTTTTTTTTTCTTCTAAAGCTTTTAAACTTATTTCCTTCCTAAACCGGATTCATTTTATTTTCGTCTTGTATTTACGATGTTTTAAAGTGAGTTTCAACGTGAAGTTTTTGTTTGTAAATATTGGTTAGGTGCTTTAATGTATAGTTACGCATCTTATCTTTCGAATAAATGTCGTATTAATTCTCGTAGCTTAGGTATATTTACCATGTTGCCAGTTCATTTATATTTTCAAATTGATTCTACTGTGATTGTTTTATAAATTCTCGTTTTACTTAGAAATTGCTTCCTTCTAACTGGTAGAGGCCAAAACTAACCACAACCATCATTGACGTACAGCGGAACTGGCCAAACAATCGAATCGCTGCTCAAAATGGAAAAGTTGTCATTAATGTGTAATTCAATTATCTGGAATCGATTTTATTATTTTCGACTTCTAAAGCCGTGTTTAGCGAGTAAAATCTTTCAACATTTTCATTCGCCTCCTTTGTTAAGCCTCGTCTCGGCGTATATATATATATATATATATATAAACACCAAGATGTATTGATTTTTCCAGTAGCTATGCGCAAAGTCGTAAATTGAATTGCCAATGCAATCTTCATATCTTGTTTATGAAAAGAACATACAATTATTAGATTGGTTGTATTTTAAAAGCTAATTGAGCGTTGCATTGTTTATGTAACAAGTAATTGGAATGCTTATGTGGTTTTTCCTTGCTTACCTTTGAACGCGCACGGGCCCCCCCCCCCCCTCCCCTTTCTTTCCCTACTAGTTAGGTTAGTGTGATGCAGTATGACCATGTATTAATAATAATAATAATAAATCTTTTTCGTTTGTTTTTGCTGCAGGTAAATGTATAATTTAAAATCTAATTGAAATGTCAGACATCTAATTTCAATTGTATTTTCTTTTACTACCAGTTTTTAAAAAAAATTAATATTTATTTTCTTATGCTTTAATTATATAATTGTTTTTAATATGTTCAACAAATATGAATAATTTTGTGTCTACTTTTTTTCTTAATTAAGGAGTGAATTTTTTTTTAAATTCTGAATCACAAAGATTATTTAGATGTTCTTATTCAACTTAAAAAAAGTTTATTAATTTAGTTGCTTTATACATTTTCACTAAAGTAATATTTTACCTGTATTTTTTTCTGGGCTGAAATAAGGAATTTTTTTAAAATTATCACAGTATTTTTTAATAGTGTGATTATCTGAGAATTATTGAAATTGTGGGAACTTTAAGGTTGTGTAATTTTTATCTGATTATTTTTAATGTAGTTTAGATTAGCAAATTTGTTTTATTTTCCTCACTGACAGGACTAATAGTAAATTATCAATTAAACAACATTAGAGTTAGTTAGATAAAAATTGTTGATGTTGATTGAATATATTTCAGTAGTACATTTAAAAAAAATATTTAAGTCTAGCTAATTTTTATCTCCCCCCCCCCCCCACGTGTTATCACTAATGGTGTAATCATATCCAGTTCTAACAGCACTTAAAAATGAAGTTAAATTGAGTATTTGTCTTTTATCTTATCTACAGTTTTGTTAACCTTTTCCCAAGATGTTTTATCTTCGCTTGCTAGTCTAAGTCAGTGTTGAAAATAAATCTTGATAAAATATTAAATTTCTAAATATGTGAAAGTGTGAAATATTTCCTTATTAATTGAAAAAAAAGTTACCAAAGAATTTCATTATTTGCAGAATTTATTTTAAGAACTGATTAGTGAGGATTTTGTATTTAGGAAAGCTTTAATTAATTTAATATGATCAAGTATTCAAATTAATCATAAAGCAGGCTTTTTTGAGTAATTAATAAATTCTTTTATTTAGTTGATTTCCTATAATAATCTAAATTTTTAGACAATTAAAGCAAACAATTATGATAGTGCTTTACTTAAAAAATATTTATTCAATTTTTTTAGAATATATCAAGGTTAATCATACTGATTCTTTCTTCTAAAAATAGAAGTGTGAATTATCAACAATTTTATTCATGATTGAGTAATATGCAATTTAGTCTTGGGACTGTTTTTTAAAGAGTTTTTGCCCCTCCAAAAATATGAGTTTAAAAAAAGAAGCTAAATATAGTTGAAATAAGCATAAGTAAATGTATTGAATTTACTCAATTGACTATGTTCACAAATATTGCCTGTAATTTGTAGTTATAACTTTTATCAGAGCATTTTTTCCCCCGTAAGTGTGTGGAATGGTAAATGCTAGTGACACCCCTCTTTCGCCTCCAGTGAAGAAATGGATTCTGAAGAATAAAATAAGCTGTTTTCAGTTTCAGTATTAATAATTTATCAGTGTGCATGTTTATTAACAAACATCATTGGCATTGAGAATATTAAAGATGTTTATGTAGTACCGAAAAAACATCTATGATGGATATTTAAATCTACATCCAAGGTTTAATGGAAGTTGCCATCTGTAAAAAGTTAAATTTTATTGGTGATCATGGATAATATTTTGGCAGATGTAATAATTCTCCCTCACTTAATAATTGTTGCTGTAATTGATTCATGACTGGAAGAACGTCATTCTTTAATTTAGAACATGATCTAGAAGATATGCAGGTGGATGCCAAAATCCCAAAATATTGCCAAACCTACACCTTTGTGTTTCCCCAAACAGACAAATCTTGCCTTAAAATGAGTTCAATGATGGGCAGTATACTTACCTTTATGAAAGTGTGTAGTCAACTATGAATTTTATAAAATCTCAATGCGTTCTGTGTCTGGCTACAATTGAAATTGATGGAATTGTGAAAGGCCAAATTAGTGAAAAACTAATAAAATTAAATATAACAGTGACAGCCCTGTTTTTTAAGTATTTCTACAAAAGACAAGAAATATTTTGTATACATATCCAGCCATATAATAAAAATATTAAGAAAAGTTATGGACTATGATAAATGCTAAAAGTTTTTAATCCTTATATATATATATACATATATATATATATATATATATATATATACAGTTGAATGCCAGAAATCCGCCGACCTAAAATCCGCAAACGTCTGAAATCCGCACACCTTCTCTGATATAAATAATGAAATTCGCAGTATTCCACAAATGAGGAAATTGTTGAAAAGTTTCTTGAATCCAGATAAATATGATTCTGATGATGATCTAAAACTTGGGTAATAATAATAATAAAATCCATTTGATAAAAGTTTAAAGTTAAGAAAAGAATACCCTAAATTTTTACAACAGCTAAGTTCTATAACAAAACAAAAATTAATCATAATTCTGTTTAAATATTCTGATGAAAATATGCAGTTTAAACAGTTATTGTTTAAACTGCATATTTAAACAGTTATACAATTTGCAAAATTAAATAAATAAAAGAAACAAAGTAGAAAAAAAAAAGTATTTTAAAACAAATCGCCATAGAACATGTTTTCAAAATTAGAAAAAGGAAATTTTGAAACCATTTGCTTTGCTAGTCTTCATGTAATTTCTTTTTTCTCCTATGCTTTTGTATTTAAAGTGAAAATATAAATGAAATACTTTTGACTGTGTTTTTATTTCATTGTAATTGTATTCTCCTTTTCTTAAGTGTGAAATGTAATAGAATTTATCTTTTATGGCCTGAAATCTGCAAAATCCTAAAATCCGCACAAGCCTTGGTCCCAAGCTGTGCGGATTTCTGGCTCTCTACTGTGTATATATATATATATATATAAACAAAATTTTAACAATCCAAAAAAGCAGAGAATTCATGCTGACTATTCTGCAAATCAACCTTCCTTTTGTGCTAAATTAAGCCCTAATTAAACAAATAATCGGAGATTGCTACTGGGCATGCGCACAGTAGGATTGGACTGATAAAAAAGCCAAATTAAAGATCACCCTGGCCACATAGTGACTAAATATTTTTTTAAAATGCCATTTAAAACTTTAGATCCGTCCATTAAATTTCTACCACAAAAATCTCTTCGGAAGTGCATTCATCATACTCCATGGCATTTACTTTCGATTTGACCAAATAAATACAACCATGATGATATGACATTGTCTAGATCAGTGTCAAAACTTTTTTACATGCGGACCGTCAAAAACAGAGAAAAGTGTTTTGCAGATCAGCATCAATCAAAAATTAAAAATATTATATATGCATAGTATTTGATTTATTGAATCAATTGTTAATATAATTTTTAGTGTGACATTTGCTGCTACTTATTTTTTAATTAATTTGATATACTTGGACTGGCAGTAAATTCTCGCAGACCAGTATTTGGGGGAAACGTCTAGATAAACTTCATAAAAGGGTACATTTTTAATTGCTTTACTATTATATGAATTATGTTTCAATATTCTATTGTGTTTATTCATACTTTTAAAATCTAGTTGTAAATTTTGTGTAAGAACAACCTGAAGTTAATTAAATATTTATTTGTTTTTATCACTTAACCCTTTCAAAGGCGGTGGCTAGACATTCTAGCCACCTATTCATGTTGTACTTAGCAAATTTTAGAAGAATTAGTCAAATTTCCTATCTCTACTTACCAGATAATAATGAAATTTGCACAAAATGATAAAGGAGATAAAGTGTCACACATAAAAATGTGATAGATATTTTGCAAAAAAATTATTGATGCTTCATTAATTTGATATCAGAAATTTAACTATTACTCAAGGCATATGCAAAAATGAGAAAATATTATAAAATTTCTTGTCCCAGAAAGAGTTAAATAAAAACCAAGAACTGCTACTTATTGGCCACTTACAAAATTTCCCACTTTTGCTCTTTGAGATGGGCTTCTCAGGTTCCAAATGATAAGCTGTCACTAAGTTTAGCTCTATTTACTATATTTATAAAAATGAAATTATTCTTAAAAATTCAGCAAATTACCTATTTTAATTTCTCCAGTTAGAT
This sequence comes from Cheiracanthium punctorium, assembly GCA_038373885.1. Lineage (NCBI taxonomy): Eukaryota > Metazoa > Arthropoda > Arachnida > Araneae > Cheiracanthiidae > Cheiracanthium > Cheiracanthium punctorium. Next base: position 356,414 of record JAWZYV010003088.1, read on the forward strand.
GGTGTTGCTACTGTTACATGTAAAATGTTGTTTAATCCTAATATATAGTTATGCTGATCACTGAGACTCTGACAATTCCGGTTTTACCATTCAAAAATAAAACTTTCATGACCATTACTTCTAAAAGATTGAAAAGTTATGCTTGAAAAACGTAATAAACTCAAAACCATTCGTGAGACCGGCTTGAAAAATTTTATAATTGCGTTGAGAAATATAGAAACTAATCTGTGCTACTCTGAAAATCTGCGTATTTCCCTATTTTTATCAAAATTTGTCATTATTAAATGGAGGAATTTGCTCCACCGATGTAAAAAAATTAAAAATTCTCACAATTATGACATTTGAAATTATTTGGAATTTTCGTAAATAATTTTGACTATCATTGATTCAAAAAAAGTTTTATATTCAAAAATGTATTTAAATTTACACCATTTTACCCATTGCCTTGCAAACTTGCACAAATACTTTAGAAATATAGAGGGGGAGAATGAGCTAACTCTAAAATATAACTATCCGTTCCTTGATTTTTAACTTCGGAAAATTGCTTGCTCATCTAATACATTAAAACATTTTATTTGAAAAAGCTTCTCAAAATAATCCAGATAATAGTCTACATGAAGCTTAAATTTAGAATTTAATTTGAACAACTTAAGTGCAACAATATTACTTTGGTAACTGATAGTAAATATGGAATATGAAGTTATTTTAAGTGGACAGAGATTAAATGCGTTGAGTGCAGACATTTTTCGTCAATTTTTTTTTTCTTTGGCATATATTGTAAATGTAATTTGCCTCCACTGTGTGTGTTATCGTCTAGTTTATAATAGAAGGGAAGAAAAGCTAGATGAAAAAACTATTACTTTTTTTCCTTTATTATGTCTTGTTAGAATTTATATTTTATTCTTTACGTATTAAAAAAATGTACCCAATTTTCATTCTCAAATTATATTGCTTGTCAGGTATAATTATTAGTGCTACCAACCAGATAAATTAGGGTAGAGGTCCACTGAAGGACAAACTTTTTTGTGCTACCCAAAACTAATTAACAAAGTTTAATATTCCATTTTTCTCTTCTCAAAGTTTAATAATAATGTATGTGTGTTCTGTTACTTATTTTTTTAATCTGCTGATTAGTAATTTTCAAAATTTTATTGTTGCAGAATATATATAGTATTTAAAAGTTTGTAACATATTTATTAGCCGCCAAGGTGGCCAGCTTTGCCACCCTGTACCTTACTTTTCTTTTTACTCAGAGCAGTGTTGACTAAATTTCTGGACTCATTTCAATGAAAATCATGTTTCTTCATTTCAACGGTATTTGTCATTAAATTTTAGGTTAGGGTTGCTACACATTTTGAGTGTCATCGTCATCATAAAAGTCGATGTTGAAACAGCAAATGGATAAAATGTGCTTTAGCCCAATGCATGGTGACATTTTTTAGATGGGGGATAAATGCGCCAAGAATTGTAAATTTGATATTTTAAAGCTGTGAAAAAGTTTGAAAGATCTTGCATTTTTGTGTATCCATTATTGTTATTTTGTAATATAGCTACTGTGTGACATATGCTTGTACCATTTGACATCATTGAACTGTTAATTTGGATTTTTGCACATGTGTTATGGTTATTGCACAAATGTTTACATCTAGCTTTTGCCATTCGCAAAGTGGAAATATTGTGAATTTTGGTACCGCATACTATAGCATATTATATAAGTAGATTTTTAATACTGTGATCTTTCTCTTTAAACAAGTTTCAATGGTCTTGTCATATTAAAAATAGTTTGTAAAGTTAAAAGGTATAAGCATTTTTTCCTTGTTTGTATCACATACCGAAAGAAATATGTGAAACAAGCTTAAAGACTCATATCCTGACTTTGCAATTTTAGATATTTTTGATTTTTATTTATGATTTGGTATGGAAAAGCAGTATTGTACTCATACCAACTGATGATGTGTGGGAATAAGTTTTGTGGACAGAAAGACATTAATAAATTAAGATGCCACTGAAACAAAGACCAAAACTGAAAATAACTAGACTTGCAGTCAAAAGGCTTTGTATCTATTTTCTACACACCTGCTGAAAGCAATTGCTTCGTATTAAAATTTTGCTATTTAAATCTGTAACAAATTATTTCATTTCCCTCATATTTAAATATATACACTAATTTAAAGTACAAATGTAAATTTAAGAAAATTCAGAAGAGTTCCAGGTTATAACTAGTGCCATTTTTGTTAAAAAAAGAAAATAAATCTTAAAAAGCAGATGTGTTCATCTTCCTTTGTAGATTCAATATCTTTACTTTGATAGGTAGGATTTTCCTGATAGTTTCGCATATTCCTGATTGTTTAAGTGTCTTCCCCCCCCAAAATATTCATTTTGCATCTTCGGTTAGTTTGCTGCTTAGCATGATGTACTCCTTTATTTTGAAAATCAAAACAAATTGATATTTTGATTTTAATAGTTTTATGGAAGTAATACACAGACAGTTAAAATAAAAAGTGGAAAGAACATGAAAACAACTTAAAATTTGGAAAACCTTGCATGGCTCTTTCACGTTTGGCCCCAAGTACCCCATCTGAACAGATTTTAAAAACATTAAACAAAAAAAAAAAAAAGAAACCTTACTAGTTACAAAAATAGATATTGCGGTCATAAAAAAGAGGCAATCAAAATTTTAACTCAATGACAAGGCTGTAAATGACACCTCACATGTGCAAATAGATGAGGGAGGCAAAAGTTGTTACAAAATGAAGACGGTATCAACATGAAGATGGCCATGTGATGTGCGTATGCTCAAATATGATACAAAAAAAAAGGTGTTTTTGTATTTTAACTACAAATTCATATTGTTGACACATGTTTTAGGTACGAGATTTATCATAAGATATAAAAAAAATAGTCGATTAAAACTACCCTTCATTGGCATTTTACCCTATATTTTAATCTGTTTTATTAATTATTTTAATAAAAAAGGACTTTTATTAAAAATTGGCATAAAAATTTACCCACACAAAAAAAAAATCCCCAAAATGGGACCCTGAAAAAAATTCCTCGATTAACCCCTGCTCTAATAGATAAAGAATTAAAGCCCATTACACCACCTTTTTGGGACAGCCTGTATAAAATTATCTTAGCACATTTTTATATTGTTTTGATTTAATCTTGCTGTTCTACAGTTTGCACATTTGTTGTATGAAGCAGAGGGGTTACCTTTAAATTGAATGTATCCTTCTGGTAAATTTAGAATGCAACAAGATGAAATTTCTGCTTGCTATTTAGTTTACTAAGTTTTGCTATTTAGCTATGCATTAGCTGTTTTAACACTTTGCTGACAGGAGACTGTAATTATAATCTATAGAAGGTGCCTGTTTACAAAAAAAATTGATAAACGAGAAAAGGTTGTCAGATGATTATGTATTAGCTATGTAAATTAAATATGTCAGCACTGAATTTATATATGATTGATCACTCAGAGTGTCTTTCTGATCAAAAATTGTATTGATCTTTTTCATAAATTGTCTTTCATAGGAACATTTTCATTTACCTTTGCTGTATTTTACTTGCACATTTCTTGAAATTTTCATGGCTATTAAAAAATGAAAGTAAATAAATTTGTTTTTAACTTATTGATTATTTAAAAATGGACATGACCATCACAACCTATGGGAAGGCTGATATGTACCCCCTCCACATTTTGTCTTTTTATTCCTAACTAGGAAAGCTCACCCCCCCCCCCCCCAAAATCAATAATTACGTGGTTGTGCGTGTGATTGAGTTGATGGAATTTTTCCAGTTCGTGCTATGATAAGATTGCAAATGACAGTAATTTATATTTTTGATACATAAATGCTGATTATTTTAGTAATTTAGGAGTTATTAGTGTAACATTGTGGTACTAATTTATGTGCTATTCTTTATGAAATTCGTCCTAGTATGCTTAATTATATGCCTGTAGTTCAGTTTTCCGTTTGGCAAATTTCTTCTTTTTTTTTTTTTTTTTTGCACTGCCCAAATTAATCCTTCCAAAAGTACATTAATTGTTGCTTTTTAAAATACATATAGATTTATTCATTGCTGGATTTGCTTTATATAGAAATAGTAGATAATGTATGTTATACTTACTGCTTTGTATAAAGCACACATGGATAAGATCTGTGTTATGATGCATGAGAAACAAAGCTTCACCATCTCCCCTCTTAAATATATTCAGGAATTCACATTAACAGCAAATATAAAGCATAATAATGATAAAACTGAGAAGGAGCAATGTTGCCATTAGGAAGAAGAAATAAGTGCAAGGGGAAAAAAAAAAAAAAAAAGGGAGGGGTTGTTAATAACTGGGCAAATAGAAAGAGTATGAAAAGTAATGCAATATAAATGAGTGAATGACTAAGTTATAAAAATATTATTTTTTTATTTTTTAAATTCAGTTGTGTCAAAAAAGACATTCTGAACTTGTTTTTATAACATATTTTGTACATGTGTTTTTAATCTAGGTACAGGCTAAGCAAATTTTTGAAATGCATAAGTTATGTATTAATCTTTGTGTAGTTTGATGCTTGCCAATTGATTTATCCTTGAAATTGTTAATTTAATTATATTTACTGAAAATTAAGTTTAAAAAAGTGCTAACTGTATTAGAAAATGTTCATCCAAAAGAATTAAAAAAAAAACAAAAAAAGCCACATGGCCAATTTTACAGCTCCTGTCAGTTTTAAAGTGTTTTTGTAGCACTTATTAAATGCATTTGTGTTAAGAACTTCTGGTACCACTGTTTATCTATCCTATAATGTTTGCAAGACTCTTCTAAAATCAGATCTATCATACCCAAAAAAAAAAAAAAAAAAAAGTGATACATAAAAGTTAATTACATCCTGTCCTTTCAAATTGGATATGCTGTAACAAATAGCTACATTTAAACATGGCTGTTTGAAGTTAAGCATGCACCAAACATTTGGGAAGAGATTGCATAGTATATTTTTTGGAGATAGTGTTTTCAAGTGTAGCAATTGATTGTCGCGTGTGCAGTTCAGAATTATGCTATACTGATAATAAATCATATAAAATTCTAATTTTATTTTTGTTTCATCGTAAGAGAATTGATTTATCTTATCGTGGACTGTTAACGAATTTCCGTTACCAGATTATAAAGTGAAGAACCGTTTCAGCTTTTATTTACGCAATCAATAGAAAAATTGCGTGCGTTTAAGTTTCCTGCTGCTCTTTTCCTTTGTAGTTTGCATGAAACAATTGAAAATTTTCCTTATTCTCCTTTACTAGCAGATATAATTCGTTTATGAAATGTAGAAGTTTCATCATTCAATCAAAAAAGCTCTTTCGCTTGCTTATTCTTTAAAAAAGATTAAATTAAACAAAACAAACAAAAAAAAAACCCTCCCTTCTATGGATATCTGATGGAATATAACTACTATTTAGTGGTTGCACACTAAATCTTTACTTACGTTTATAAAAGGTTTCACAAACATAAACTTGTTTAATAAATATTTTATTGAATAAAATTGGTTATTAAATTTTATTTTTCTTGTTGAAAAAAACATTTTTTCTATTTTGGGGTAAATGCATCTTTACAATCGGGGAATTATTCTTTTATTTAGCTTTTACCTTTTAACCCCAAAACAAACTGTTGTTAGGTAGGATAATTTACACAATAGAACATTTTCTTAGAGTAAATCAACTTCTGTTATGTTACACAACGAGTACTTTGTGTGTATTTTATATATTTTTGTCAGTTTTTTTCAGCATTTTTCTGTTTTTGTGTGTAGCAAGTTAGTCTTAAGGTTATTTTAGTATTTATTAACATAAATTATCAAGAATATTGCAACTTTAAAAAGACAATTTATTTTTTAAGAAATAAAAGCAACATGCTGACTGCATGATCGTCATTTATTAATTTAAAGCTTTGAAAATTATCTTTTGTAGTCTTGTTTGGTTTAAATTGAAACTATTGTGAGGAATGAGAGGGAGAGGAAAAATTATTTTTTTTTTTTTTTTTTGGTTCAGGCAGTTATTGATTCCTCTCCAAGTTTAAAAATAAAAATAACTGAACTCTTTGCATAAAAAAACTTCAGTTAACTGATAATTTTGTGTTTTTAGAAAAACTATTTTCCTAAACTTTGACTTTCATTAGAACTTTCTAAGAGCACGGTGCTCAAAAGACCGAGTTTCTATTTTATTTAGTGACACCATTTTTAAAAAGTATGATTTGGGCTCTTTAACTGAAAGGCTATATTTTTTGTGAAGCAAACAATAAAAATTTAAGTATGATGATTGAAAATTCATTCTTTCATTGCAACTTAAAAAAAAATATAAACATTCTGCATTGCTTTCACTTTCGAAAATTAAAAATTATTGAAAAATAAACAGCTAATGAGACCATACTTGTTCCATATCTTAAAGCATTTTCCCTTTAAAATTAGAAAAATGGTAAATTTACACTAACAACCGAGCAATAATATTTAATATTCACCCCCCTCGCACACACTCACACACACACTTTTCCTTGAATTCGCAAACATACATAAAAATAAATTTAAATGAAGACAAGACTATTAGAAACTTTTGAGAAAATTAAAATCTACGATTACTTCATATATAGCTTATGCTCTTAATATTAAATAGTAAAACAAAAACTGTTAAACAAAGAAATATGTTAAATGTTTCACAAGCTCAAAATTATGTCACTTTCATTTTCCCCTTTGTCTTCTGTGCTTAAGTTTTATGATTTAATCCGGTGTTTTTAATTGTAAGTAGCCCACGACTCCAGAAAAGAGGAAAAAAAAAAGATTAGAACAGCCAAAGTTGTGCTCAGCGAATCGATAAGGAGAAAAAAAAAGTCGACAAGCAACTTCCCCCCCCCCCCCACTCATCTTTTGAATTTTGACTGAGAGAGGTCATAGCTATTATGCTCGGTCAGACATAATACTAACCCGTCTTTTAGAAGAGAAAATGGCTGTTATTTGTTGAATTCTTTAAAAATAAGTAAGTAGATAACTTCGAATTAAAATATATTCGTTTTGGGGGAGATTACGTGGTCATTATAAAAGGTTGATTATGCTGTCGTTTTGCGTTTTGAAATAAACATTTCGGGCGAGATAAATGTTCTAACTTTAACTGCAAGGAATGCTCCCTTTTTTTAGGCGTAGGGTATAGAAAAAAAAATGTGAATGGTTGTTTTTCTTTGTGAATTACGTGGATGCGCATTGTTCTTAGACAATTGGCATTATGCTGACCTCTAAACCAAATCAAACTATTAAATATAAACCTTTTGTGTAAGTAATTCACCATACAGCACAAGAATTAAATTATCTACGTACGTTTCGCGAGATATTGAAAGTTATATTCCTTTAGATTTTTTTTTTTTTTTTTTAATGCTTGGTCACGGCCAAAATAAATAGGTTCTTTTTCAAGAGCTTGTTTCTAGCATTGATTTCTAGTTGGTACGTGGTCTCAGAATTGCGTGTATCAGTTGCATATGTTTGTGATTCAGAAGTTTTTTTTCTCCCTCTGCATTATTTCTAAAATTAAGTATGGGTTGGACTCTAAAACTATAAAGTTGCAGGTTGTTTTTAAATAAAGATTATTATGAGGAAATCGCCTGAGTTTTGACTGGGTTATGCTAATTTTTGAAATAATGTTAATCGTCTGCTTTTCCATTAGTTGAGGCTGCATTTCCCCAGTGGGTTCCTACCTTTAGCATCCGCTGCTTTTTACTTTCCGAACATGTACCATGTAAGGAAAGTATTGTAATCATGAAAAAATTCGACTTCGAGATTTTGGTGTATTGACACGTTTTGAGGTCTTCTGAATTCATTTATGTTATTTTTACGAGATGTATGTATGTATGTGTGTGTGTGTGTATGTGTGTTTGTGAGTGAACACGATAGCTCCTGAACGGGGCATTCGATTGAGCTCAAATTGGGTATACAGGTTATAAACCACCACCGTAAGATCGGTATTGATTTTGATGTGTATAGGACTTATAGTTTTTCTACAAGGCTATGACAAAGATTTCTTTTACATTATGGCGTATGGGGAGAAATTCTTGAAAGTGCGCGAGCGTTTAAACGGCGCATTCGATTGAGCTTCAATTTGGTATATATGTTTGGATTATTCATCGATTAAAATTTATTTAAATTCTTGATAATGGTCTTATCGTAAGTGTTCGGAAAGTCGAGTGGAGTCACTCCAGATTTTTTCTTCTTGGTTTTAATATTTTTGTATGTATTATCTGTCCATATAAGAGTAAGTAAATGAGAAATTTATTGTATTGGTAGTGAGTGCTTTTTCAGACTTCCTGATCGGGCGCTAGTTTGCAGCTGGGAATGGGGAAAGAGTACTGAATGGCTTGCCGCTTCCCTTCAGCTATCCATCCATCCCCTGTTTGCAATAAAATGTGCTCATTATCCCTCTGGAATATTCCAAATTACCGTAGGGGGGTACTTATCCCCTGGGAAGTGAAACCAGTATTACTCATGCATAAATGGCCGAATTGTGTCTAGCCATTGAAAGTCCTTTGTACGTCACGGAGTTATGTGGATGCTTTATTGCTGCGTCCATGGTGGTCCTTCAAAGGAAACGTCGACAGCTCTGAGATATATATTGCAGGAAAATGGCAGAGTGAATTGTGTTAAAAACCATTTTAGGCGGGCCTTTGTTGTTTTGCTATCTGTTGCAATTGCGTGACCATTTTCTGTCTCAGATAAGGGTTGTGTGTGTGTTTTGATTATAGGTTTAAACAGATTCGAAAGAAACAATAAGAGATAAAAAATGGCTTTTCTTTCACACCCCGTGGTAAATTTTTCTTAAATAATTTTATTTGAACGGTGGGGAATTTCCGTGTTTCTTTTCTTTTTTTTTTTTTTTTTAATAATGGTTGCATGCAGTGGCGCGCACAGGATTTTGGTTTAGGGGGTGTTAGAGCTACAAATACTTTACTGAAAAACAATATTTTGAATTCGGTTATAGTGACTTCGATTATAGTTATAACTCCTTATAATGTCAGAGTATTCTGTATCAATTGCCCGTAGAACACAAGCCCACTAACAACGCACCTTGTTATAAAGGCATAAACAATTATCTCATATTTTCATTGGCATTGTAACCAAAAAATTATTGTATTGTAAACGCCATTGTAAAATATTACTGTAGTACATGTGTCACACTAACTGCAAATATTTAAAAACCAACGTCCTTTTAAAAAATATTCAAAGACAATTTTTTAAACATAAAATATATTAATTCATTTGTAAAAGTTTTCTAGGCTTTTCAGATCTAAATCTTCAACTTTAGGGTGAGAGGGTTGAGCCCCCATACGTGGGTGCGCCTATAATTGCATGTAATATGAATTTTTAAGTATTTAAATTTCAGGAGAGGAAGATAGTGTAGTTATCCAATTCAGACATTACTACTTCAGTCTTGCGGTCAATTTAATATATAAAAACTAAAAAAATTAAATTTAAGTTCTTTCATCCTATCTACGTACATATCTATATTCTTCCAGACTGATAAGAATGGATGTAATTTTTTTTTTTTTGCCGAAAATGAGTTGAGGGTAATTTCCAAACACGCCGGACGACAGGCGTAAAATAAGAGGCCAGCTCTCTCTTCCTGTCAGTCAGTTCGCGCCTCTACCTCAAAAACTACTCTACCAGTTTAAGTGAAGTCTCCGTTTGAAAGGCAATTACCAGGGGCCTAAATTAAACTATGTAGCATTCTGCTACGTGGAGCGGAACTCTATCAATCTGAGGAAAAAGGGGAAGTCGCGCTACTTAGCGACTATTTGTGGTGTTATGCAGCCTTGCTGGCTCTCCTAGTGCGTTCAGTGGCGCGTCATTAGCTCAAGCTCAAAGTGTGCCGACGTCCTGAAATATTACGCCTCTATATGAAATGAATTGTTTTTTGCTGTAGCTTGTTGTAAGCGTGCTTCTTATCTCTCACGAGCAAGCGATTATTCAACGTAATCGTTTTAAAGTTCCGTAATTATCACTATTCCGTAATTTATTTAAAAGAATTAGAAGTTAACGAAAGCACGTGTACCTGCTGACAAACTCAATCTGCCGTACGTTTAGAAAAAAGAAAAGAAAAAAAACCGCGGGATTTATTACAACTAATATTGTTTTTTGTTGTACTCGAAGCTATGTTTCTTCACGGTGAATTGCCTTATCAGTGGTTGATGTGTAGAGCTGAACATTCCGTAAAACTTTCTTTTTCAACTCAACTTAACCTGCGGACCACTTTTCCACTCCCAATTTACCCACGGACCACTTAAAGGAATTCTGTCCGGGAGAGGGGGGGGGGATAAAATCTAAAAATAAATGCAATACTTTTTGCACAAAACGTAACGATAAAATGAAAAATTTTAAAAAGTGCATAGAATGTTATTTCCACTCAATCAATGGTGCTGATAATAGCTCATCAAATCTTTTTTACATACACTTAGAACCGAGGACAAAAGCTTGACTAAAATTCTAGAAAGTTTTATTGAATTGTATTTTATATTGTGCCCTCCCGTATTTTTCCTATTTTGCAATTATTATTAAACTTTTTTTTTTTTAAATTCTCTAAACAATTACGCTTGTCTTTTTACCTTATGAAATAGTGAAAACACAATTATTTATAAATTAAACGCTCACTCGCTTCGCGGACTACCAGTTGGAACTCACAGCCCTAATATATAGTCAAAATTTACTTTTTATGCTAATGAAGCATGCTTTGTGTTGGGCAATTTTCTGGGAAATAAAGAATCTATCTGTATGATCAACTGATTTTTTCTTGGGGGAAAAAATAAATAAAAAAAAGCCTCCACCCACTCCTTTAATGAAATACTTTTTCAGACTTGATTAAATAATTTCTCTTTGAATTAAATATTTTTTTTTATAATAAGAGATTAAATTTGTAATAAAAAATTAAGAATTATCAATTTTTTTTATGTTCATTAATTAGGACTCCTACTGTACGATTGTATAGGTAGTTTGTGTCCTCAATTGTGGACGCAGGGTCCGAAAGAAATAACTGTGTAGTAAAATATCAGTGGTACACCCCCCCCCCCCCCCACACACACACACACAAAACACAATAACTTGAATATTGAAAGTCACCATTTTTTCAGCACATTTTTATCTGGGCGACCACTTAAATCTCGACTCAACTTATTATCCGAAGCTGCAACAACCTACAAACCTTCTGCGGAGTAGAGGTTATCAGTTAGCAAAGAGGCGAATTTAAACTGCCTGCCTGTTATCAAAAGAATTGCCACGTCTCCCTGCTGTTTACTTTCATGATACACAAAGACAATAAGAGAGATCGTGCCCGCAATAAGTAACTATTTCCCATTGCAGGGCGACGACGTGCTGCAACTCAGTGGGGGTCTAGACGCACCTATTTATAATAATAGATGACCGATGATTAAATTAACAGAGAAGATTTTTCGTTTTCACCTATTAAATGATCTTTCAAATTAAATTACCCTCTTTACCAAGACTGGCTTGGCCAGTTGCTGACCTTGATTAAAGTGTTGCTAATTTGTCATAAAGAGTTGGGGTGGACGCAACAAGACGAGACTGTTTTATTCTTCGTCTTGCATCCAATCCTGATTACAATAGCTGAATTTTCACTGTCCTAGAAATAAGTCCTCTTTATTTTTTAAATCGTCGACAGAATATTTCATATGCCTTAGTTGTACTTTTGCGTATTTAAGGTTCAGTGTATTTATGGGAAGAAAAAAAATCCTGCTTTGTAAAAACCCTTAGTTATTTACGTTTTATCCTTTCAGATCATTGTTATGTAAATCCCTCTCGTATTCCAAATACTTTCAATATTTGTTATAATTTGCATTTTATAAAGAGTTCATAACCATAGAATTACTTGTGCAAACTATTTATTATTAATCTTTCAAATATGAAGAACAGTTTATTTTTTAAATTGGCCTTTCATTTATTTATGGTATTTAAGGCATGTTGCCAAGTTTCTGCCACATGAGTTTAATCCATTTCCCAGTTAATAAGTACGCTCAATAATAAACATATGTACACTTCCCATTACTTGTGAAACTACCTTATGGCTTCTTTTTTTTTTTTTTTTTTTTTTTTTCTTTCTTTTTTTTTCTTTTTCTTGACTCCTTCATAACCGGGTTTTTTTTAAGCTGTTAAGACTTCATTATTTTTTAGAAGAATAGCCTTAAAAGATTTTCTTATTGATAAATTGTTAACTAATTTCCAATGGATGAAAAACATGATTTTAAGACTACTTTCATGTGAAAACCCGAGAGCTTTTTCATGTAGCCTTCCGCAACAAAACCGCATTTTGCCGCCAATGTGTGCATGAAATTCTGAAAATATCACTTGAACATGGCTAGAAAGACAATGTTTAAATTCCAGTTTTCCAAGGGAGCAAACAAGGTGAAAATGGTAGCAGTATATTATTTTACCTGACTTTTCCTTAAATTAACGTTCAATTTATTATAATTTAAAATTATATCTTTTGTCATTTTAAATATTTTTTCGCGATTTATTGCATTCATTTTTTGTTAAGTGATTTCATATTTTTTTCTCAACGAGCGCAGTTGTTTGATCATCCATGATCCTCTATCTCTTACTCCCTAAAAGCAAAACAGAGAGGGGGGTGGGAACCCCAAGTTACTCTGATCTTTGTTTATTTTGAATAAAAATGGCTTGGGCTGAAAAGAGTCGCTCCCAAAACGCTTTCCCTCGTTGCGCATGCTTCGCATTATTGATTTTCCGTGGTCCTGATGCCGTGTGGATCACAGTTTATTAATACATATATAAAAGCTGCCACAAATACATATGTTTAAGATGGCTTGTCAAATTAATATGACTGTACCCGTATATTGCTGATTATGAAGTGCATTTTTATTTATGATAGTTTTATATTGCGTTACTTACTTTTTTTTTCTCTCTGGTATTCAGTGTAACAGATACTTAAGATGACTAAGGAAGATAAAGTAATCCTATGAAAAGCAATCTTTGTACATTAAGGGCTTAAGTTTTAGTTATGCTTTTCTGGTGGATATGTGAAACTCCCTATGTTCTACTACAGCTAACTCAACTTAATATATTGGACAGTAAAACTCATTCCCCCCCCCTTTTTTTTAAAGGAGGATAACTTTAAGGCGTCTTGGAATTAACATATTAGTTAGCTGCCCAGTTTAAACAAATGTAGATTCTTTTTTTTTTTTTTTTTTCCTTTTTAATGTTCATTGGCTTTAGATTTTGTGATAATTGTTATTGAGATTTTTATATTATTGAAGCATCTACAGTGAATAGTGAATCAAACAAAATTTAATTAAAAGAGATGAATGACTTTTCGACTTTAAAAACCCATTCTATAAAATAAAAACCTATTTTTTTTAAAACAAATGTTTTCTCTATTGACAATATTTCACTCAGCACTTAGTTTACTCTCTAACCTGCAATCTTAAAACTCTGCTCTCCATGCTTTTGCCAATATGCTGCTTCCATTCTGTGTACCCCTACTGTTTAAGCTTTTTAGAAATCTGCATTACATACTGACTCGTCAACGACGGGTACTTCAGCTAGTAAATAAATAAACATCGAAATATACCATTTACGCTGTGAAGAGTTTATATGCGTGTTGTTTTCTGTGCTGACCAATTCCATTCTTTTACTAAGCGTTGAATAACTCCAAAACTAGTTTTTAAATGCCAAGCGAGTTAGTTTTCGTCATTTTTCGATCAGGCATAAAGAACTGTTAAAACAACGTAACGTGATGATTAGTTTTCGGTTCTTTTCATTGTTTATTGCGACAGATTTGACAAGCCGGAAAATGTGATTTCGTCTATCTTCTCTGTCGGAAGAATTTCTGAAAGACTGTTGAATTTATGTTACAGCTGTCGTTTGACTAGCTGTCGCACGTAATGCTACTTATACTTTTTAAGGAGTTGAAAATAGAATAGTGCCATTCTTAGACAGACTTTCCGTGGACCTTAAACATTGTCAAGGATGTCTGAGTTGTTATTCTCACTGTCAAGTACCTCAAAAGCACTTTAGTTAGCCACAAAAGGCTGGAAAGGTCCAACTTTACTGATTTTCGTTATCAATGATGAAAATACATTGAAAGCAATAAAAATATTTCTATTTATTGTAAAGGCATAGCGATCATAGTCAGATAATATAGACACACGCCTTAGTCTGATACATTCTAGGGTCTTGCAGATAGTTTTGCGGTCTGATTCCGAGGTTCCTGGAGATTTTTTTTTAAAAGATGGATTATTACCTAGAAGAAATATTTTTTAAGTCACTGTAGTGCTTGTTTGCATATACGGGCAATTCTCACAAAACGGGACAAAATTAGATTGGTAATTTTGAATCCTTTTTGTCGCACATTTCTAATAGAAAAAAAAAAAAACAACTTTTTACTTTTGATCAAAGATTTTATATTTGATGTCTAATGAAAAGAAAAAAAATGTATTTGTCATAAAGGTATTTTCTGTGTCTCCGGTCTGACAGAAATGATGCATATGGTACAGAAATGACAAAAATTCTATTTACGACTCAAAAAATGTAAAACAAAATCATGAATACCCAATAAATTGTACGTCTTTCTAAAAATTCCTTCTTGTAACACTTGAAAACATAACTAAAAAGAACTAGAAAACTAGCAGGGACTAGTTTTGTCCTGTTTTCAGAGAACCACCCATATACACGTATTCATATACGCACAACGTATCCTATTATCTCGGGCTATTATGAGTTTGCAGATACAGTAGAACTTCGATTAACCGAAACTCTCCGTTAACCGAAGTCGGTTTCTTCTTAACTTTTTTGTTTCACTTTCTACTATCATCCAAAATTTCTCTGAACAAACATGCGTTTTTAAGCCCCCCCCCCCCCCCACATTCCTTTTATATGCCATCAGTTCTTTCCAAACTACGAGTGCAAATAAATATTTTGGAATTCCCTTTCATAGAATTCCTTCTGACAAGCTTAATTCTCGGTATGAGTGTACTCTTCCCACTTACAAACATCCCTGTTCTAAACAAAAACACACCCCACTTCGAAATTTGGAAGGTCATACTGCCGAGTCCCAGAACAATCGAATGTTCTCGCACCCTCTGATTGTAAGATTCCTCTGAACTCATGCTTTTAAGAAAACTTCGGGATAGAGCTGCCCGGCAAAGGATGGCCAATTTACACCACATGAAGCTTCCATTTAAACCATTGTAAGTTTTTTTTTTCAGAAATTAATTTATTTTGAGTTGTAACTCTCTTATGACTATAGAGTTAAAATAGTCATAATAACAGTTCAATGACTATACGACATATTAAACTAGATGATTATTGATGAATTCTCGATTATCCGAAGTAGGTTCGGTCCCAATTACTTCGGATAATCGAGGTTCTACTGTAGTTTATTTTTTATCCCACTGTGATAGCGATATTAAAAAGGATAAATCAAGCCAATCACATGGATTATAAAACTTTCCCGCATGCTCTTATTTTTGCGTTTACACTGCTGATTAACGAATATTATACCTATTCTCTCCCATTGTTGCAAAAACTGTACACTGGGAATACCGTTTTTGTGTTCGTTGTCTCACGCCATGTGTTTTTGAATGCTTTATTCCCCCCCCCCCTCCCTCGCGTCTGTTTGCCTCTTTAACAGAGCTATGGCTGTTAAAAGACACTATTTCGATTCAGAGCCTTAATTTTCATTTTCTTGAAATGGTGGAATGTCTCAGACATACGCCTTAAACAATGCACCTAGATTTTGGGTGCCCATGTAAAAGACTGCTCATGCAAACTCCTTTTTCAATAGGAGGGTACATGTTTTTTAGTCCGCTGCATCATTTGCTTCACCTGAAGATCCGCTACTGATAAAAATTCTTGGCCAATCGATTCATATTTATAGCAGTTAGAACACGTTGGCACAGAAAAAAAAAACCGGATTTAAAAACTTAACATTTTTGTTGGGAAGTTTATAAAAACTTGAAGATGATATTCGGTGAAATAAAATAAATGAAAATTACGAAAAAAGAAATTATGAAACTTGTAAAGTAAAAGAAATGTAAGGAAGTTCGGAGCTTGAAGTGGGGCAGTAAACGAGAGGTAAAAATTAATTAAAAGTTTAAATAATTTTTATTAAATTATTTAAAAAATAAGTAAATATCAAATATTAAAAATGAGAGTAAACATAAATTAGAAAAATATCCATCTTGATTCATCATGTCATGCGGGGGGGGGGGATATCGGGATATATCTTCCCCGAAATTTTTGGATTAGTGATGAAATTCAGTCTATTTATACAAATATAAGTTCATATCCCCCCCCCCCCCCCGAAAAATTTTCCTGGCTACGCGCCTGATGTATGTGACAGTGTCACTTTCACACACAATTTTTATGTAATACAAGTGAACTTGTATTACGTAAAAATTATTTTCTAAACAATTTTTCTGAATATTTTTTAAATTGTCTTATTCATTCATTTGTGATGTCTTAAAGCGCGCCTTTAATATTTTAATTTTTTTTAAAGACCATCGGCATTTATTTAAAAATCTTTTTCAACATCAGCATGCTAGATCGAATTAGGTTTGTTGTGCCTAATTATGTTTGTTATCGAATTAGGTTTGTTGCGCGTAATTAAATTGTTGTGCTGCATAACAATCCGAAAAGGAATTTCGGGTCTTTACCTTCAATCCTGCCTTCGGAAGATGAGTTTCGTGCATGATTACCCTACATTTTAATTCCTGACTGGGACATTACTCGGGGATCCCACTGGAAAATGACCGCCAAAATGGCATTCTCGGCGAAAACTGGCTGAAGCGTGACCGATCGGAAAGGATATCCGGACTTGAGGGCAAGTCATGGCATTGTGTGTTACCCATACAACCGTATCTCTCGGACACGTGCTTCAGAAAATATGATTAATAATTAGTAACCCTTCTCTCCTCGCGCTGCTTTCTCATCTTTCTTGACGCGTTTACGATATCCTAGCGGGTGCTTTATCCTGTTTGTCTGCCTTTTTTCTTTTCGGTTGCGTGTATTTCAGTAGAAAACAGAGCCTTATTATCGCATGGGCAAATCGGGACTTTGCCCAGGGGTCCCCGGCTCGAAAGGGCCCCCACTTTAAAATGTTGTTCGGAAATATTCTTTTTTATATCAAAATTTTATGAAAAATAAGACAAAAATCATAGATGGGGCCCCCCAAATTAACCAATGCCCAGGGCCCCTGTTGGTCATAATCAGGCCCTGCGAGGAAAAATATACCAATGGGGATATTCCGTTTACTGCATTTTATATTTTAAATTTATTGCGTTAGCACAAATGAACTATGAAGGCAACTGAGGGCCCAGGATAGAAGAAAACATACCACGTTTGTTAGAAATCTGGCTGTCTGGCTCAATAAAACTTACTTTAACAAATCGATGTTCTTTTTATTGTTTCCGTCACTGATGAGCACCTAAAAACGTATATAAACTATAACTATAATTAATGAACATATCCAAAAAACAATTGCCAAACATAGGGTTGATAAAATAATTAAAGTAATAAAAATGTAGAATGTATGCCAAAATGCCGTAAAATGCCAAAGGTGAGGCTATTTCAATAAATATATTTTTGTAAAGGGGCTGTAGAACAGATCCAAACTTCATCTGCCTCTTGTCATGGCACCAGTGTATTCTTGTAATAAATAGTGCAGTTTATGAACAGTTTGAAGAAAGTTTTACACGATGAAAAATTCTTTTAAGTTTCGCAATATAATTCAATTTTGTGTTTAGATTAGTAATTTCTTTTCATTCGTTTGCAGTTATTTAAATAACAAAGGTAGGGCTGGAGCCAGAGGATAGGCTTTGGATCTCCCCAAAATTTAGGTTCTTGATAGCAAAATAATAATAGTAAAGTCGTGCGAATTCAAGCCGCAAAATGCCTTGTTAACCTTAGGTGCCCTTACATATTTTTATTTATTTATTTTGGAGGGGAGGGGGGGAGGGTAAGGCATGTACCCGAGGAAAAGTACAAGACACGATAAATGTACTTTAAAAAATTATATAATAGCAATAAGTCACCTGAGTTTAACTGGCACAAATAGCCTACTGCCCTGACTTCAATTAAAAGCTTTGCTGTCGGTCTTAATTATATCCCTTAAAACTAAGCATCGATAATTTTCATTTAAAATGTTAATATTTATTTGGCAGAACTATAAAAAAAAAGCGAGCGAGAAAGATAAAACATATGTAATGAGAATACTTATTAAATGCACTTAGCATAGAAAGTTATTAAAACTTGTTAAACTTGTAAACTAGTCATTCAATGTTGTCAGGGGATAAGAGCCACGCAGACTTATTTTATATGTATATTTTATACTTCAGAATTTTTAAAATTATTATAAGCTTTCGTTAAGAATAAATGTGTAACAATAACGAAATAGTTATCTTCTCTAAAATGTCTATCATTTCACAATATTTTAATCGTTCACCATTAAACTTAAATTCGAGCCGTCGATGTGAAAATGCAATGAAAAGTGCGATATATCGGATGATAGCTGTTTTGGCGACGCGTGTATTTATTGACTAACGTGGTTAAAGTTTGATGTGTCAGTTTCGAAAGCGGAAACGTGAATAGAAAGTGACATAACGTTTTTTGATAATCCCTCTTGTCTATAGCGTTGAGTGTGCCCTAGATAATTTTCCACTACATTTACGAACCACCAGATCAAGGAAAAGCATCCTCTGACAAAATTGTTTTGGAAAAGAGCCAGATAAATAAAAACCGATATCTGTTCGTTTTTTACTTTCTTTTTTCTGTAATGTATATGGATTGTGTGATGTTTGATGTTATTTTATCCTTTTCTGTGTCATTATTATTGACAATTCATATAAATAGCTTAAATGAAATTCGATTCCAGCTTACACAATCTATGCTTGTATTGTTGTAGTACGTTATAGATGGTTTTTTTCTTTTTTGGTTTGTGTGTGTATGTGAGAGAGTATGTAATATTGTCTCCTCCTTCCTTAATGTAAGCAAAGTTTTGGCTGTTTATAATGGCAGTATTGCATGTAATATACCATATAATTAAAGAAAAAAACTCAGTCTGTAATAGATGTCAATTTCTTATGGAAAAAAAAAATAGGATGTATTTATTTTTTAATAATTAATGATAATCAACTTATGGACTGTTATTTTAGAAAGACAAGAAACAATTACTCTTAAATCTTAAGTTTGTTGCAAAGTATTTTGCGTAGGAAAATTTATGTAAAAATTATCATTGCATTTTCTCAAAAGTATGTGTGCTGTTTCTTTTATTTAATTTTATTTTAATTTATGAAATCGGAAATCGATGCTGATGAAATGTGGCTCCGTTTTGTGGCGCCTTCACAAAAGTGAAATATATTCAAACGGCCCTTCATTAGCATTTTAATTTGCTTTATGATTTATTCTAACTGAGAAAGTGGCTTTTACAAAATTTGGTGTGGAAATTCACGAAAATAGAAGTTTAAAATCACGAAAATAAACAGTTCCCACGACAATAGGACCAAAGAAAATACTCCTGGATTGGCCCCTGATAAAGTGATTCTTTCTGGAATTGAAATACGGGACTCTCACGTAAGCCGTGAGGGGGGGGGGGCTTTAAATGTATGAAAAAAACAGTGTTTAAACTTCCAATTACTTTTTATAAAGACAAATCTATAATTGGTAGATTATAAAATTGACAATCGTACAGACACATATTTACTTGCACAAATTTAACTTATCGCTGTTCTTTGATTATAATAATTATTATTTAAAAAAATAAAAATATGGGTAGCCGTAAAAATTGTCATCTTTAACAAAGAACGGTTATTTTCTGGCGGAGATCACTGTGATGAAAATATGGGACAAAACCTCAAAATATGAGACTGTCCCGTATAATACATGACGGTTGGTAACTTTTTTTCCCTGCGTATATTAGTAGTAGTTATGCAATAAAATTTGCGCTTTTTAATAATAGGAAACATGCCTTTAATGGAAATCTTTCCTGCCTCAAAATAGGAATGTAACGGGTATCCGGCAAATATACTGCATCCGGCCAATTGGCAGTAGCCGGATATTACAAATATCCGGCAGTACAGCCGGCCTAAAATTATGTACTGAGAAATAACGTAAATGGACATAATGAATGAATAAATTCTAAGAACTGCAGTAGTAAAAAATTAAAGGCAGAGTTTTGTGGAAATATTTTGTTTTCAATACTTTGTTGAATATTTTATCATATATAGAAAATGGGGGGAAAAATTAAGTACTTCTATCTTTTTAAGATTGGAGTAAATTATTACTGGAAGAAATTATTGTACAAAATCACTGTTTTTTAGTCTTTGTAAGAATTCGGTTACCTTTTTTTCCACCATAAATTTTGATCATGGCAATCGTGTACTTGTTGTAGTACTGCTGACTGGTGAGAAAATGTCTCCACCCCCCACCCCCCCCCCCTTAATTTTGATAAAGTAAGGAAATTTATTACATTGGTTTTTCCAACAGTTGAATGGAGATGACTTTCCTTCAAGAACTGATTTTGTAATATATTTATCTAACTCTTGAAGACGAACATCCATGAGATTGGTATTTGTATCAGCTTTAATTGCAGTAAAACTGGTACTAATTTCATGGAAACAATCCCAAAAAGACTTCGGATTTTTGAATTAAATGATTTGAAACTATTAGAAATTTTTTTAAAAAAAGTAGTAGCTAAAAAATATAAGAAAACTAGTGGGGTGGGGGACATCTTTGCTACCGGATATCCGGTTGAAAGTTTGGCCGATATTCGATATCCGGCCAAATTGATATCCGTTGCATCACTAGTTCAAAATACACTTGCTGTAGCTCCCACCTTGCTTTAGCGTAAAAATTATTTCGTCTCTGTTGATTCTGTTTTAGACAGATTTTACTGTACTATATTTAAAAACCTTCTGTTCACATTTTTACAAATCCGTGATAATTCGTCTCGTACATAATTCAATATTAATGCCAAGTAAAATCAAATTGAGAAAATGGTTGTATCTAATCTTCATAAAGTTACTTAACACTCACACTTATTAAACCCTAATTTTGTTTAGTCAAATTTTGCCACTTTTAACTCCGTTCAAACACTGTTAATGCATGTTTCCACAAATTGCCTTCGTTATAGTTGTTAAGACTGACATTTCCTTGTATATTTTCTCGTTAGCAATCGTCACTACATTTTTGTATTTGTGCAATCGGCGTATAACAAAGGATGCGCAATTATTTGCAAGAATTCTACTGTTTTTAATCGTTCAGAAATGGAAATCTCTCCCATTCTATGCTGATAATTTTTGTTACCTGCTTACGCAATTCTTCAAATCCATTAAAATCTGTCATCTTAACTTGTTTGAGTTCATCAATCTTATGTGAACATACGTCAGGGAATACCGTCTATTTTTATGCTTAGCCTGCCGTTGTCTCAGTTAAAACCGGAAGAAACAAAGCCGCTGGCTGTTTGCTTTTTCAATAAAACTTTTAAGTATTTTCTGCCGGTTTCAGTTTGGAACTTGTATATTTGTTATTATTAGCGAGTGTGGTACGTTTGAGCAAGAAACAGCTCAGATTTTCGTAAGTGGTGGTGGTGGTTCTTCCCTCCCACCTAAAGCAGAATTACTATTTTGACCGTGACGCAATTCAGACGTCACAATTCGCGAACCTATTGTATTTTGATATGGTTCGAAAAAACCCGATCGTTCAGGCGACTAACAAGTTATGTATGTCTGGCTCCTAAAAATTTTTGCTACCTCCTAAGACAGGGGCGTAGTCAAGGGGGTCATAACCCCCACCCATGAGGAATTTTTTGCTATACAAAATGTATATTCTTCACACACACGTATACGTATATATGAGTTGTAGTAGTCGTAACCCCCCCCCTCCCCCCATGAAAAATTTCTGGCTACGCCCCTATCTTAAGATTTCACAACTTTTTTCGACTTTTGGTCATATGCATATTTTGACCATTTCACTGGCGATTTAGATTTGATGACCTTGGAATAGGTTAATACGTCCCACAAAAATGTTTAGAAAACAAAATTGTTATAGCTCAATGATGGATTTGTTTGTGTCGCCCTAGTGTTATTGATTTCTTTCATTAAGAGAAAAACGAATTTGTGCTCCGAGTAAAAAATAGAATAACAGTTTCATGATTCCAATTTAAGATTGAGTACTTTTCGTATGTTAACTTACAGCGCTTAATCCGTCCATGCGTAAAAATCGAACAAAATATCAAGAACCATAACTCGGAAAAAAAATGTTTTCGCGCCGAAATACCCAGTGTGTTCTCTGAACCATTCAAGGACGAAATCCCAAAATTACATTCGAACGTGAGATGGCGAGTGGGTTCTCAATTGCGAAAAGCGTGTGTTCCACAGGACGAGTCCACATTGCAGAGATAATTCCATTTCCTTCCGTTGATTACATTCGAATTATTATTTTTTTTTCTGTTCCCCTTTCCATATCATTCTCTGCTTCTGGCTCAGTATTGCTAATAAATGCCTATCATAAAAGATGGGGCAGTTCGGAAAAGAAAATTTACGGCAGCATAAATTTTTAAGTTTACATGTGTTCATACTTTTATAAAATTATTGAAATTGATGTATTGTCTATTTGCAAGAACTACATGAACCCGGGATTTATTTTCCGAGATTTCGGCATTTGTAAACAAAACGCGGCCGCTACTGTAATCCTGAAAGCGGCTGAAGCTGAAGTTCACTTAACTCGTTTGCGGCCAGACTGTTTGCAGGACTCTCTCCAATCTTAGCTGATGCCAGCAGTAATAGATAAATTTCTAAAATCCATTGCATTAAGTGATAATTATTTATAAAAAGTGAACACTTTACATCTTACATTTCATGTCAAAGTATATTGTGGTATCGGGATTCAGTACTCGTGAATAAAGGTTAAGAAAATTAAATAACGTATACTAATTTTTAGGGATGGATGCGAGAAGTTTTTTTGCGAGACAAGACAGAGATTTACAGCTTTTTTTGCGAGGCGAGACAAGCATTTTTAACATTACGATATAGGGATTTTGCGAGACCAGACAAAGCTTTTAGGCTGTTTTGCGAGACACGATATGCCTATTTTCCATCTCTACGTAATTTTTGCGACTGGCCTCGGAAATGCTAAAATTTGAGTGTTCCAAAAATGAAATGCTAAGCGCAAATGGGACGCTTGCTGTCTTGTGAAGCCGCCTATTTCGATTTTAATCCCCCCCCTTTTTTTTTTGTTTCTTTTTCTTTTGTTTAAGAGTAAAAAATAACAATGAAGCTTTTTCGCAAAATTCATTCTTTCGTGTAGAATGCAAGAAAGAAAAAAAGCGTAGCTGAGCTTCTTTCACTCCTATTTTGACAAAATGAAAGATCTAACCATGCGTAAATGCTCGGAGGGTTCTGGTAAACAAAATCAGGCAATAGGTCACATTACACATACTGACTTTCTCTTCTCGATTCCGAAATTAGCTTCCTGTTCATATTTCATGTATTCAGTGGCGAGGCTCAGTTAGTTATTAAAGGAGGGATGGGGGGGGGTGGACCTCATAAAACATACTCAACACATTTTGTAGAAATTCACATTAAATTTTTTTAATTAATCGGTAACTTGAATCTCCTCTTTGAATATTTTAATTTTTGAATACTTTTTGTGAAACAGTTCCTTCCGTAAGGGAAGTCAGTTCAGAAATGCAAATTCTACTATGGTTCGAAGCATTTGAAAATCAATTCGAAATAAAGTTGTATTTTTAATCACCTTGTACTTTTTACTATACAATATTGTATTTTTTACTAAACAGAAAGAAAATTCTTAGGATCGCCAAAGATTACCTAAAAGAAGTATATAAAATACAAAAACAAGTGCTTTCAGATGCCAGTAGAAATTAATGTATATTTACAAGAATCGATGCAGACGAAACTTGGGTCCATTTTGTGGCACCTTCACAAAGTTACAATATTTAAATTTGTTGAATTATTTTAACAAAAAAGTGATTTTTACAAAAATTATTCACAAAACTAGATGTTAAAATTCACAAAAATAAACATTTTTCACAAAAATGGGATCCTGCAAAAAACTCGGATCGATCCTTGATTTAAGAATGGTAGAAAATTTTCTTCTTTCCCTTAGTATATTATCAGTATTATTCTTGTGATTATGTAATTTTACATAACTCACTAAATTATTCTGAATTTTTTTTTTTTTTTAGCCTTTTTGTATTTTTTAAATATTTCTAGAATTATTTAATCATGTATCTGCATTCTTCTCACCAACTGACGAGTTGGTGAGAAATCATTTAAAAAGAGAAAAACGTCATCTCGAACTTCTGCAGATAGTACTTAAATAAAATTTTATTTTCAATCCAAATTACAATTTATTATCACAGCGCACATTTATTCAATCTCTGTACAATTTGTAAATGGGGGAGAAAATATGCGGAACTGTTCTAGGAAAAGAATCGCCAGAAGAAAGAAAAAACTCCCAAGCATTTTCGCTGCGAAGGAATAATAAAAATAGTTAAGAAAAAGTTGCTGGATTGTGTATTTTTTGTTGAAGCTCTTTACGAACTCAAATCTCTTTTCAGCGCAGCTGTTTCCTCTCCTTAGCGTTTTTCTGTATGCAAGTCGTGCTGAGTTACTGCAACCCCTCGCATGCCTATTGGACCGAGCGTATCCAGCTTTCAGTCACATGTTGTACGGTATTAGTTTTTGCCGAGTTTATTTGCGAGAAAGGTGTTTTCAAATGGCGATGCTTTGAATAATGAAAAAAAAACAAGCTTGTGCGAAATGAAGATCGCCAGCATAAGGTGAAGGCGGAAAAGTAAAAAACAAATATGAATAAATTGGTCACGCAGATGTTCCTCTGTATTTATAAAATGCAAAATAACCATTATCGTCGTACATGATATATATGTTAGACTATTATAATCACATTTATTTTAACCGCCTTTGAAAAACTGTAGAGATAAATAGTATAATTATTTTTAACATCTGCGAAATTCTAACATTTTCATTTTTGATCTGTGTAATCTTTTCGTTATTAATCTGAACTGTTTTTGCATCTGTGTTTACGAGGTCTAATCCACTATCCGAAAGCGTCAATTGGTTATACAGTAAAACCTCGATACATGGATACTTAAGTGACTAAATGAATTATCGTTCTAGAATAATGTATCGTTGTATCGAGGAGAGATTATATTGTATGGAAATTCCGCGGATCCGCAAAAATGTACGTTTAGCGCGTTGCCGATATTCCTGTCTTATTTGTTCAGCCAGAAATTTCAGTCTATATAAAGCAAGGAATTGCTCATCAGTTACCAAAATAATAATAATAAAACTGCATACAGTCCGACGAAATTGACCAGGATGTTGCAATAAAAATGCAAACGTATTCGAACTCTACATAGCAAAAAATGTCATGACATTTTGCAATACACCCCCAAGCCACATTTTTGTTTAAAATGTTTTAATTAATTTCACTGAAATTACTTTATTTACTTTTTAAAACTGTGACTCGATTTACTTTTTACTGTCGGTTTCAAGGACCGACGTTACGCAAACGAAAAGTACTTTTGGAGGGTTTGCATGCTTTTACTTTACATCGGAAGTACAACAATATCGGAGAAAACTGTTAAAATGAGAATGGTATTTCCAAGAATTATTAAATAAATATTATGAGGAGGGAGGAGAAACATCATTTTTGCCCATAAAATAGCATTAACCCAAACTATAGGAAAAATCGAGGATGCTGAAAGAAAGAGCAGTGGTGTAGAGTATAGGTAGTAGTAACTTAGCTAGCATTAGCTGTGATTACCGGATATAAGTTAAGATTACCATTGAACTTTCGTTTCTTTTCTTAAAAATATATATATAAACAGGGGTCGATGCAAACAAAAATTCTGTTTTGAAGCCCCTTTATAAAATTACAATCTATTAAAAGGACCTCTTCACAAAAATACAATCGATGACCCTTCATTAAATTATAATCGATTAACGATCCCCTTAAGAAAATACAATCGATTAAAACGGTCCTTCATTGGCAGTTTACCCTAGATTTCGATCTGTTTTATCATTTTTGTAAAACATAACAAATGTGACTTTTATTAAAAATTAGTATAAAAAATCACAAAATTAAGTAATGAAATCCACAAAAATAAGTAATTTTTACAAAAGTGGGACCCTGGAAAAGAAATTCCTGATAAATAATAAAAGGTGGACTCATGCTTATCATCCTCGAACTTATATATTCAGGGGTCGATCCAGGAATTTTTTCCAGGGTCCCATTTTTGTGAAAAGTAATTTTTTTTTGTTAAAGTAATTTATCAAACAAAATATAAAAAGATTAAAATGCCAATGATGGACCGCTTTAATCGATTGTATTTTTGTGAAGTGACCGTTTTTAATCGACGGTAATTTTATGAAGGGACCTCTAAACGGACCCAATTTTCGTTTGTTTCGACCCCTGATATTGGTACTAACATTTGCTAGCTTTTACTTCGATTCGAAAACAGTGATCACTATACTCGGAGAAAGATATTTTTATCTGAAAATTTTACAAACATGCGTGCTAATAACTAACAACATTTGATATCGAATGTCGATTCTAAACATCCGTTAGTGATGTACGGAGAACATTTTGGCCGAGTTCTGAGTAGTAGTATAAAAAGAATTGCTGACTAGCAAATATAGAATTTTTCTTCTTTCGAAATGAAAACATTTATAATTGTTTTTTAAATTAATGAAAAATGAATAAAACCATAACATTTAAAAAATTATACTAAATTTGTCCATACATAGGATGTAATTGTATTATTTTAAATTTTATTAGTCTAAAAAATGTATTCAGATTGATGCATTATAATTAATAAACTGGATCATTAAAGCTTTTTATTTTGAAATATGATTAGATGAAAAAACTGCATATAGGTATATTTTTTTCATGTAAAGTGTGTCGAAAATTTTACAATAACATGTATGTGGACTACAATAAGTAATTGAAAATTAGTTTCAGATAACTAGTGAGATCAAACTCACTGCTTTACTTGATCTTGTAGTTTCGCTCTAACTAATTATTCAGATATTATACAATTATTAAAAAGCACAGCTGTACAGCTATTCAATGTAGCTGGCATAAGATGGATGTCCTCCGTAACCTACCTAAAAAATTTAAAAAAAAGTGTAATTAATTTAGAGTTGATCATCCAAACCCAGAAGTACCTGTAAAAAGTTCTACAGTTTGGAAATGTTTTCTTGAAGTAGTAGTAAATGCATCTGTGACACTTTCAGCTTCATCAACAAAGCACTACTTCGGTCTTAACCATGGTTGCGAAAAAACCCGGTTTATTTGAAAAAACCCAAAAAACCAGGTTTTTTTTGGTTTAAACCGGGTTTTTTGGTTTAAACCAGGTTTTTTTTTTTTTTTCTTTTAAATCCCTTTATAATTACCTGTTACATACTTATAAATAAAAGTATTTGTAAAATGTTCAGATAACAATTAATATTCTTTCTGAAAGTAATTAAAATAAAGTAAATAAACAATTGTTGCTGTACTTATGTGGATATTGAAGTCATTCAATTTTAATATTTTATGTAGAGATACTATTTTTTATATTTAGTATGTAATATAATACAATATTAACTGTTTACTACATTTTACATGGAATCTTGCACTGAGATTCATCAGTAATAATGCTGAAAGTTGTTCAAAATCATATTTTTAAGGTTTAAAAATAAGTTGTTAAAACACAAAATCTCTATTTTAGAAACTAATTAAAAGTGCAGTCTATAATTAAAGTTTAATTAATAATTTTTAATAATGATAAAACAGTAAGATGTCTATTAGATTGATATACAAACTTATTGTTGATACTTATAAGGATAATTTTAAAAGATATCAGAACATGTTCTATCTGTAGTATTCGGGATTTTAAATTATTCTTTTTAAAAAACCATTTGGTTTTTTTGAGAAAAAAACCATTTGGTTTAAACCATGATTTAAACCGTGGTTTAAACCATGCCAACCCTGGCCTTAACTAGAGGTGTGCCGATCGTTAAAATCTAGATCCGCTGATACTGGCATGAAAACGGATCCTTTGCTCTTTGGATCCGCGGATACGGATATGGAAACGGATATTTCTTTCTCATATCCACGGATACGGATATCCGGAACACCTCTAGTCTTAACGAGTAGGAATAAAGAGATAAAGAAAAAAGTCTTTCTGTGCAGAAAAAAAAAAAAAAAGATATAAAAAATGGCAATCTATTTGTCTGGTAGAAATGTAATAAAAACTTTGTATTTTAGCCCAAAATTGCTAAGAAATTCTTGTGTGCACCGTGTAACTCTGCTTACAGCAAGCAAGCTTCTTCTGAAGCAGCCTACGTATGTAATAAAAGAAATCGCTTGTCGCCTCAAAAATCTAGAACAATTGTTTTTTTAACAACATGATTTGCAACTAATAAAATTAATTATTAAAATCTTTTTTCAATAGCATTTCAGTGTATTTTTTTTCCCAATTATTTCTTTGTCAAGATCAATTTTTTCCTACAGCTGACTAAGCTTAAGAAGGGATTAACTTTTATTTTTTTCATTTTTGTTCTACAATGTATTATTATATATTAAGATTTTTTTGAACTATTATATGTATTATTTATATTTGCATATTTTTTTACAAATCAGTTCTAATGTTTGAAAAAATTATTTTAATAATGTTTAAAAATACTAAAATTTTAACAACTATTCGGTATAGCCGAGTAATTACAGAGTACTCGGTACATCTCTATTATCCGTATAGTTAGCAGCCTGTGCCGTTTCAATGACAAGTACTCCTGTCAGTTATACTCACCGATGAATATGTCTTATTCACTGGAATTTGATGCAGCAAGCATTTACTTACAAGCCAAAACATATTTCCATTTCTATCTGAATTTAAAGTAAGTATATCAGTGATTTAGACATTTCCATTGGCATCGCCTCGAATAATTTCTAACCCTTCACCGTTCGAACGCAGTTATTTATCAGATTTGTTGAATCAGTGTCATAGCGATTAACCTAACTCATTTTGCCGTGGAACTACATTGACATTGTTTCAGTATTATTTTCTCCCTTTATCTGCCGTACACTAGATAATGGGACCTTGTTGTTAAAACTAGCGGCGGTAAAATTTACGCACTTACATCCCTCCTTCCTTTCTATTTGCTGTTATCTTTATTTCGAAATTTCTGTATAAGAACAGACTATATCGAAAAGTACAGTGGAACCTGTCTAATATGACCACCCTCGGGAAGAACAAAACTGGTCACATTGTAGAGGTGGTCACCTTACAAAGGCAGTTAAAGTGTAGTGGTTGTGAAGTGAAATTGTGTGTACTAAAGTGTTCATTATAGACAGGTGGTCTCTTTACCAAGGTGGTCACTGTATTTTTTTTAATTGCCTTACTTGATAATGCACATTATTTTGACAAATTAATTAAACATGAT
The DNA here is from genome assembly GCA_038373885.1 of Cheiracanthium punctorium. Taxonomy (NCBI): domain Eukaryota; kingdom Metazoa; phylum Arthropoda; class Arachnida; order Araneae; family Cheiracanthiidae; genus Cheiracanthium; species Cheiracanthium punctorium. The sequence continues at coordinate 385,911 of JAWZYV010003088.1, forward strand.
ACAGACAAAATTGGGACAATGTGTGTCCAAATCACGCTACTAAATTATCGGCGTAATCAATTAATCGGCTTGGTTATTGAATATTTTAAATCTTCATTATGCGATGCATGTAATGTAACCACTCAGCTGTCAGCTTCTAAAGAAAAAGAGCAGAAAACCAAGAAACATTGGAGCTCTTTATTCACAGTTGCTTGCTGAAACAGCTAATGCTTCTGAACTTAGCTCAAGGCCATTCACTCTCTTCACTTCGCGACTGCACATTTTCCGTGAGAAATAAATTTGCCGCCAGATTTTTCTGAGTCTTTCGCAATTTCGTATCCCAGTTGTTTTTTCTTTCTTTTAACAATCTTTTATCATTTGTTTATTTTTCGTGTTTCGATTTTTCGAAATGAGTTTTATTAACGTATGATAAATAAATAAGTTCAATTTTATCAGTATGGCCAGCGTTTGAATCTGTTGCATAATACGTTTTACGTAGCATACGTTTAAGAAAACGTTTTATATCTAAATATCTGTTGGAAAAGGCAAATTTAGAAATAGGGTTAGCAAAACTAGAAGGCGAAAATCGTACTGTAGTTTTCTATTATTGGCATGAAATCGCACTTTTTTTTTGGGGGGGGGGATTGGATTACTCGCGAAAATGATCGACAGGTCCATAAATAGAGCGCTTGAAATAATGTTGGAAAACTAGAATCTAAGAATTGCCGAATAGTTTTCTCATATTGGTGCTATGTCGCCAACTAAAATCGTTGACCGATGTTTACTAACTCTATGCTAATACTTCTAAAAAGGTGGGTCACCAAACGTTAACTATAATGCATTTTTCAAATTTCGGAATTTCACTTAATTTTTTTTCCCCCCCCATTTTAGTCTGTATGCCTAGGGGAGAGAGAGAGAGAGAGAGACAGTATACAAACATAAAAAGAAAGCAAGTCTTCTGGATAATTACTAATTAGAACATTTAATTATCATATCTGTAGGTTACACATTTTTGACATCTTTTGCTCAGTAGGTTGCAGATTTCGGACATCTTTGATCTGTAGATTACTAATTTTGAACATTGGATTTTTAAGATATGTGCATTAAAAATGCTAGCAAGTAAAAATGCATTAAATAGGTTCTATATAATTACATTTTGTTAATCAAATGTATGATATTTTATTTTTTCCTTTTAGAAGTCTTATATCTTTTGATAAGTTGATTTTCGTGAGTCATGTTTAGAAAATAATGTTATAAGCAATATATTTAATTTCAATTATACATGTTATATGCATTTAAACAAATGTGTTTGGTCTCACATTGACTCTCGAACTGAAAAATAAGCAGAAACAAATTTATTGCTATTTAAAATCAATTTATATGGTAATCTAAATTACAAATTAAGTTTTAAATGATGAAATACTACAAACATATAGCTTTGTTAAAACACTTTATTTAAAAAAATAAAACTATCTTTATTTAATTTAAAAAAAAAAAAACTAAAATTTTACCACTGAGAATTTTAAATAAAAGTTATGTCTTTTTCACATATTTATTTAAAAATTTATTAGTGATTCGATCGTTACGCAGTTTGAATTCGTCAAATAATTTTCTTAAGTACATTTTCTGGGGAGAAAAAAACAAACATTCCTAATAAAATAAAATCATTACAAACATTGAATGTCAATTTATAAAGTTAGTGAGGTTTTACTTTTCCTAATAAATCGTTCTTTTTGAATAATCATGTCCGAAAATACGTAAAGATCAAAGCTACTACCATATTTATTCGACCATACACATGTTTGACATGCTCATTAGTGAAGATAATCATTATTTCAATTAAATGCACTCTATTTCTCCAAAAACAATTATTGAATTGGATAAATAAGAATGTAATTAATGACTTTCTTAAATTGACACTGTCACTTTGTGAAAATAAATTAAACATTAAAGAAATCGGCGTTTCGATCGCTACGTAACGTGGACATCGTCGCTCAATAATTTAGAAAAGTATATTTACAGCAGAAAAAAGGAGGGACAAAATTACGAAAATGCTTTAAAACGTTGAAAAAATTATTTTAAAGGCTGATGAATGAGTTGATTCTATATTATTTATTTTTGCTTCCAAACACCATTGTTTCGATCATTACTTTTTGACAAACAGAACTGGCAAGAACACAGTATGTGATTCGGGTTGTGATACTTTAATGTTTTAAACATGCTACTGCCATATGTTGTCCGAAATAGTAAACAAATAATCTTTTTATTATATGCATACAATATTTAGATTATGAAACTTCTATAAACGTGTTAAATTTTTTTTTTTCTTGGTGTTACAGAGCATCAGTTAACGTTAGAGATCGGATATGAAATCTTTTTTTTTTTTTTTTTTTTTTTTTTCATTTTCTGAGAACTTTAAGTTAGGATGTGTGTTTGTACCCACTTTTTTAGAATCGCCCAACTAATTATACCAGAATGCAGATATTCTGCAGTAGATAAACTTCTAGTTTATAAAATTCAATGAAAGTGGAGTGGTTGTGTTTCTTGATTGATATTGTGGATATTTGATTCCTCTCTTTCTTTTTTCCCGCCTATTACTTTCTTTTCATTATTCCAAATTTGCAAAACTATTTTAATTAAGAAATAAATGAATAAAAATTCTTCAAAATTTTGTTACTGTGAAAGTCTTATAAAATGATTTTTACAAGAAATATAGTGCACAGTTCTTGATGTTGCTTTAAAAAGCAGTTATTTTAAAGCAGGGAGAGGGCGACGGAATGCTTGCAGATGCCACAGCAATTTTGGGCCGTTTTAAAAAAAAAAGAACGAATACTGCTTCTTCGTAAATTTCACTGTGCACTTTTATTACCAATTATCTATGTTCCAATTCCCTGCCACAGGAAAGGCCTACAAAGATGGTTTAGGTGCCTTTTGTATTAGAAATATTAACAAAATACTGATATACTCAATACCTCGTGATTAAAAGGTGCAAATAAATAAAGAACTTTGTAAATAATACTCATAAATGAAAAATTAGTATAATACGAACGTTTCGGGTGGAGAAGAAAGGCGAATCCTTTGTACCATCCGAAATACCCTTTCTGTATTTTTTTTTTTTTTTTGTATGCATGCGAGTTGTTTACTCAGTTTTTTATTTATTTCAAAATAATATTTAAGATCTTTTTCTAAATGTTTCGTGCTTTTATACGTTGACCCAGTGGCGTACAAAGACTTCCTTTAAGAGAGAGAGAGAGCGGGGGGGTTATGGACGTATTTCTATGTTAAAAAGCTTAATCCATATGCTAAAATTTAATCTGTAAATTTTGTTAAAAATTCTATCGTCCTCCTTGAGTACACCACTTGCGTCGATCGTTTGTGAACGTGAAAAGGCAATCTTGATTGTATTATTTGTTCAAAAATTTGCACGATTTCTTAAGCTGATTTTTCAAGATCTTTAACCTTCTCTATACGACAGCAAGAGTCTCCAATATCCAATTAATTTTTACAGCATTTATAAAGTCATTTCCAGGTATAATTACAGCATTGTTATGACCTCGAGAAACCATTGTGGGGGAAGTGGCCACTTGTCCTCCGTGAGCGCCCATGCGTGCAAACATTTAAGCTTTAGAAAGTGTTTCGATGTTAGCGGTCAAACGCGACTCTTTCATAAGAGCAAGGCCTGAATGAATACTTTCTAACTGATTCACTTCATACTTGGGGGCGGAGGGGTTATTCCTTCGTTCAGGGTATTTTAATTTCGTACGGTAGATTGCGTTTTACTGAAATGAAAACAGAACATGGGTCATTCTGAAAATGTGGCGATATTGTCTGGTGTATTCAGTGAAATTCGGATTTCTTTAATGCATTGATATAAATCTGATGTGGATGCCACATCACTTTTTTGTACTCTATTAAATTTTACAACTGTTGTATACTTTTCATTCAGATTCATTTGAAAGTGAGATACGATGCTTCAATAGTTTCAAGGTTTGACGATTTCTTGTCATTTCAGAGATATGGGCAAGCTAGATTGTGTTATAGAAACTTATTCTTGCTCCCAAATTTGGTAATATTTCGCCTAAAGTCGCCAAATTTGGTGATAGTTTGCCTAAAGTCGCCAATTTGGCAATAGTTCGACATGGGGCCCTAACAATAATTGACTATTAACATTTAATGCATTGAAGATATCCATGACCATTAAGGCTGTTTCACTTGAAAATCAAGTAACTTTTGAACAGCTTTTTAAAAAATTTGATTGAGATAGACTCGGAAAAGTTAAGTGTCTCTTTACAAGTTGCATTGTGAGTGAACCTATAAGAGATACGAAATTGCCAGAAAAAAAATGCTAAACCTACGGGATTTCGAGATATTTCGTAGAAATGGGTAAATCCTCGGCCGATTTTTGAAGGCCATTTTTATGCTTGTGAATTTTTTTCTGAAAGTTTCACGCGACATACAGCTGTACTGTTAGCATTAGTCTATAGTGCATGGGGTGAGGAAACATTATTAATCTTTTCGAATGTTTTAACATCACTGGTTTGTTTTTAAAGCTGTTCAACTCTAGGTCACCCGACATTTGTAGTTACTGACAGTCTAGATCAGGTATGGACAACTTTTGGAAAATTACGGGCGAAATTTACCACATTAGCGAAGTCGCGGGTCAAATAACTGAGATTTATATGGGATTTTGCATGGCTTGTATGGAGATTTTGATATATACCGCGGACCAGATTAAAATCCGAGACGACCCACATCCGGTTCGCAGGGCGGAGGTTACCCATATAGGGTCTAGATTAAAGGAAAATCCCCGTCAAAGAATTTTGGAGTTGATGCGAAAAATCCCTAAGTTGATGTCCTTGGCTTGTGAAAGATGCTGGAATTGTACGTAAGTACGCGAATTCTGTTAAATTTTGGTAATTTAAATAATTTACCAGTCAATATAATTAAGTTTTTGAAAACAAACTTTTTAAACACATTTGTCAAAATTCTAACTTTTTTTTTCCCAACCAACTCACTACCATTTTGATAAAATTCGGAGATTAATATAAATTTGCGTACTGGTGAAAATCTCTACCCCCCCCCCCTTTTTTTTTGGGGGGGGGTGTAAAGCCGGACAGCATTGAGGGACAGTTGAAAGAGGTTGATAACTGGCAAATAGTCGTGATTCACGACAGTTTTTCGTTTCAGATAACGAAAGGAGAAAATAAAATTAGAAACAAACGTTATGCATGGCTGTCAGTTTCTCAGGAAAGATAAAAAGAATCCTTTTGCGCTTAAGTGTCTTTAGTTGTACACGAGTGGCAATAGAATGGTTTGTTCTCTTGCGATAAGTTAATTTCAGCTTATGGTGAATCCGTTCGTCTTATCTGCTGTTTTTTCGAATGGTGAACACTTCCGATTTCGTAAGTTCTTTCTTGTGGTTGAAGATTCTCCTTGGTGGGTGTCAAAATAACTTTTTTTTTTCTACCAATAAGGTAGTTGCAACTACTCATGGAGTTAATTATTAGATCACGAGAATTGTGATGGGTTATGTCTACGATCATGACGAGTTTTTAAGGGAAGAATTATCATGCCTAGCGCATATTTTATAAAGTACTTTCCAATGCTACTGTCCAACAGTCTAACTCGGCGGGATTTCAGGCTTACCCTCAACAAAGCTGTAACGCCTAATGGATTTAATTCTACGAGAACTTGTAAATAACAGCAAATGGAATTACCATCCTTGAAATGAATAAGATTTTGTACATGTCTATTTACTTATTGTGCTCGAAATTGTCTGTAAACAGGAGCATAGCATAGGAGGAAGGTGATTTGGGGTCCCTGACAGAACATCCAAATTGCGACCCACCCCACCTCCTTGTCCCTACATCTTGTCCAACTTAATTCTTCATACCCCATAATCATTTTATTTAATAAAATCCTATTCTATACTCCCTATCCTCCTATTCTAACCCCGTTTGTTTTTCCCAAAATAGCACATCCTACAGATGTGCTATTTTGGGAAAAACTAACATAAAATTGTAACACACTCAATTTAAACCTTTTGATTTTTCAAATTTTTTTTTTAATCCTAAACAGTATAATCACATTTTGTTCTGTTTGAAGTAGATTGTCTTCAAAATACGCTTTAAACGATGACTTCCCGTAGAGCCTAATGTATTAAAATTCTTTTAAGTGCATCGATAAAAGAACTATTAATTTGCATGTACCATTTTTAATAGGATTATGGTACAGTACATAGAAAAAATATTAAAATTTCTGTGTAATCGATGCATATTTAAAGCAATTACAACGCAGAATAAATTATTTTACCGTTAATGTTCGCTTGATAAAGACAGATGTGTTAGCGAAGTACAAGGATAAAATTTAAAGTACGGAAATTAAGTAAAATATTTAAAAAATTCTTTGAAGTAAGATTTTATTGTTAAATGACCTTGTGTCATATGATATAAATAGAAATAAAGATGAAGCACTTTGTGAGAGATTTTATTGTATTCCAATAACTTATCAGATGCATGCCTGGATCTGCGTCGAACTAGTATTCTGTTCTTTTAAAACAATATAGTAGAGGTAGTACAGGCTACACACAGCCATACTCAGAATAAATATGTTTCAAAATTGGAGTTGAAAGTTAAACGTATTATTATGAAGTTAAATGTTTATCGTATTCTTATAATGAAACCTGAGATAGTTGGTGGACCTGCAGAAGTTTTTAATTACCTCGGCAATCGTGACAGCAACGCGGGAGATTGGAGAAAGAAAAAGAAGCCTTTGCCCCATCAGACTCCTCGTACGTGTTCTTCCCCCCTTGCTTTCTGTCAGGGTTCAAGTGTAGTTGTTTTGAGTATGCAAAAAGAAATGCTGACTTGAACACATGTGTCGGTGGAATCCAGTGTCCTCTTGTTCCTTCGTTATAAAATTGCTATTCAGTTCTTCTGTACACTTTTCCGCCCCCCATTTGATTTTTAACGTTCAGTATCTTTTAAAATTCCATTTCATACGAATTTTAATTTAGTATTCATTATACGTACACTTTGTAGTTTTTCTCAAATATTTAATTGGTTCTATTTCTTAACATTTTTAAGCGCCTGAGTGCTTAGCGCTCTCGACTGGGAGGCGGAAGGTGCCTGGTTCAAACCCAGGTCGTCCTAGCCGTTCTGAGTTTTCTCCGAAACGTAGAGTAAATACGGGTAAGGACCCTTTAGAAAGACCCTCACTAGGCCTAGATTCCTAGTGTAGATAATAGGCGATAATCCCGCAAACAAACTTAGCATTTTTATTATTTCAGTCAATGATTTGCCGTGAATTCGGCTGTATATAATTATTCAGTGGTTGCTCTTGAAGAATCATCCTTTGTACGAATTCTCAGAAGTCGTGCAAAATACGTGAACAGAATAAAACTCATAAACTTCAGTGGAATTGAGCAAGGAAAGTAAGGTAACGATAACATCAGAGGCTACCCGCCGAATATTCATTGGAGACGTTTTGGGAAATAAAATGAATCCCATAAAAATTTATATATTCTTGTGATTGTGGAAAAATTTTGAGATTTGTTCAGTATTTTTCCGTGAAATTTTAATGTTAACGCTTTTAACAGTTCAAACATGGTACAGTTGATAGGGATTATTAATGTCTATTTCAAATGTACATACTTAATTCTAATCTGTGCTGCGAAACCTGTAAAATCTCGTAACATTTCTTTTTTAAAACTATACCTTCCACAGTTTGTAGGCAAATAAAGTATTTTGATTTGATTGCATGTAATTCTTTACGCAAAGCCTGTGTCATATATCTTACAAAAATAAGTAAATGTATAGAAAATGGGTCCAAGTTTATCTGTGTCTGTTGGCCACACTGAGATAATTTTCTGTATTGCCAGTGACGAATTGCATAAGGCAAGGTCACTCGCCTTCTACTTTGTTGTTGTTGTTCTTTAGTGGCAAAGAAAACCACCGTCGAAAGGCGAGGTTCGTTTAAATCCAGGCAGTTTGCAGCCTGGAGCACTTTTCCTTTTTAAACATTAGATCAGCCTTTTTTCTTTTCGTTTATTATTTTCCTCTTTTTTCTTTTTCTTTTTTACATGGGGTGGGGGCTGCGGGGGTCTACACCTGCATTCAAATATGATATTGGGACTAGTTTGCAATAAAACGGGTTCTGAGTGAGAGGACCTTCTCTCCCTCCCCGCCCCCGTCCTTTTCGCAGAGGGCACGTGCCCCGAATATTTTGTAGCTGCAATCGCTTTGTCTTTTACAGTTTGCAATTAGTTTCCTCCTTGGTATATTCATTTTTGCCCCCTTTGTGTTGCCAGTCTTTTTCTTTTTTTCCCCTGGGAGGGAGTAGGGCGGGGAAATGCGTAACAACATTTGTTCTTCTAGGCAATTTTCTATTAAGTAGCTAATTCAAACGTAACGTGTTGAATCTGATTGTAAAGATTAACTCTTTATATTTCTGCAAACCGTATTCATTTTTATTGTCCAGTAAATGTTTTTTTGAAAGCCTTTTGGATCCTTCATGTAAAGCTTTTGTTTATGAAATTTGTTATGCTTATTTTATTTATTTTGATAATTTCCTGTCTCTAATTGTAAATATCTTAATTTTTAACGATTTATTTATAACTTGCTCCGTAAATGCAGTGATTAAGAAGAATAAAATGTCTGATCTTTAACCTGTTCTCTCCCAAAGTTAATAAGGTGTGGAGGAAGTGATTGAGTCGTGGGTTTTCGAATGTTTTGCTGTTGCCGTGCATTTCGCATAATTTTTATTTCATCTTTTTTATTTAAGTAATTTTCAATTTCTCCATTCTTTTTCTGTGGAGGGGAAACATAGTGTACCATAGCGCAATTTATTTAAATCATACAGTGATTCCTAGTGCCTAAAAAAAAAAAAAAGCGGATTCAGTTATTCCTTTGAAAATATTCCCCTTATCGTCATTTCGAAAGTCACTTCGTTTGTGTGATATCAACCCATTCTTTTTTGTTTCTCCCGATACAGAAACACGCATGCGATGTAACGAAATTCCCAGGATCAACAACAGTCACGAATTATTTCGTATTCCCCAGAATACAATACCTGTCAGAAGCCTGGGAATAATCGCCACGAACGGGGGAAAAAAAAAAAAAAAAAAAGTCTTAAGTAGTAGTATTATAATCTTAGAAATTTCTTTTGCTAACTTATGGGAATATTTTTTTTTAAAGATATCATGTGCTATGTGCTTTTATCGGTTCTCGGTTGGGTATACCGTTGAGATTTCTGGCTGAAACTCTTAGACGCACTCTTGTTTTTAAATTGCATCGCTGTAAAGATAATTTCGTTTTTTTTCCGCCTCCTTTTTATTGACACGGGGCGCGCTTATCTGAATTATTGGTGTACTTGATCTAAAAAAGAAAACGAAAACTGACTTGTACGTGCGTAGGATGTTTGATCGATATCGGATTCCCCCCCCCCCCCTTTTCCGTTTACTGGTTGTATTTTTGTTAGGAAACTCTTTTTAGTTTAAACATCTGTCCGCCTTTCATGCAAAAAATGGTCAGTGTTAATAGATATTTATTTTTGTCAACTTAAGCTGACAAGAGTGCTAAAATAGAGCATTTTTCTGGATTTGAGAGGGCGGGGGGTCTAGATAAATATGAGTTTTTTTTTTTTTTTTTTTTTTTTTTTAAGGCTTTTTTATTTATCTTGAACTAGAGAATTACGGAATTCAACTAAGTTGGTCGAATTTATTGCTGATACATTTCTTTTTTACTATATGTAAAAAAGAAATGTATCAACTTAACTGGTATTCAGTTAAGTTTTCTAATTAACTAAGGGGGGGGGGCGTGGGGGAAGGGTATAACCAAATTTTGCGTCTAAGCGCAAAAATATTGTAATATTATTGCACAACAAGAAATCTCTGAATACACTACAATGATCTCTTTATTTATTCGATTAAAATGATTTTTAAATGACACATCTATCATAATTTTTAAAAAGTTAAATAAAAGATATTATTTTTCTATGTATTTTCCCAACGCATCATATTTTTTGCTGTTAAACCTAATTGAAGCGGACACTTTATTTACCAAAAATTTGTCTTGAGTAGAAATTCTTTCCCGACTAAAATTATTAAAGATTATTATGGATTATTTAAAATTCTTTATCGATTTTAGTTTTGAACACCACATTTATTCTAGTGTTCTTATAACTTTCTCTAATGTTGAACTACACCTTTATTCACCTGCATTTAAACCTGCCTGCCTTAATCGGAAAACTGCATTGGTCCATTGACATTCATTCCGTTTAAGCATGGACTGAAAATTTTCTTTAGACTATATGTTTTGCTATACCTTTTTTTTTTTTTTTTTTTAAATGCATAATTTTTAAAAGAGCACATCTTGTAAAGAGTAGTAATAGCGCTCTTTTTTTTTTTTTTTTTTTTTTAATTAAGTCTTGTGGATGTTTGATTATTAAATGCCTATTATCAGAGCACCATCTCTATCAACTAGAATATCTTGTCTTGAAATATTAAATTCCACATTTATCCTTCGTAACACTCGTACACGGATTTTTAAGATTTTACTTGTCTTTACAAGAAATACTTTTTACTATTATAAATACAATTAAACGGAAGATGGAAGACGTTATTGGAGTAAATGGGTCAGTGTTGGAAACTCCAGGCTGAGTTATTTACCTAGTTCTCCCAATTGAAAAATTATTTTGAAATGAGCACTGCCCTCCACGAATATGTATTATTATTCATATTAAGAAATACGTTAAGCTCAATATTGTTTATTAACATTTATTTATAGCAGAGAGTAATAAAATAAGTTCACTAAAAAAGTATTTCCGTGTAAGCCAAATTTCCTTTTTTAGTTTTGTGAGAACTCAATTTAAAGAAAATGAGAAACTGTCATACACTAAATGGTTCACTTTTTGTGTAGAATCATCACGCTCGTGGCTGTAACTTTCATCTCATGGGAAGGGTCCAGTCCAGATAAGCGGGATCGGAGTCCCATTCTTACTACAAAATTTGACTGACAGTAAATTTTACTTTAAATATCTGGTAAATTTTTTCAAATTCGTTGTAGTAAATTGTGTTTGTTACGTACTTACTTATGAAATTTAAAAAATATTTGTTTTAAATTTTAAAATAAAGCTTTCAAAATTTACAAAAAAAGTTTATTTTTAAAAGTGTCCCATTTTGAGCGATGGATTCAAAAGGTGAATATCTGACTATAATTATCATCTGTGCGTGGACTAAAGGGACTGTTAAGACCCCGTAATCCCCTTGCATATGTCCGTGTGTAGAATAGAAACAATACTTTATAAGCAAGACTAAGAATATTTGGCTTGCACTCTAATTTGGAGAAAATTTGTTCTAGCTCTTGCCTAGAATAGCAGGTACATGAATAGCAGGAAGCAAGAAAAACATGAATAGTAGGAGCTATATGAATGTAATCGGATGCAAACATAATATTTTCTTCCCATAACCACGCACTTACTACATCTCAGATGTGTCAAGAAAAACTGCCCATTTGTTCATCTTTTATAAGCAGCAGTGTATAATATATATAATCTCTCCCCCCATATCTCTTCTGGCTCCAGCTTTGGAATCAGCTTTGATTTCCGTTCTCGCCTGACTGCCTCCCCGAAAACCCACCAGAACCGGTATTCATTGATCCATTGTTGTCCTGCCATTCCCCCCCCCCCCCCTTCTGCTTCTGCTTCCACCGTCAGCCTGCCTGCGCTGACCTGCACGCTAGGCAGAAATGCAGAGAGTGCAGCGGCGATAAGGAGAAAGACCCCCACTCACTTCGCTGGGTGCAATGCAAGTGCTCTCCAGAAAAAAAAAAGAAAAAGTTATGTTACTAAATAAAAGTCCTTCCCTTGATGGGAACGGGCACGATTACAAGGGAAAGTGAGTGAGCCGTTTTTGTGTCAGGAATATGTAGCTGGTTTTTTGGGTTGTACAGTAAGTTGTCATTACTACGAACTATATACAGTGTGATTTACAGATGAATATCGTAACTTTGAAGGTCTATGTATGCAAAACTGCAGAAGATACCCACATTTTGGAAGAAATAAAAAAATAGCATGGTAAAGTTTTACAAATATCATAATAAAGGATTGGCCGCTCCCGCTAAATACCATGGTAAAAACTGGTATTTACAGTCCTGGGAAATACTATGTTTTTCACACATGGGGGGAAAAAACTATTTATTAAAAACATAAATATAAATTAAAACAACCTTTAAAAATGTTAAAATTAATTTCTAAGTAAATAGCTTGAAAAGTTTTTAAAAAAAGTCGGGGAAAATTTTTGCCATCTAACATAACTTAAATTTTATTATGAGTGTGAATTAGTGTACCGCTTAATTTTTTAATATACATATTTCATTCGTTGTTCTGTAATATTCGTAAAAATTTATGTAAGGAGATTTTACTGCAGTAAAAATTCATTCATGATGAATGATTTACTTTTAATGAACCTTTCACAATTACGAATTTCATATGCAGCTGTGAATTCTTGGAGTTTCTTCTTTGGTGCGTGTATGGGTGTGCTGATTGTTATGTGTTATAAATAAATAAAAGAGGGAGAGGAAATAACTGTTGAGGAATTTTCCTTAAATTTCATGGTCGACTGAGGATTTCGTGCTTGTCATTTTTTCCCTAATGATTTCCGTCTGTTTGCGGCCGTATAATGTTTCAATGCATTTTGAATGTGATAATGGGAAAAGCGTATCGTAGAAATTATTCAAATGTCGGGCTAATTTGAAATATATGTACATAAAAAAGGAGGAAGCTATTGCCAATTTAGAAGATTTGTCTCTGAATTTTTAGCGGCTTTTAAATTGCATTTAGGGTTAATATTAATGCATTACATAATTAAAACAATTTTGTAACTTTTCTAAAAACATTTGCCAAACTCTCCTGCTTGCTGTAAACAAATACCACGTGCGAATTTAAAGAGCCGTCATAAAGCATGCCATTTAGAAACATTCCTTTCCCCTTATGTTTATATAACCCAAAACCACGTGTTTTTGAGTCATGCTACTCTTATTTTGTGTAGAAGATCAAATTTACATGTATCTGAAACCACATGGACATGCAGTGTCATCTTGTGCCAAAAGTTATAGGTTTTTAAAACGTTCCATGACACTGGCACAAATGTGTGACGGCCGGAGAGTGAACGAGAAAACGCTCTGGCGCGCCAGCGTGTCGGCTGAGAAATGAGTGCGTTTCTTGCTGGCATGCATACATGACAGTCGGAGTGAAAGGGTTCACCGGCTTTCGCGCAACAAAATGTAAAATTTAATTATTCAAATGCATCTTTTGGTTTCTATTTAGTAATTTGAAGTGTTCCGTCAGGTATTCGTGTGGATTTCACAATGTTCGTTTAGCATTCACCAGCCGTAACATCGTAACTGACAGGACAAAAGGACAGATGAATGATACCGGTGTCTTATTAACAGCGCTATTTGTAGAGTTCAACCTCCTGCATTGTTCCTAATAACTCCACCAATTAATAAAGTGCTGGTAACAATCCGCTGTCAGTCAATTCTCCTTTTTAATTGTATCGGCCATGTACACATAATGAATAGTTTCTCTTTACAAGTCATCTCCGTGTAATGTTTCTCTTTCACGTGTTGGTAGTACTACCTATCATCCACTGTGTTTCATCCCTACTTGTGTAAGGCCAGAGTGGTTTCCCCCCCCCCCCTTCTTCCTCTTTTAGTTAGTTATGCTGTGTTCGTGTTTCGATTCCAGTGTGTGGAAAAAGATTTCAACTCTTAAACTTAATGAGTATTTCATTTCAACCATTGTTAAGAAATGCAATGTAATTGATATGTACTTTATTTACTGAAAAAGGTGCGTCTATCATAAATAGTCCTTTTACAGCAGCATTCAAAGCAATGCCTATCATTCTTTAAATTCATTTTTGGGAACTTCCATCTATTTGAAAATAATCTGAGTAATATTTAGTACACATAATTAATTGTAAGTCATGAAAGAATGTTCTTTTTGTAAACAATATATGCAGCATTTATAGCCGTTTTCGCAGGGCATATAAAATAACTCGGATTACTCTAAGGCAGTGGTTTAAAAAAATAAAAAGTGACTGTTTTGTGTTCCCTTACTAAGTGAAGATTGATTCCTCATCTGTGATCAAACTGCATCCTGTCAGAGATCTTTTTTTGGTTATGCTGCAACAACAGATAAAAAGAAGGGGGGGGGGGGAACCAAAGGTCCGAGTCTGAAAATGTTTTATAGGCGACGCGTTCATCATGATTTACCTTCCTTGTTAATTATGCTGCTTTGCCATAGTTCCCAGTGCACCGAGAGAGAAGGAATTTTTCTTTTCCTCCGACTTGAGATGACTCAATCCAGTCTTTTGTTCACGGTCTGGTTGTTAGGAGTTGTGGATGACCCCCTCTTTTATAAGATATTTATCCGCTCATAATACTTACATTTCTCGAGTTTTCCCGATGACACAAAAAGCGGCTTTCTGGACAAAGGCGTCTTTTTGTTTTGTCAATAGTTTATGTTGCATCTGTCTGTATGGAATATTTAACCTTGTCATTTTATTCGTGGAACGTAAAACATATTTCCGGTGACTTTATTTGTTAAATTTAAAGTATGTTTTTTTATGGGGGGGGGGCGCTATTAATGAACGTACGGTGGTAAACTAAGGTGGGCGACAGTTGTTCGCCTACTTCCTTTATTTTTCGAAAGCATAGTACACTATCTGCAATCCGCAAATTCCCATAACCCATATAATACATTTCAGGTGTAAACAAATAATTTTACATCGCAATTTTTTTCATTGGTGGAGATTTTCAGTTTGTTGAAGGTGAAATGACAAGAATAAGAAGTTCTCTGTAGTTACTATCACCTAATTTATAATCTTAATTAAAGTGATTATTTGTTGAAAATTCAGCATTATACGATATTCATACATGGCAAGGCACATATGGTCTTTCATATTCAATATGATTTTGAATCTAGAAAAAATCTGTTATGGGCAGAAACTTGTTTTTCCAAGCACAAAATATTACTCAATAAGCTGTTAAATCAAAATGCGAAAGCAGTTTTAAATTTGCAAGTGTAATAACTCTAAAAAAACAGATTTTTAAAGTGAAAGGGGGGGGGGATCTTTTTTCTAATTTATTACGAAATAAATTTAATAATCAAACTGTTTTATTTTTGTCATTATATACAAAGTGTATTGTTGATGTTGACTGTTTTTCAGTAAAGCATTCATTATTTGGATGTCAACAGGAAATGACCTATAATTTGCATATTTTCCCCAAAGTGAATCATTCTACAAAATTTTTGATTTTTAAGAATTTTCTCTGTAAGTTTCATAACTGATACTGGAAATCATTATATCATTGTACAGCTTGTAAAGAGGCATTCTAAAAATTTTGAAGCGCTTGACATTAATAGTTTTTTTTTTAGTATTTATCTACCAAAATAACATGATTCCTACGAAATCGTCTTAATGCTGCATACGCTGCATTGCTTTCAACCAGTTGAAGGTCGTAATTTCTGTACTTTTATCTGCCTATGTATGTGTAAATGTAAATACGAGCTAATTTGTAAATCGTTCCATCTTTTCTGTTCGTTAAATTTTATATAAATTAAAGATAATTGCTACGTTATCAGTTGTGAGTTACAATAAAAGAGTATGTTTTGTGAAAAATCTGCTTGGAATCTGAACATGTGCATGAAGTAATTCTATTTATTTTAATTTGTACAACCTCTACAGAATTATAAGATAGGTACTTTGGACCTGTTAACATGGGCGTAGAGTTACTGAAAATTTTGAGGGGCACATATCAAATTTAAGAGCAGAAAAGGGAATTTTCCTTTGAATTTCCTAACAATTGTCGAAAATCAAAAGATTTTGAGACAAAGTTGGGTTGAGACACGTGTACCCTGTGCCCCCCGACGCTTATTGAAATTTTTTAACATGTTCAGACAAGACTATTAATGAAATAAGGTGAGAATACGACGACAGCTGGCTGTGCCCGCGCACAGCCAGCTGTCGTCAAAAAAGGGTCTCTAGATCTGTGGCACTCGATGAACGTTTCGATCGTCCGCCATCTTGCTGGTAGTTAAGTCGAGCGATGGCAACGACTGCCCTTTTTTCAGCATTGCGAAAGGGTTGCGCCTCAAAGGGTTAAGACACATGCCAGTTATGTGCCTATTTTTAGATTGCTATTGAATGGTTATGCCAGTTATATGTGCCTATTTTTAGATTGCTATTGAATGGTTATTGTTTTAAATGCTTTTCTTAATAAATTTCTTTCTTTTTAGGTAAGTGAATTAATTTATTGAAGATACTTCTTAGAGCACGCTTCATTGTGGTGAGATTTATGAATTGTATTTTATTGTTATTTATTATATTTTAAAGGGGGGGAATCTTGTTGGTGTAATTTGTATCTGGTAAGATTTCTTTGTTATTTAACAGAGTTCCATCCTTCTCGTAATCTGTTTTTTCCATGTACTGAATTACTTTCACCTTCAATTCCTTAAAGAGTAAAATAAATATTTTAGTATTGGTTTCTTTTATGCAATTATTGTAATGTTCATTAATACACAATGCCAACATCTCATAATATCCTGCTCATGTTGATTCGGCAGATTCTGGGCAGTTAGTAATTTAATTAAAGTTACATTAATTATTTTATGTATTACAATCTTTATATTTATTCACTGTTCAGCTCGTTTTGTTTAGTTAATTTTGTTATGTTAAGTTTTCATTGCATAAATTATTTTTTAAATGTAATTGGGTTGTTACAATTGTTTAGAAATGTTGAAATTCACACAGTTAGCACAATTTTTTCATGTTATAGGGACTCAACATTTTAAAAAATCTATGGTAAAAACTCAATACAATTGGTTGTAAAGTTACACAATTAAATCTCTGATAACTTTTTTAAGTGATCATTTAAAACATGTAAATATTTTTTTGCTAAAAATTAAAAAAAAAAAAAGTCGCTGTTTCTAAATTTGTTAATGTATGTTTATTGAGTGTACAAGTCAAGCAAAAGAACCGTAGATCGATTAGGTCAATTCTTACCCTTATCTATCGTCTCTTTCAATGTTTAAAAATGTATCCATAATTCCACATTGGAAAAGCAGTTTCATCTATGTTAAGCCATTTGAATCGTCAAATTTGGTTTTGTTTAACCTCCCACCAAATTTTAAATACGTTGGTCATGTTTTGATCATTCCATTTGATCGCCGTGCTCTAAAGCTTTAGGCAACTTTATCCATTGCAAAAATTCAATATGAATGTATAGAAGCATTCATGCCTCGTTATGCCTTTCCATTATGTGTTATAATAAATTCGTTACTTTTTCATTACTGTTTAACCAGCCATCATCCATTTCGTGGAAAGGTGTCCTTTCCATCGTTTATGAATCGCGTAATCCACAATTATGTTTCCATTTCCGCTGTTTTAAACGAGACTTTAATGTTTCCACCGAATGGCAACTGCTGTGCAAAGGGCAGGCCCATGATTAAAGAACACGGTGTTCAACTACACCATTTTGTTTCTTTTCGTGATCACTGAATCGATAGTTGATGCTAATCCAAGCTCTGTGTTTTCTAAAAAAAAAAAAATTTTCCCTTCAATTTCTGTGTGCTTTAAAAATGGCTTCTTTATTGATTTCTATATGTATTTTTGTTTAGATAAGGATAATCGACTTTTATTTACCTTCGGAAATATATTATGTTC
The DNA here is from genome assembly GCA_038373885.1 of Cheiracanthium punctorium. NCBI lineage: Eukaryota > Metazoa > Arthropoda > Arachnida > Araneae > Cheiracanthiidae > Cheiracanthium > Cheiracanthium punctorium. The sequence goes on from JAWZYV010003088.1 coordinate 403,612, forward strand.
TCGTATGCGGTTAATATAATAATAATTTTGTTTGTTTTACATTATATTTGAAATAATACACTTCTGCTCTTCAGTTTTTTGCAAACTAAGAACAAATGCTCCGTAGAAGGTTGCTCTATGCAATAACAAAGTGTATCTCTTCATTAGTATGTCACCATACCATACCGCGTGTTGTGCATTTTAATATTCGGAGGCCGAGTTTAACCGTGATGATATTCAGAATTCCTTTTTTTTTTTTTTTTTAGATATTGAGCCATTTTTCTCTGTACTAAATTGTGAAAAACCGTAAAACAAAACACGTCGGTGTTTCATTTTATGCCCACGAAATGCAAAATGCATATTACTTAACGTAAAAAGAAAATGTTTGCATGCGTTATTTGCATTTATACTTATACTTGAGCCATCAGAATACATTGTAGTTTAAAAATTTATCATTTTAATCAGAAAACTCTCAGTAATCAGTACGTAGCCAAGTTTATCTTTCTTATCCATTAAACGAAAAATAAAATAAAATAAATTTTGTATTTCTACAGTAGCTAAATAAATATAATTTTAAGAATGATTTTTAAAAATAAAGTTTTAGCGCCTACTTCAGTTTTATTTCATAGATGATCTGGATTTCACCACTGATTCAATTTGTTCCAAGATTGAGTGGTGAATACGTTCGAAACAAAATGGCGGGGTTTGACTTCTCATTTAGATTCTCACCCATGAAGAGTGTGACGTCACAGTTTTGAAAATTTGCCAGGTTTTCTCCGTGATGTGGATTTTCTGATGCTGCCAATTGCAACAAAAGGAATTGAGTTAGCGAGTGACTCTTCTGCTCGAGTAAATGCATCCAGGGGAAGTACGAAGGTTGAGGATTTGAAGCGAAGTGTCAGGAATATTATATCATTATCTATATGATACCGGTTTAGTAATGCATGTCTTTTAAATAAATGTTGTTTAAAAGATATTCAATTTTTCTTGATCAGAAATTTATTTATTCTTTGACGTTATTAATATACTTAAAAACGGAATCGCCTCTCTTTAAACTTGTATGTTTTAGTTTTGCTATATCATGTAGAACGACAGTTCTAGTGACGCAGCCAGCCCCAACCAACCAACCGTAAAATTTCGCGGCACTTATATATACAGTTAACTTTTATATTTTCAAAAGTGTCTCATCTGGATCTCGGAATCCGCTCTAACGAATTTTTTACAATTAATATATGATTTTAATCGGTGCCAAATTCGATGAGTGACGTCGCCGGTTAAGCTGGAAAAACTCGTTTTTTTTTTTTTTTTTTTTTTTTTTTTTTTTAATCCAGTTCAAAGAGGGAACTATTTAACCCGCGTAAGGAAATACGGAAAATGATCTCGTTTTAAAGGCGGTAAACAAGGCAGGGAGTAGGAATACAGTGCTGTAGATCCGTGACAAGATTTGTACAAATATCGTAAACCAGTTTGGTCCTAGACAGCTTGGTACCTTTCGCTCCCTCTTCCTGAGCTTGAGTTCTGTCCTCGACGTCGCACTTTTGCGAGATGAGCTTTGTGTTACTGTCGTTTTTCTTTTACTTCATTTTAAAAAATAACAGATTATTATATACTTTACTTATTTTTTCTGTAATTTATTTTGCTATAATTAATAATTAAAGATAGTTAAGACTTTGAATTAGAAAAATAATTAATTTAAGTATTTTTTGGTAAAACTCCTTCCTACCCTTTTCTTTAAGTATTTCGTTTCCCTAGTATTTTGATAGCTATTTCTAATTAAATTAAGTCTTTATTTTTCTAATATTAATTCTATTTGGAAAATTCAATATGTAATTAATATTTCAATGAATTTTTTTTCTCTTCAGAAAGCTCACATAATTAATTAATAATAATTATTTAGTATTCAAAGGAAAATAAATAGTAGTTTTACATACTAACTAGTTTTAATAATAATTATTTTACTCTTCATGTATATATAAAATTTATTAAAATTATTGAATTATAATTTTAAAACCAATATTTTTTCCAAATCTTAGGTTTTTCTCACTTTTATTTTGTATTCCTTTAAATACCAGATTTAAAATTTTGTTTAATACTTTTCAGATAGAAATTTGATTAATTAATCTAAATTTATACATGCACTATATTTTGTATTAGACATTTGAAGGCCGGAGATAGCATCTAAAACAAGATGCTGTGCCCAGCCGAGCCGAATTTATAAGATACTGAAGATGGTAGATAACTGAAGTATAAATGTCCAGGGTTCTGGTCTACCGGATGGCTGATAATCTAAAAATTCGGAGTTTTGGACGTTTTTTCTCGCGATGTAACGTAAATACGCTTCAGAAGCACTGAGAAAGTCAACCGCGCAAGAACCTTATTCTTAAACTGGTAGTTCATCTAAACGTTCTCTAAAAAAATGAAATTATCAACTGATAAAAAAACAAACAAACATAGTATGTAGTTTTCTAAAAAGCGACATAAAACCAATTATAAACAATAATTTGAGTAATTTTCTATTTTATTAATGATTATAGTCATTAATTAATTTAATCAACAATTTTGAGATGTATCATTAACTTATTAAAAACTTAGTATATCATAATATAGTTAAAAATTTAACTTAGAGATAGCTTTAAACTGAAAGCAAACATTGCATTAACAGATTACATTGCATTAAAATAATAGAACAAGTAACTAGATTATCATTAATTAAGAACGAGATTATTAAATTGATAATTTTAACGAAACTTAACTTACGGTGATCGTTAAACTGAATGCAAATTAATGAATCACAATGCATTAAAACAATAGAACGAATAGTTATATATTGTTGTTGTTATTCTAGAATTACGGCCGATTATAGCTACACGTAGGCTCTAAGCCGAGACGTGGGGTGCCCTCCGGGGGGGTCTTTCTAAGGGGTCCTAACCCGTATTTACGCTGTTTTGGAGGAAACCACGGAAACTCCGAACGATTAGGTAGCAAAGAATATAAATAACCACTGCGTGAAGAAGTCCAACTCTCATAGGGATAATGTAAGAGCAGAAACGCGCGCATGCGCGGCGTTGGCGGAAACCGTGGTAGTAAAAAAAAACAACTTTACAGGGCTCAAACGCAGATCCGAAACTATTTTCGCCTTTGCTTTGAGTTAGCTGGGAGTTATTCCCCCCCCCCCCCCCTTTAATGAAGAAACGCCGTTTAAAATGCTTTCATTTATAAAATCGGGTAACGATCAACTAAATAATATTGGTGTAAAAAAGTTTGATCATTGTTAAAGTTTACACTTTTGGGAAAAAATTTATTTATGAAACTTAAGTTATTTTAATTACTATTTTGTTACGGGAATCGCTGCTTAAACTTGTTTTAATTATAAATTCGCTGAACGATCGGCGAAATAATATTATGATTAAAGTTCAATCACAAGTGTGATTAAAGTTAGACTATTGTTAGTTTACACTTTTTGGGGAAAAAAAATTATTTATGAAACTTAGGTTATTTTAATTATTATTTTGTTACGGGAATCGCTGCTTAAACTTCTTTTAAATATAAATTCAGGAAACAATCGATGAAATAATATTGAATATTGATTTAATCCAAATCCAGTTGTTTGAATTAACACTTTTGGGGGTAATTTGAACTTGAAGCAAGGGTTGCTATTATTATTATTTTGTAATGAGAATAGCTGTTTAAACTTATTTTAATCATAAAATCAGATGAGGATCAGTGAAATAATATTGATTTAATCAGGAATTTATATCATTGTTTAAGTTTATACTTTTAGGGTAAAAATACAGTGTTAAAAAAATAATAATAAAATAAAAATTTGTATAATGTGATATGGACTACTGTTTTGTGCTCATCACTTTTAAAATAAATGTGTATATTCTATTGCAACAATTAGGAAATAAGTTGAACTTTATATTTAGTATTTACTAATAACTACCATGAATGCTGAAATAAAAAAAAAGATATACTTACTCTCATAATTCACTATTCAAAACACCCAGTAAAATAATTTAAAATGTGGCATCAGCATAATAATTTTAGATGCCAAACTTGTCCTTAAATGTGGTTATAATTGTTATGATTTAAGACTTGTTCTGCTGAAGAATGCTGCATTATGCAAAGAAAAGTGTATACGAAAACTTCAATTATTTTTAAAAGATATAAATATGGATGATAATTTCTTCAAACAGTAGCACAAAAAACACCAATAAAGTAGAAGTTATTAGTGTGAATGTGCATAAACTTAATGTATTTTTTGTACATCATCAATTTTAAATTATTATTATTATTTTAAGATAAATGAAAACTAATTAATTGGGCTTTATGTATGTAATAAATTGGTAGACCTTTCTTGGAATTATTTATATAATCAGTCTGCATGTTTATAAGTTAAAACAATAACAAATAACAAAAATGAAGTATGAGACATTATAAAGTTTCGCCTATATTTTATTTGGATAGTCAATACAGAAAACAGATAATTCAAATAACTGTACGAGCAACAAAATTTCAAGTAGAATTGTAGCTGAGTTTAACAAATTTAAAATGGGCTTTGTAAAACAAGACAACAAACTATGTTTCTGTAAATAATTTATGTATTTACAGCACAAGTGTTACGATTCGAGAAGATTAGGACAGTACACAAGGAAGGTTGAATTACATTAAGAAAAAAATATGCTATGTGATCCATTATAAACAAAGAGAAAAAATCAAATATTTAGGAGACAAGAAAAATTACAATAAAAAATGCCCCCCCCCCCCCAAAAAAAAAATGTATCTGTAGGATCCATTACAAACAAAGAGGGAAAAAAAGTCAAATATTTGGGAGACAAGAAATATAAAACAATTACAATAAAAAATGACACACACACCTATCCAAAAAAAAAAAAAAAAAAAAAAAAAAAAAAAAGAAAGAAAGAAAGAAAAGAAAAAGAATCTAGTTTTTAATAAATGCATCAAAACTATTTAATTTTTGAATAGCATACTGATCTGAAATTGTACTTAAAGAAACAATTTAAATCATTGAGACTTTTTATGTTTAATTAATCAAACAAACCATTACCTTTTCACAACTATTCGAAGAAGTAATATTTAATAAAAAGTAAAAATCACTAGCTGTAAGTCTGCAAGATTATTTATCTTCTGAAAATGGGGGTGAGAAGAATTTTTAAAGAACTGTTCAATGCAGAGGTAGTAATTTAGGTTCACAAATATGTAGTTTGAACAATCAAAAGAAAATTAGTGATCAAAAGTTGTTTATAAAAAACTTCCAGATAGGTTTAATTGGGCCATAGACGTGCTGTCAAATAATTTTGACATAGTGATTAGTGGGAAAATAATAAAACTAAATACTAGCACAGGGTGGTGACAGATCATGGAAATATCAGGGAATTTCATAAAAATATCCAAAAATCAGGAAACGTTTTGCTTTTGTGCATGCACAAATGCCAAATCATAAAGAAGTTATTATTTCTATTATTTGTTTATTCTCAAGTAACTAAATACTGAAATTGGATCAAATTTCATACACACCCTTTTTTTTTGTTATGTTTCTTTTGACCAATCTAAGCTAGCAGTGAAAATCATTGAATGTCAGTTTTCATAAAAGTATATAGTAAGCGTAATATTTTGAAATTGATGCATTTCAATAAAAATACTAAGAAAAAACAAGATCTCTGAAGAGAAATCTGTCAATTATTACAAATTACTGTAAAATTTTACGTAAGTGAAAGTTATAAGAACAAAAATAATGAAAACAAAACTAATTTATTTCGGTTACTTAAAATTTTTTTAATAAGGTTGCCACTTAAAATTCTGCAACTACTGAGTAGTAAGATTTTAAACTCTTGACTCTCTGCATCACACTCAAAATCATTTAAATTAAAATGCAAAAGGAAAATTTTAACATCTGTCGCTTTGAAAGATTTTTATCAACAAAAAATATTTATACTGTGATCCATTAGTATAGTGCATTAGTATAAAACAAGGGAAAAAATAAACATTTGTACATTTTGTAAAAATTCTTACAAGTTGGCAGCTATTTAATATGAAAAAGAAAATATGATGGAAAGTCATTAAGTAAAATGATGCAAGTTCTATCATATTGTGTGACTGTAAATTCTAAATTATAAGGAAAAATAAATTATGATGACAAACACTTGGAAACAATTTTATTTTTTAACACAGGCCCTACAAATGTTTATGTGCACTTCAGCCCGTATTCTAGCTGCATAAATTTAGCTATGACATTCATAATACCACCTTACACTGAATGCCATAATTATTTACAAATTTTTTTTTTATCATTTGGTTCTTGCCTCCAAGCTGTTGCTTCAATAGACAAAAACAGATGAGAAAATCATGCTGAGCTAAGTTTGGTCATCTATGGCTGTTCTTTGAATAGATACTGAGCATTATGCCATATGCATATGTGGCTTACTTAATGACATACCCTCTTAATTATGTTAAGATAAAATAACATTGTTTTTTTTACACAGTATATATTCCATTAACTACCATGTGCCAAAATGAAAGAAATAAATATAGATATATATATATTTAAGTATAATAGTAAATACATTTCCTAATATAAAAATAAAATTTAATGCTTCTACATTCTTGCATTAAGTAATTCTGAAAATAAAAACAAATAATTTTTGCTATGGCTGTTTCTTTTTGATAATTTTACTTTTGAATAAGTTTTGTAATACAGCTTTGTAAGTAATGCACTGTTTTAACAATATCATAGTAAAAAAATATATGCGAAAAAAGAAACTGGAGTAAGAAATATAAATATTGCACTACTATTTTCCAGAAAGTCAGGGATGAGATTGACAAAAAAAGAAAAAGTCTGAAAGAATGTACCAACAACATTTGAGGAATAATACTTATGAATTTCAAATTCAATAAACTCATTTTTAACAATATTGTAATTTTTGAAATATAAAAACATTGTACTTTTTGAAAGTTCTTTCTCACCAATCAAATCATTTTACAAACATTGCACTTAAATTGCTCACAAGCTTTTTTCGAAACATAACTCGCTGAGTTTACCTGGAGTAAAATTTAAACAACTTCATTCAGCACATCAGTAAACACAGAGTTAGAACTAACGGATGGCACTTCATCATCTGAAGTCGAAATTTCACAGTGGTGCGGCATCAAATTATATCTGTCAGAATTAGCATCATGGTGTTGGAATAGTTGCTTGCTGAAAAATGTTCAGAACAGACCCAGAATCTGGTGTATCTCACATGGAGGGATGATGAAATAACCCACTCCTTTCCGGACACTTCAGCTCATTTATTGGACCTGCAAAAAAGAATAGAATAACTTTATTGGGTACAGACAGGGATCAACACATAAAGTGTAGGTCTGTTTTACAGCCCTTTCACAGAATTACAATCGACTAAAATTCCTTCACAAAATTATAACCAATTAAAGGGCCCCTTCACAAAAATACAATCAATTAAAACAACCTTTCATTGTCTTTTACTGTATATTTTAATTTGTTTTGTAATTTTATAGTTTATAAAAAAAAAAATCTTCAAAGTATTATTGCTATTTTGGATTCATTTAGAAAAAAAAATTACTCTTTAAGAGATTTTCTGGAGGATTTTTTCATTGTGTGTAATAGTTCATGTTTGGTTGTATGTAAAACCGAAAAATGTTGTGGGCAAAGAATTGCAATCATTTCTAAGAAAATTTCCATGATTTGCATTGTACTAGGGATGCACTGAATACCACATTTTGTCGAATAACGAATATTCAGTTAAAATTCTAACCGAATATTCGGCTGAATACCGAATACTTGGTTAAAATTTATTATACTTTGATTACAATGATTAATTTAATTAGTTTTTTCTTAAAAAATGTTTCATATGGTGTAAAACTTCAAAACTGAAATGCTGCAAAATTCAATATCCAAGTATGTTTCCTTTATATATTATTAATAACTTTTTAAAATATTAGTGAAATGCTGGTAATTTTTTTTACCTACATATTTTATTTAAAATATTAGCAGTTAATTGACTTCACATAGTTATGAATACTTAATGTTATGAGTTTCTTTTTTTTCCTGGTTACTGTTTCAAATTTAAATCAGTTAGTAATAGCACAGGTTAATGTAATGCGTCATGAGATTTAAGAAAAACTGAAAAGCAACAAAATTCAAATTTAACATCGGAGTGTTTTCTCTTACATTAAAACAAATTTCATTGGGATATTGGTTTTTTGTGTGATTGTGGAACGCTATGCTAGGACTATCTGCCAAGGATGGGGGTGCCTTGGTAGGAGGACTTTATACAGGTTTCTAACGCTTATTCACATGTGATATTAGTAAGTAACAACTTGAATCAATTTAGTACTATGGTACTATACTATATCTTTCATTCATGATATAAAAAATATGTATTTGTTTACTGATTGAGGAATACTTAAATTTGTTTACTATTCGGTTGTCGAATATTTAAATATTTGGCCGAACCGTCACGGTATACTGCCGAATAGGCAGTATACCGAATACCAACCGAATATTCGGTGCATCCCTACATTGTACATTACCATACATAAAGAATTTGTTGATAGCTTCATTACAAAATGAGTAACACATGGTATACTCTTACTAAAATTAACACTTACATTATTGGGTCTTTTGGAAACCTATGATATTAGCCTTCAGGTTCTTTCACTTTAGCTGTGTCACAAAGGTCATACTTAACATGGGAGGACTTCTTTTTTCTGTAGAAAGAAAAACTAATTAATAATGCGTAAAGTCAAAACAAAAGTTTTAGAAATGACAATATTGAAGCAAAATAGCTCGTACATTAACATGAAACATTTTCACAAATAACTTTTATCCGCAATGTATATAACCAAGGGTAGAATCCTGTGTTTTGTTTTCTTTTTGTGCTGCCCTCGGGCAATCTCTGAAATTATTTTGGTCACCCCCAAGTACAGTTTGTTGCCCATACGACTTTTGCAATACAATTTTTTTTTAATTTAATACAGCCGTTACTATGGAAAATGGATTTTTGACTATGTCTGTTTTGACTATGATGGCAGAATTTCCTTGACGGTGATCGGCTGCTTGTAAACAAATAGGAAACGAGCACACTGAAGATAAAACAATAGTAGTTTCTCTCTCAACCATATTTCATTATATGAGATAGCTATTATAAATATGATGTATCATCATTTCTGATCTTGCCTGTATAGCCGAACTCTGTTACAGCAAACCCGGTATATAACGAACTACAGTTTACCAGTTAACACAATAACGCCTCTAGATGTGTATTTCACATTCAGAATAAGCCTTAAGAATGAGCTTTTACGCATTGCTTTTCCATACAAAATTAAGTATATTTTGATAAATGATAATGATTTGCTGATTTTAAATTTAAAAAATCCAATTATTGTATTGTATCAATGAAGTTTACTATTTCATTTCTTAGCAGTTCCGATAATGGGTGTAACAAACATAACTTTTGTTCTCCTGAAGTTCATTATAACACGGTTCAATCGTAGTAAGTTTTTGGAAAGCCAAAGTGATTATAATGTTAATTGCCTCTGCTTGTGCACACTAAAAACAACTACTAAACCCATGTTTAACCTGTTTGCTCTTATCATTAGAAAGATGCAATGGAGAAGACTTCCTTCAATCAATGTTGCTTAACAGACTAGTTCTTTAAATGCTCCATAAATGCATTTAAATGCAATTAATGTGTAATTCTAATCAAAAATAGAGAGTAACATTTATGCTACCAATCAAATCAGTAGATATCATGTTAATCCCCAACCAGTTATCCAGAATATACCCGGTCCCAACCATTCCGGATGATAACAGGTTCCATACTGTACTACAAAAATCGCTCTGTTAAAATGTATACAAACAATAAAAATATACAAGCATGTTTCACATAATGGCCACTACAGCAAACGGATTTACTTTCTCTTACGAAATATCGCAAACATAAATTAATAACTGCTGACAAAAGCACACAGTTGTAGAAGCGATCAAGATAAAACTATTCCCAGCGAAAGCATATTGATTTGATTTGCAGTGCAGCATATTTGTTGCATCGGTAACATTAAAAAACAATTATCAATATAAACAAATTATACATAAATCAATATAAACAAATGATGTAAATGTCAGTTAAAGAACGTACAAGATATACTTACGTATTAGATGAATTGAAGATTGTTTCTTCTTTTCCATTTTGATTCGATTTATTAATTAATGGCGGCGTACGATCCACGATGTTGTCGTTTTGAAGGAAGGAGGGAATCGCGCGGAAGACCTCGCAATGATTAGTACGCATGCGCGAGTTGAGCGGAGAGGAGAGCCGAGAGCATCCTTGCCCCTGTACGGTTTGCTTTTCTGCTAGTGGACTTTCCGCCAGAGCTAGATGGCGATAGTTACGTCTCCCTCGAGCCGAAACGATGCGTAGGTAGGCGGACGCAACCTGGTTTCGAACCAGGCACCTTCAGTCTCCCAGTTCAGAGCGCTATGCGCTCGGCCACTGATGGGGCCCAATAGTTATATAATTATAGTAAAAAAGTTAACTTACGTTTAGCATTAAACTGGATGCAAATTTATGAAATAAAATCAAAGGTGGTGGCAGGGATACTAATCTGTACTCGACCCAAATTATAAATAGAAAATTACTCAAAAAATTATTGATTATAATCAGTATTATGTCTCGTATTATAAAATTCTAACAACAATATGCCAATTTTCTGTTACATGTTACGAAAGAACTTGCTGTGACTTTTTTAATCAAATACTCTGATACTGCATGAAAACAGGTTTGTATATTTATTTACATAACTTAGTGTCAAGCAAACTTCCGAAATTCGCCCTTGAAATTAATTTATTATCTTCTGACCGTACCCTTAAAAAGTAATGATATCACCATGCAAAAACCCTCAACTGGTAAAAATTTGTGACGCAGCATTTTACTTTATAGATCTATGAATTTTAAATACGGGTCTTAGAAATAATGATATCAAATTTTGAGTAACGCCCTGCTGAGAATTTTAAAGATTTGTTTTTAAATTCCATTACAGTTACTTTCGTTTTATTTTCTAAAGAAGATATACGCATTTAAGCAATGCTTTTAATTATGAAATACACTGTCAAATGTATCACACTTTCACTGAGTCTGTATAATGTATTCAAATGAATTTATTTCAATAATTTAATTTATCTTTTGCGTCGCGCTATCCAAAAGGGCAAGCAAAATTTTCATATATATTGCACTTAGTTTGGTTACTATGACACTAACTAAATATTTACGTAAATTTTACTTGCCCTTTTGGATAGCGTGACGCAAAAGATAAATTAAATTATTGAAATAAATTCATTTGAATACATTATACAGACTCGGTGAAAGTGTGATACATTTGACAGTGTATTTCATAATTAAAAGCATTGCTTAAATGCGTATATCTTCTTTAGAAAATAAAACGAAAGTAACTGTAATGGAATTTAAAAACAAATCTTTAAAATTCTCAGCAGGGCGTCACTGAAAATTTGATATCATTATTTTTAAGACCCGTATTTAAAATTCATAGATCTATAAAGTAAAATGCTGCGTCACAAATTTTTAACCAGTTGAGGGTTTTTGCATGGTGATTATTATTTACTGTGGAAGGGATCATATATTTTTCTTCAGTTTTTAATCTCGGCATTATAGGTATAGTTGATGAGCAGAAACGTTCGGTAACTTTTTGCTCTTGCTATGAGTTGGCGTTTTCTCGAATCATCCTCATAACTTGATCTTGAGTGCTGGTAATAAAAAGTTCGATACTGATCAGAAGGTCATGTCTAATGAGGCCCAATAAACGTGCTTCCCCGTCAAATTAGTTAATATTAGATCTACTTCCTGCCTAACTAATCACATTTCAGTAATTCAAACTACAAAAATTTAACAAATTAATAAATTCTTTTCTTGTTTTCTTTCTTAATTTTGTTCGAAACTGGTAGAGAAGCCAGCTCTCAGCACTTAAATGTTTCCTGACGTTAAGAACTCAATAGTGGCACTAAAAGAGAAAGCCCGTTGTGGAGGCAATTACAACGGGAGCTAGAAAAAACATTCGACAAAAATATGTCTCACACAATAATGTATTTAATCTTTGTCCACTTAAGATAAATAATTTCATAATCAATTTTTATTATATACCGAAATCGGAATTGCATTTTCTTCTAAAACCGTGCGGAAACTTTTTCGCATTCGAAATATTTCGTTGTCCTATGAACATCACTTCATAGACCAATATTCATGCTGAGGAAATTATTTTATTTGGGGAGGGGAACTAATCTATATAATCTGGAAAAACTATTTTAAATGAATTGGAATCGCAATTTTCCCTTCAAAGCCTGATAACCGTGATTTCTGTATGACGTCATTATCACTTGAGACACTTAATTGTGTTACACAAATGATTAACTTTTTTACTCTCGAGGGTAAAATATAGCAGAAAATAGCGAAAAATCGTTTGAAAATTGGTTAACGGGTAGATTTTCAGATTTTTAAAGTAGTGCAGATTATTTTTCATAATTTTAATTCATAATTGTGAAAATTTTCAAGCGGATCGTACAAACGGTGTAGATTTTACTACGCTTTTGTGCTTAACTTTTTAATAATTTTGGAGTAATGGGGGTAAAAGTTTAGAGTGGTTGCCCGGAATTGTTATATAGAATTAAATGCTGCAACCAGAATTTTTAATGTTTCATAGCAATTTTGAACTGTCATAATGGTAATGTTATTATTTAGGTATGATTTTTTTAAACATGAATTTGCACGGGTTAGTGTATTATTATTATATTTAGCGTTGATTATGCATTTAATAAATGCTCGTTAATCAGTCGCCGCATTTTAATATCGGCGAAAACACAATGATTGCAACTATCCATTATCCAGAACTTAACCCGCCTTACATCTCAAGCAAGCGAAAAATGTATCACTTAACCCACCCCCTTCCGCTGATTTTCGATACTTAATCGGCGTTAAAAATTGCATCAATATTTGCCGCCACTGTCGATATTCGATCATTTTTAACGCGTCACAGTTTTCGTTTGTGTGTGTATATTCAGCAACCCCATTATTTTTTCTCTTCCGTGCGTCTGAAATTATCAATTAATTCTCTTTTTTTAACAAACAGATAATTGATCATGGGATGAGAATGGAGAGGTGGAGGGAGACCTGTAAATGACGTTTTTCTCCCCCTCAAATGGAGATTAATTTTTATGATTGAGTAGGTTGATATAATCACAGGGAATTTAGGTGTAAATTAATGCTTGATGATAAGTTATTAAGGCTTAAGGTGTTTTGATTTTTCTTCAAGTATTTATTAGAATTGAAATTAATTCCTTTTCAAGTGAATTTTATAGATTCTGTTTGGTAAGTTTTGCCTTTTCAGGTTGAATTTTAAACTTGTTGGTGCGGTGAGTGAAGAAGTAAAAAGTAAAATAAGGAATAAGTAAATGAGCTAGTTTTCCCCCCGATTAATTAAGAATGCAATTCGTTCATTAAAGGTGATAATTGCTTAGAAATTAACGAAACTTATCAGGAAATAACTCTTAAAAATATTAAAATGGTAAGTGTATATTTAGAAGTAAAACCACATACTGCGTATAGTTGTTTCGTTACAATGACTTAATGTGTAGAGCAGAGGTAGCCAAATCGTGGCGCATGCGCCAAACGTTGAGCATTGGATGATTTCTAGTGGCGTATTGCATCCTTGCTTTGAGACAAATTCAAGACTTTTGGAATAATTTCATGCCCGAAAATATTTTATTTCTTATAATTTAGGATGCTTTACGTCAAAAAGAAGCATTGGAACATTCCAAAATACATTGTCATCAAAAATCGAACTATCTCTGATTCCCTACCAAATATCCGAAAAATTAATTCTAAAATAATCTTCCTCAGAACAACCATTTCAATCTCATGTTTACACGTTTTTACTTTTCCTACCTTAAACTAAAGCCTATATTTATTCATATTTTCCAACGCTATCCTGGAATGTAAGGAAGCTAAAAAGATGCTTGAGTTATTTGTACCTCGCACCTGAGCTGTACTCTGCAAAAAAAAAAAAAAAATATGCATGATTAGACTTACCAGACTTCCGAGATTAGCCGGGACAATCCTGTTTCTTTAGTGCTGTCCGGCTTTTGAAAATGTCCTGGGTTGTTGAAATTCGAATTATATGGTCGCCATCCTGTTGTTAAATCAACGATGACATCAGTAAATACAGCGGTGCCTGTGAAGGGGAACAGATATTCCACTCGAACACCACCGGTGCACTACGCTGAGTGACGTCAATCTCGTTACAATGAACTGAACTTTTACGAACATAAGCCTCATAATATGCAAAAGACTGGTTACCTATGGTGTAGAGTGAACCAGAGGCGTAATCAAAAAAGTTTTTTTGAAGGAGGAGCGGGGAAAGAGAGTAATATCGTGAATGAATAAACGACATTTCTGCACGACAAAGGGCTTCTAACAATTCCATAAATTTCAGAAGGGGATGCTCCCAGTTAAAACTTATAACGTCTGCACTGATCAATCGCCAACTAGAGATGTAACGAATTGCAAATGAGATGTCGCATTTCAAATTTCTAATTAAATACTAAATAGACTAATTACAATTTATTTTATATTATTTGTAAGTGCTTAAAACCAATCAACAGTATACTTTCTCCAAAACTTTAATAACTTTAATTTTTTTTTTAAATTTTGACCTTTTTAGTTTAAATTCTGATAACAGCATAATTATATTTAGAGGTAGTCTTAATTTAATAAATATGCTATGGTAAAAAGTGCAATTAATCTGGTAAATATACATAATCACACTTTGGTTTTACAGCCCCTGGGCAAAACATATTTAGAAATTTTAAAAATGTGTTAGTGATTTTGGATCTGAAAAGATCCCCCTTCCACTTTAAAGAAAAATTGCCTCTGTTAAGAACATTACTGACATATATTTTTAATATTCTTAAGTGTTTAGTAAGAAGTAAAAGCCACGTTTTAGCATCTGAAACATTTGGCAACTGTCTTCTGAAACATTTTGTTTCTTGTTTGCATTGACCCTAAAATTTGAACAAGTATTCGACTTGCACACATCTAGGAATTTTCGGTTATAAGTTGTATGCTGGAAATTATGATTGTCTCATGCAGCTTAAATTTTTTCACTTGGGTATTTTATAATATAAATTAGCATGCTGAAGTACAAACTAAACAATATTCTTTGTTGCATGCATTTAAAATAATACATGTTAAAAACATTTTGTTCTGAAATTATTCGATTGAATATGTAGCAATGTTCGGCCACCACTATTCGACCGAATACCTGTTCAATATTCTGACTACCGAATGTTCGGGCAACTGAATATTCAGCGACACTACCGAATAGTTGCCGAATATTCGGTACATCGCCATCGCCAACCAATTTATGGACTTCAGTGTTACATAACCCAGCTTATCAATAATCTACTTCCTTCAAAAACGTCGCATCTGTATTTTATTCTCGAACAGTTACATATAAATTTCAATTTAAAATTAATTTTCTTTTTTAGATTAGTCATCTATTTATTTTATTTAATAAATAATCATGTTTGTTGATTAAATTTGTGGCTTTCCTTATTTTCTAAGAGACATAATTCGTTTCCGGTCATTACCTCGTTTGATTCCCTGTTGTGAAAAGAAGTCCATCAGTGAAGCTAATCGCGTACAATTTCACTAAGGAACTTTTTAAAATTACTTTTGAAGCTCCGTTCATTGAAAACGTAAATGCAGTTTAGACTGCGACTTCAGCTTTACCCAGAAGTGTTTGGCAATCTTTTCAAGGACTCGATTGATCTTAAATGACATTTTTATTTAATATCGATTTTCCCCCCGCGTAATCAAGAATTCTATTAACTGATGACGTTATCTGTTGAAAAATGTCATAAATCAAAGCGTTGGGTGAACACTCGCACCAATGTTAGACGAGGTACGTCTCGGCGATTTTCTTCTTTTTAAATCTGATGGTAATTGTTTTCCTTTTGATTTATGTAGCACTCACTCAATGTAAAATTAATGTATGATTTTTTTTTTTTTATTCGTTGTTTTGGGAATATATATTTTTACTTTGATTAGTTTGCATGTAGTTTTAGGAATTTTTTACGCTACATTTGCTGCATTTTGTGAGTGTATTGCTAGTGGCGGATGGATAAACTTTTTTGGGGGTGGGGCTAGTTAAAAAAAGTAAAAAGAATGTATTTTATATAAAGTAAAATGTTTTTTTAAGCAAAATTATTTCGGGAGTAGCCAGTTTTAAAAAAGAGCTTATTTAACCTGCATAAAATGTACAATAGAGTAAAATCGATCGACGTGGTAATATTAAAAAATGTTAAAAAAAAAAAAAAAAAAAAATGCAGACGACTGGTAACCTTCTTCTTTTTGAAGCCATTCAGTTGACTAAATTTTATAATCACTCCATAATTTTATGAATTGCTATTTTAATTAGTTTGGCTTAATTAAGTGTAGGAGTATACGAATTGAAATTTTGAATACTTCCAGGGATCGATACAGACGAAATTTGAGTCAGATTTACGGCCTTTTCGTCAATTATTTTAAGAAAGAAAACTGACTTTTACAAAAATAGATGTTGAAATCCACAAAAATGGGACCCTAGAAAAAATTTCTGGATCGACCTCTATCGTCATATAGTAAACTAATAGCCCCCCTCCCCCCCCCTCCTTAAAAATTTCCTGAACGCGCTACTGGCTGTATCATGCGTTTGTTGCAATTCGCCGTCACTGGAATGTAAAACATCCGAAATTTCCAAATCCCTCATGGGTATGTATCGTGAAATCTTGCGTTTCTTTCCCTACTCGTTATCTTGTTGCGTGCTTCTTTACTACAGCATGATCAAAATAAATACGCTGAACCCCCGACCTCTGCCTCGTAGCATTGATTCGCTGGAGAAACCACAGATTTCTTGCCAAGGACAAGAGCATATTCCTTTTCCACTGCGGTTGGAAGCGCCCACCCAGCGATTGGGGTGGGAAGAACATTTTGGGGGGGGGGGTTCTCTTCTCCCCCCCCCCTTTTATGTCTTCCCCTGGAGCTATAAAAAGGGAAAGTTTGTGGGAGATATACGTTTTATTTATAATTTCTGACATATTATTTTAAAAAATTGAAATCTCTTGTTAGTATTGAGTTTCCATAATTATCTATTTTATATCTTGCGATAGTGATTTTGCACCTTCTGCTTTGTAGTTTGTATAGCTTGTAAAGAAAATAAATAAGCTGGGAGAAAAAGAACAGTATTTGCGAATTGGATTTTTTTTAATGGAGCGGTGAAAAGAAATCTATCATTTTTAGAATGTTGCATCAGTTTGCATTGCATTTTTATTATGCTACATCAGTTTATAAAATTTGTTTCTTTTCAAATGAATAATCCATAGTTGCGTGGCACTCAAACAGAAGACGAATCAACAATATTTTGTTCGTTTGTTTGAATTGAGAGTTTTTTCTTGAGGTTTCTGACTGCAATCTCGCAGATGGTCTTATACCCCTGAATATCCGTTTGACGTCTATTAATTCCATATAACATTTATTAATAACATAGAACACGGCAGAAGTACAAACACAGAAGAAGGGGGAGAAATGACAGTCATGGGTTAACGGGATTCGAACCCGAGATCTCACCGAGCGCAGGCGGCTGGCAGTGATGGGTGAGCAAGCCCACACAGCCCCTAATCAACAATATTGAGAATCGCTTAACTGCAGATTCGCGTAAGTCGGGTCTTACTCAGTGATGCCATTCGAATGATTTCTATAATCGATTATTACTATTTGAATAGAGCCGATAATCGAACAGTGATATTCGCGATTTCGTTGTTCGTATTGTATTAGGAGATTTCGAGTGCATTTACCAATCTGTTAATCCCAATAGTTTCGTTCATTCAGACCCATCACTTTTATTACTTGTATCTATCTTCGACGTTTGTTTCCGTGTGTTTAGATTTCTCTCTTTCTTCCCCCTTCCATTAAGTCTTACGGTAATATCCTGTTCGTGATATTGCGCCATTAAGTTTTAACTAATCACTAGATTTGTGTCAAAACGAGAATAAGTTTCAGACAGAAACATGAATTATAAATGATCAGCATTAGCGAAATTATTAGTTATGAGAGTTCGACCACTGCTTAAACTTCAATTAGTAGTTTTTTTTATTTATTTTTATTTTTTATAAAAGTTGATACTTTATGATAGCATGCAACTTGCATGAAACAAAACTCATGAACTATATTGTTTGTTTGCATAAATAATCCAGATATTTATTAAATAACAGAGGGAGAAAAAAATCAGTTTTAAAGGAGCTCTATTCTGTACATTATACAGTTTTCATTTACCAATTTATAAATTTTGCAATTCATCACTATTGTTCTTCCTTTCAACTGATCTATTGTTAAGGAAAGTACTTATATAAGGAAAGTAAAGTTTATTTTAAGTGTAAGTATTGTATTTATCCACGTCATCAACTTCTTATACTGAAATGACAACCATTCCAAAAAAAAAAAATAAAGTAATAATAAATAAAATAATAAAAATAAATAAAAGGAGTAAAATAAATAAATATAACTTCAAATTTTTGTAATTTGCAATTCCCTCAAAGTATCCAACTTTAAGAGGTGTCCGTCAAATAGAGGTTTATTTCAATATTATGGCCACGTTCCGTTTCCCAGAAAAGTTGCCAACTTAGGGAAGTTTCCAAGTTATGGAGGTGTCTAACTTTGAATATGTCCTCCCAAGTAGCAAGGGTGGGGGGCTGTCTTTCATGAATGGACAAATAAAAAAATAAATAACTATAAAATTGTTATTTTAAAATGTAACAAATTTGAAACATGTGTAGGCACATCTTGTTTGCAGTTGAAAACTTGCCGAAAATTTATTTGGCAAGAATTGAATTAACAAATTATTTAAAAAAAAAACAATTACTTTCTGTCCTACCCAATATAAACTATAAAAGATTTTTTAGAGATTTTTTAACTAACGCAAAAAACTTGTTTGAGCAATAGTTTCTTATCCGCCACGATTTCGTATGTTTGTTTCACTCTGTAGTCAGGCCAAAATGAGGAGTTGCCACTATGTCCCAGCTAGGAACCTCAAATAGTGTCATAACAACTCTAATCCAGCCTGCAGTTCGCGACGTTATACTTGAAAGCTAATCCTAATTGAACCTTTCCCATTTAATCGTCTTGAAGATATTTATTTACATGCAATGATTCCCTCCCGTCCCTTCCTTTCGGCGCTGTCCGCCAGTTTCGTGACCTCTAATAAAATGAAAGTAAACAACAGAGCCATCTAATCTCTGAGTTTAAATGCTCCTTTTGGTCTATGCTTTACCCTCAGATATGCTCCCCTCTCGACACTGGTTTAGGAATGTCCTGATTTTAGGTTCAGAAAAAATGGTCACTTGAATAATAATAATAAATAAATGAATAAAATCAAAACTGCAATAATGGAAAAAAAAAAGAAAGTTTTTGAAAACATTTTGATTTCAACACTTTTTAATGTATTTTTATCATGTATAGAAAATGGGGGGGGGGGGGAATTTTGTACTATCGTTTTTTAAGAATGGAGTGATATATTACTGGAAGAAATTACTGTACAAAAAAGTCGTTTTTCAATCTAAGAATTTGGTTACCTTTTTTTTCCACCATAAATTGATCCTTCTTATAAGAATATAGTGTACTGGCTGGTGAGAAAATGTATACATGCATATTTATACATACATATGTATTATATATACACATGCGTATATATATATATATATATATATATATATATATATATATATAATATAATTTTTTTTCACGTTAAATTTTGTATTCGGGTTGAGTTCAGCTTTTTTGATCAGCTTGCACTTTCATGCCTGGGTCTATGCTTTACCCTCAGATATGCTCATAACAATATGGAAAAAACTGTCCTCTCCCCATTCTATATTTTTTTCCTTTTAGTTCGATTCTATTCCCTCCCCCTCCCATCCTCTTGTACATGACCGATACGCTTCGACAGATTCCGCAAGGCTGGATGTGTCGTGGATTATTGTGTGGTAGTTTTTTTTTGTTTTTGTTTCCCTACTGTGTTTTTATTCTATTTTTTGTCATCAGCTTTGTCTTGTCTGTGGTCTCGTGTTTGTCGTAGTAGTCGGTTTGACTACTATGTGGATGCCTGGAGACCTGCAGCTTTTTTTGTTTTTTAATTTATGCCCCTTTGCCACCTGATCGATTTGTTGTCAAAAACTACGCGTGTATTTCGACCCCTTGTGTTTGATATACTACTGAACGCTTTGTCATTTTACTGCCGTGTTATGGCGTGCTGCCTGCTGGATTTTGAAAAGTAAATTTTACTCTTAAAGGAAATTACTAGTGCATGTAAAGTGTTTTTTGTTTCTTGAGCTCTGTCAACATGTACTCGTGTTTTTTTCTGGGTTAATGGATAATTTCTCTCGTTTTGGTCACCAACACGCAGGCAGTACGATTTCGACGTTTCAGAGGAGGAGAATAAAAATAAAAAACTTTTTGTTTTGTTCTGTTTCGTATTTGTTCTGAAAAGATGTCCGAACAGAGCCTGTTTCTACCTAAAATTTTTGTTATTGCATTTATGCAGGGGTAGAAATCAGAATACTTAGTCGGTAGTCGAAAGAACCATTGACCAGTGGCGCACACAAGGGAGGGGTCCAGGGGTCTGGACCCCACCCAAAGAAGTTAATAATTTCTTTAAATCATCGTTAGTTTTTGATATTTTAATACGACTTTATCATATTCGTATTTTTAGCTGTTAGACAAGTTAATAAAAGCATAATTCAAAAAACATACAAATATTGAAGTGCACAGTGGTCGCGAGAAAAAAAAATGGTTCGTATTTTTTTAGGTGGCTGGTGTCACAGCTTTATGGGCTGGACCCTCTCCAAGGGAAAAACCTGTGTGCGCTACTCTCAGTGACGCATAGTCCGTATATATGATTTTTAAAAAATTGACTAACAAAAGAAATCATATATGCAAAAAATTATATATTGATTTCCTATAAGAAGTGAATTAAAGAATGTAAATATCTTATAAAAATATTAAATTGATTAAATTATATGAGATTATTGTAAAATTAGGTGAAATGTATTGGGGGAACTAAATGAGGAAAATTGACTAGAGAAAAATGTAAATAAAACGTTATTGGTCCGACGGACCAACAAATTTTATATTCTACTGATCTGTTATCTATTTTAGTTGTCTCGGACCAGCGGACCATTTAATTTCGAGCTGCGCATTTATGACACAAAATAGAATACATTTTAGGCATCGATAAATCTTAAATTTCTACAAAAGCTAGATAACGGAATCAATTCCTTTAATCTAGCTTTTGTAGAAAATTAGCTACTTTTCCCGACTAGCTGAATTACTTGGCTAAAGGAATATCTGGCGTAAAATAATAGTATGTCTAAATTCATTCATTTATTTCCCCCCCCCCCCCCCCACTTGCGCTCAATATGTGTAGTATAGCCCCATTCATCTGTAAAAGGTATTAATAAAATACTAAAAAAGAAAAGAAAAGAAAAAGTGAGTGGGGGGTACTATGGAGGATAGATGCGAAGGCCGCATGTATATGCTGTTGGGAAATGCCAAACAGTTCTTTTTCATTGATATTTTTCTTCCGTTTCGGTTTTCTTTTTTCCATTTTCATTTTTCCTTTCCCCTGCCCTTCGTTGAAAGCTGCGAGTAGTAAGTAATGGCTCGGGAACGTGCATGAATGCGAAAGGTCATATAAGCCAAACGGAAAAAATAAAATAAAATAAAATTCTCCCGAAGCATTGAGGACGTTTTGTAATGAATTTTTGAAATATTAGTGTCTTATGAGTAAAGTGATTACATACGCTGTTTAAGCTCTTATTTATTTTCCAGTGAATGAATGTGCCTCGTGCACGGTGAATGCTAAAATTATCCCCTGGAATTTGTGTTCTTTGAACAACGGGTGCCACTTGAACAATTTTAAAAATTGGAACCAAAATAAATAAGTAACACGAGAAAGTTTAGAATATTTCTTCACAAGGTGTAATAGAATTATGCACTGTTATAACCAATGCCAACTTTAATGCACAAATCTACCGAACTTTTCCGATTTAAATTCTGGAGTGGTTTAAAAGTGCAAGATACTGCTTACAAACTAGAGGAAGGCGAGTAACACAATCGAAATCAGTGTTAATTTTTACATTTTAAATAGTTTTATAGAATATTATGTTGTGCTTTAGCATTATTATTCGTGCAAACATTGTTAACAAAGTAGGAACAACCAGGCAAACTAATGAATAATTAGCATTAATTATTGAATCTTTCACCACTCTTCTTTTTAATCAGAACAAACAGAGCCATTATTTGAAATTGCATTAAATAAGCTTTTTAATTCCTTTCACAAAGAACAACAAAAACCTTCTTACTTTGACTTTTGAAAAATAATTAAAATAACCTATAAGCAAGTATAAGTAATACACCTTTGTGGTCACATTTCTTACTAAGATCATTATAATCACCCTCGTAGGGACATTTTCTATTTAGACTGCTCTAATTATTTCCTATAAGAATATTTTTCTTGGTGTTTGGCACGTGTGAAGATTTTTTAAAAATAATTTTTTATCACAAAATTGGGAAATTCTTTGGAATTGTATTCAAAATTTAGTTTTGTTTATAATTCTGCTTTAACATGTTCCGCCCGAAAATACTCCAAGAGTTGGTAGCTAATTCTCTGGCATTTTACTGGTTGCCAGAGTAAGGCATTTTACTTTACAAGTTCCACTAAGGTTCCTCTAAAACCCACCAGCATTAGGTCAAAGTTCGCGAGCCAACGTCCGAGTCTCTTTTTGTAAGTTTTATTGTTAAAAAAAATCTTTTCAGTTTTAAGATAAGTACTGTCAGTTTTGCAATTCTTTTCATTTATATCATAAAGAAGTTTAGTATAGAAGTGTATGTAGTATGCGTCTAGATATTCATTACTTGTCAAAATAATTGTTATTCATTATACTTAAGTCCTTCAATATTCTTTACTGCAGTGTATTCATATATTTGGTATTTTAATTTGATATATATTTCTGCAACTACATGTGCCCAAAACAAGAGAAATTGCGCATTTAAGTTAAGTGCAAAGGCCCAAAAATTTGTATTTGCCCAGGGCCCAATATTGTGATGTTCGGGCCCTGGGAGGTGCTATGCTTTCATTCACCTCCACCCCAGGGTTGGAAAAAAACCCGGTTTATTTGAAAAAAACCAAAAAACCCGGTTTATTTGGTTTAAACCGGGTTTTTTTGGTTTAAACCAGGTTTTTTTGGTTTTTTTTTTATCCTTTTATAATTACATGTTACATATTTATAAATAAAATTATTTGTAAAATGTTCAAATAAAAATTAATATTTCTTCTGAAAATAATTAAAACAAAGTAAATAAAAAATTGTTGCTATACTTATGTGGACATTGAAATCATTCAATTTTAATATTTTATTTAGAGATACTATTTTTTTATATTTAGTATCTACTTATATAATACGCTAATGTATGCGGTACCAAAATTGACGATATTTTTATGCTGGGAGCGGCAAGAATTAGATGTAAACATTAGCGTAATAACAATAACACACGTGCAAAAATCCAGATTAACAGTTCAATGACATCAAGTGAAGCAAGCCTATTTGTTACTGGTTACGTGTGTCATGCAGTAGATAGATTAAAAAATAACAATGTATGGGCAAAGAAGCAAAATCTTTCGGATTTTTTTACTTCACGTTTATTGCACATTAAAAAAAAAACTACTTTGCAATGAAGTATATTTTAGCCATTTCGTGTTTCCATACACGAAAAAGCAAATTGTTTCTTTTTGATTTGATTAATGGCAACGGTACTCTGAGTGATCTGCCAAGGATAGGAGATGCCTTGGCAGGAGGACTTTCTAAGGGGTTTTAACGCGTATCCACGTTACATCTGGAGAAAACCTACCAAAACTCCAGACCGTTAGATCGACAGCCGCATGATGGGACCCAAATCCGGGACCCTCACACTTCGGCCATCTACCATTTTCAGTGACATTATCACCATGCCATGATGAGGACCCCAAAATCTTTCGGATCTATTCACATGTCCCATGGTCACCATCAGCTTTTGTCAGGATACCCCCAAAATTTGTAGCAACCATAACCTAAATACATTTCATGACAAATACTGTTAAAACCATGAAATATGATTTTCGTTGAAAGGACTTCGATAATTTAGACAAAACTGACTGAGTAAATATGGTAAGATATGGGGGGGCGAAGCTGGCCACCTTGGCAGCTAGTATAATATAATACAATAGTAATTGTTTACTACATTTTACATGGAATATTGCTCTTAGATTCATCAGTAATAATGGTGATATTTAGTTCAAAATAATATTTTTAAGGTTTAGAAATAAGTTGTTAAAACACAAAACCTCTATTTTGGAAAAGTTCAAGTATCAAGCATTATTCAAGTAAAAAATGCAGCCTATAATTTAAGTTTAATTAATAATTTTTAATAATTATAAAACAATAAGGTATCTAGAGTGATATAATAAACTTATTCTTGATACTTATGAGAATAATTTAAAAATATATTAGAACGTATTCTATCTGTAGTATTTGTAATTTTAAATTATTCTTTTAAAAAAACCAATTGGTTTTTTTGAGAAAAAAACCACTTGGTTTAAACCATGGTTTAAACCGTGGTTTAAACCAGTCGGTTTAAACCATGCCAACCCTGCTCCACCCCCCAATTATAATTAATTATTTATTAAATTAATAAAATCTCAGTTTTCTGTAAAATGTAGTAAGAGAAACGCTCTTTCTCGTAATGCATTTACTAATTACCATAGGTACATCAGCAACAATTCAGCCGCATTTTATCTAGACTTTCTTGTGTAGAGTTTATTTCGTATGCATCAGTTGGACATTTGCTGTTGTAAGTAAGAATATTAAGCAAATATTTCGGGCTTCACCAAGCGACGGTGTGAATGTCGGCATTCTCCAGACTTCGTTCGGACTTTCACTGTAACATAAGATTGTGTTTAAAAGGCATTTATAATTGATGCATTTGCCTTAATATATTTCTCTTGAGTGGCTTTTGATTCACCTGTGGCTGTTCTTTTCTGCAGATTTATTGGCTGTTAAATAAATTTATTTTTAATAACCGCTTTTAAAATATTTACTTTGAAATATTAGCACGTTACCTTTGCCGTACTGATTTACTTATTTTGAATGTGCATTTTAATCGACCATTTAACATTCATTCAGTGACATGAACATGGTCATCGGCTGCATGGGGAGGGGCACTTGCCTACCCCTGAATTTTTGTATGTCATTTTCTCCCTGCTTTTTTTCTGTTGTTCTTTCCAACATTGCAACCACATGTTACTGCAATCTTTGCCCTCCCCCCTCCCTGGAAAATATTCTGCTGGGTCCCCTCCTAAATGATATTTTCATCAAGCACTTATGACTCTACTGAGTTGGATAAACTGGTGACCCCATAAAAATACGTGAATTATTCTTGTTTCCTTTAGCACGCGTATCAATTTTTGTCAGCCGTACACGAACCCACTTGCAGATTGATTTACTTTTACAACACTTTGGGCGTGGTGGCATCATTTTAATTCCTTGCAGTTATTTTCTACTCTCGAGATCTAAGTGTGTGAGTGAGCATTAAACGGTTCTTATTACTACTCTAAATTTTCTTTTCTGTCGTGTTTGGCACCTACGAAACGTTTATATCGCTTATACATCAGGCTTTTAAACAGTCGGACGTGAAGTGTGAAAAATGTAATAAGAAGAAATTTGTTTAAGCACTGGTGTCAGCTGCACGTTTCCCTGAAATCCCAGCTGCTATGTACTTGTTATGAAACTACTGACTGGGGGGGAGGGGGGAATAAAATAAAGCAGCTGCCCAGGGTTTTGAAAACTTAAGAATGAGCCTGATGGGTGTAGGGGCGTGCTTATTATTTATAAAGTCTATGAATACTTGGCGATTTTATTTATTTATTAAGGTAAGGTGTAAAGCAGAGTTATCCAACATACGGCCTTAGGGCTCACAGTCCGAACAGCCGGAGGTTTGATACCGACCCGCCTACTACAATTTGCAGATTTTATTTATTTATTATTATTTTTTTTTTATGATGGCGGATATCTAAAATAAATGTAGAAAAACCTTCCTCGCAAGTTCTTTGCAAGGAAGGGAGAGCTCAAAAACGGTAAGACATAGCCATGAATTTATTTACAATCCCTTAGTCCTTCCCTCAATATCTGCCTTCATTTATTTATTTATTTTTTTGTGGGGGGGGTGTAAAATGTATTATTGATGCAACGGATATCCGGCAAACATACTGCATCCGGCCAATATGCCGGATAATTGGCAGTAGCCGGATATTACAAGTATCCGGCCTAAAATTATATACAGAGAAATAACATAACATAAGAAAAGAATAAATTCTGAAACCTGCAATAATAAAACGAAAATGCAAAGTTTTGTGAAAATATTTTGTTTTCGATACTTTTAAGAATGCATTTTCATCATGTATAGAAAAGGAGGGGGGGGGGTAATTATACTTCTATCTTTTTTTAAGATTGGAGTAAATCAGTTCTGGAAGAAATCATTGTACAAAAACACTGTTTTTCAATCTTTGTAAGAATTTTTCTACCTCCCCCCCCCCCACCATAAATTGACCCTGCTTATGTGAATAGTGTACTTGCTGTAGTACTGCTGACTGGTGAGAAAATGCCCCCCCCCACCTCCAATTTTGATAAAGAAATTTTTTACATTGATTTTCTAACAGTTGAATGGAGATATCTTTCTTTGAAGAACTGATCTTTCAAGATATTTATCTAACTCTCGAGGGAGAACATCCATGACATTGTTATTTGTATGACTGTAATCGCAGTAAAACTTGTGCTAAATTCATTGGAAACAATCCCAAAGGGATTTTTGGAAGGGAACTAAAGAAGGGAACTGATTTTTGAATTAAATTATTTGAAACTAATGAGAAAATTTAAAGAAAAAAAGTATTAGCTCAATGATCTAAGAAAACTATCGAAAATGAAACAAAAAAAGAAAACATACTGCTGGCGGATAACCGGATACCCTTCTAAAAGTTTGGCCGGATATTCGGTATCCGGCCAAATTGATATCCGTTGCATCATTAGAATGTATCATCTCCTTTCTGACTGTCAGTCCATAATTCCATGTTTGATGCGACATCCTGATTTTTTTCGAGCCGTACCACGATTGTTTTTAGGTCAGAAACTTCGAAACAACTTTTTTTTTTTTTAAGTGCAACTTTAAGAATATTTTATATTGCAATGCATTGGCGTAAACTGACGTGTAACATTTGAGGGGAAGGCAACGTGAAATATTGAGGGGCAAAATGTTTCCTATTTCAGAAAATACCATTTTCCAATAGATTATATCTGAATTTTCCTGAATTTTAGGTCGGGGGGGGGGGATTGTCCCTTCTTGCCCTTAGTAAGTTACGCCAATGTTACAATGGTTAGCAGTAAATATTTTCAATGTCAGTTCAAAAATATTGGAACCTTATTTGTTAATGGTATATTTTAATCTTATTTTTAATTATTTTTGTGACAATAGTTATTTTGAACCTTTTTTAGGTTAAATTTTGAATGTAAGTAAAATGGGCACAGTTTTCCTGGGGATTTAATTCCATCGTAAATAAGATGTTTTATTCCCGGGGTGGGTTATTTATTAATTGTAAACATATCCGTTCCGACACATAAGCTAGAAGCAACGAAAATTCAAAACTGAGTATAGACTATCAGCATGGCAAAGGTTTTTGGAACAATACCGGATTAATAATTAATGTTTTATTATAATTTTCGATAGTGTGGTGAGTACTTGAATTATTCGGGTAGGAAAGAAGAAAAATATGCTTAACTGTTATATTCAGCAAACAACACGGTATTAACGAAATGACTGTTTCAAAATAAGCGCAAAATAGAATAAGTTTTGTATGCAATGTTTTACATTCACAAAATTAACTGTCAAAATACAGAAGGTCTGGTAATGCCGAAATACAAATATTACTCAGAGTCACGCAAGCCATGCTTAAAAAAGACAGAAAGAAAAAAGCTTAAAATAAAAATCTCGCCATCAAATATTTAATGCTACGGGATATCACGCACCCAGGCAGAAAGAAGAAAAAACAAAAACAAAATGTGAAAGCAAATCGAAAATCAATTACATAAATGGTATTTGACACACCAGAACCACAAACAGCTGGAATTTTCGGAATATGGGGGAGGGTTCTGGTATATGCAATATCAAAACCGAAACTGCGTTCATCCTTTAATAGTGTAGTGCGTACATCTTAATGGAATTCGAAGGTTAATGCTTTAATGCTCGTTGCATAACAAAACTGAGGTCATTATAAAACGGTAGACAAATATTAACTCTCTGACGCACGGTGGTTGTGCCGTGAAAAACCACCTGATTTCAGCGCTTTCACTGCCTGTCGCAAAAAATACTTTTAAATAGTCCCTACGCAGAAAAAGTGCAACTGTTGCCATCGATCCATATAACTATACTAAAAACATGGCGGTAGATCGATTCGCCCATCTGGAGCCACAATGCTAAAGAAGCTTTCTGACACAGCTGGCTGTGTAGCCGCGCACCGCCTTGTTGTCAGTAGTTAACCCATTAAGTACTAGGGTTACCGTATGGTAACAGCAAACAATGGTTTATAGTATGGTCACATAAAGGACTAGCGTGACCATATGGTCACCTGGCCATATCTACTAAATCTCACATCTGACATCTGAAAAAATAGAAAAGGACATTCTCACTCAAGTAACCCCAATGAAATTAATTCAGTTCAGGGGAAAGATTGAGGAGGAGGGAGGGTAAAATCTCCGTCCTTGGTTAAATGGATCGATGGCGACGGCTGCACTTTTTCAGCCTTGGCCATTCCTATCCAGTTGGTCTTCTATATTTACGTGAAAATACCTGCACTTTCACGTCAATAGAGTCACGTCAAGGGTCAATAATGCGAGCACCTTAACGGAATTCCAGGGTTAATACACGTTGCATAACAAAACTGTGAGGTCATACGGTTATAAAACAGTAAACAAATGTTAGATCGGCAAGTAAGCAAATCGATCTCCTGGAAGAAGGGGGAGAGAAAAGAAGCTAAATGGAGGAAAAGCAGCTTTGCGACAAGTAGACATCTGACCCACTTCCAGAAGCCGATCAATAGTTCGGGATTCTTCCATATCAAAAAGTCCCCTTTTTCTTTTCTTATGTTTTTATGTATGGAAAAATCTCCCTGTTGTTAGTGGCATCCCCCTCCCCCTCTTTTGGCCGCCGGCATGATATGCTTTACTCGCTTCCTAATGAATGTTGATAGAACTCAAACGTGGGTCGAAAACTTGTGTATGTGGGAAAAGGGTGTTCTTCCTCGGTTCGCGGTTACAGACAGGCGAACACGAAAATGGGTAGGAAAGGAGAAATATGCGGAAAATCATAATCGTTATTTTATTGTCGTAGACACACTAGCCACTAACTATAATCATTTATAATTGCTTTTAAGAACGCCCTTAAAAAAAAAAAAAAAATTCTTGCATTAGAAATTTCAAGATATTTTGTAATTTTGTGAATATTATTCGTATACGTTTCGTTAAATACCGCGCGAACATTTAACGTTTCTTTAAAAATAATAGCTCCAGATATGATGGAGGATATTTTGTCCTTCTATTCTAGTAGCCTTCTATAGTTTTAAAGTGCATTTAAAGAAAGTCCTTTTAAAGAACTATAAAAAATAAATCGTTTCCTCTTTCAACTGACAAAACTTCAAGATTCAATTAGACCTTTTTTTTAAAATATGATTTTGTGAGAAAAATACCTAGATAACAACAAAACTCAGTTTAAAGAAACATTGACTGTCATATATCTCTCTACAACTAGTAAAACCTTTTCACAATATCACTTCAATTTATTTCCTACCCCGTTCATTAAACAGCAAATATTTTTACCAATAATATGGTTTATGAATTTGCATGGTGTAGTTTTCACATTCTCGAATATGTTTAAATGTTGTCCAGATCCGGCACTGAGCAAATATTACAAAAAAGAGAAATGTCAAAAGCAAGAAAGCTTGCCACGTTAGCAGCATGGAGAATGGTCGCATGCAACAGACCTCATAAATATGTATGAATACATCGATGGCTGTTGTGCCCATTTTATATCTTTTTCAATCTTAAACTAATTATAGTATATGATTGCTGTATGGAGTTAGACTAAATAAAAAAAATGCATTAGAGGGGGAGGAGGGATACAAATGAGAAGCGTGGAATATTGCTATGTTTGAAAAAAAAGAATAAATGCTGGAAGGAGGAGAAAATTAAAATTTAGAAAAAAAAGAAAGAAAGAAAATAGAGTAAAACAAATGATTATAAAGTATTTCATGTTGTATAAATAAGGAAAAACGGAAAATGAAGGAGACAGTATCCTGATAACTTTTAAAACGCTATCTTTATTTAAAAATGTAAGAGAAAAATATAGTTTGTATGAGGTATTTTCCTCTTCATTTACCTACTTGAGCATGTATAAAATGCACTGTAGCCCTGAGATGCCGTCCTAGTTTTAAAACGGGCTACGTTTATTGCGAAATGAGCTTCCCAGAAATTTTTGCAACTAATGGTGAAAGCGCACCATTTGCAACGTGTTGTAGCAGGAGCCTTGCCTATCGGGTTTCTGCTGATCCTTTTCTGTGCTGTTGTGCACCGTTTATTCTCAGACAATTTTAGCCATCCACTCGAGATACAAGTCGTCGGGTGACATCTTTATTACTTTCCGAATCTCTCCGGAGTCTGGTTGGTAAAAGGGGAAAAAAAAATATGGCGCCCCATTCCAAGAGGCACCTTGGTCCAATATACAAGAGTGATTCCGGGCCCTCGGCATTCCTCATGCTTGCCATGCCATGCAGTCTGAAAGGTCAATGGCTGAAGCAAAGTAGATACTCCCCCCTCCTGCTTCTCCTCTCACTCCATCTCTCTCTCTCTTTCTCTTTAATCTATATTCATTTCTCTCACGACTGAGCGAGTTCTTTTGGGGTGTTTCTTCATAAGAGTGTGCTCTTGTTTTTTTGTGGTGAGTTTTTAGGGCGAGTTGATCTGTTCTTCAATTGCTGGAGGTGTAATGTTTTAAGTGAAATGAATGAATGATTAGTTTAGAAGCGTGAGAGTTCTGGCGGCCGGGGGGGGGTGTAGTTTGATTCGTGCTACTATGTCGATCAATGACAAAGAGCCCGGTCTGTTATTGGAAGCTGCAGTTAGGAATGGACACGTGACGAGACGGATGCATTTATCATTAGTATATAGGGATTTCGCGAGACGAGAGACATTTACAGTTTCTATACGAGACGAGACGGACACATTTCTCATTAGAATATTGGGATTATGAGAGACAGACACTTAAAGCTTTTGTGCGAGACGAGACGGATGCATTTATCATTAGAGTATGGGAATACAGTCGAACCTCGATTTAACGAATTCATTGGGACCCACAAACCCGTTCGTTAAATCGAATATCAATTTTTGTGAAGAGTATGGTATAAAAATATCAATGCAAAATATCCTTAGATATAGATATGAAAAAAAGAATGATTATTGTTTACCAAGAGCTTAAAAATTATAAGTTATACGCTAGGCGATCAACTTTAAACTAATCTAAATTCTTTAATGTTACTTGCTCTTAAAACTTAATACATGCATACTTATTGGCACTTTGGAAAGAAATCTTTGATAGTGCTTTGTTTTGACTTTCCAAAGTTCTTTGTTTATATTTCTAACTTCATAAGAACAACATCATCAACTTCGTGAGACAATTTTTTTTTTTTTTTTTTTTTTAATCGTTCAAGCTGCAAACTGCTTCTTGGAATGTCACTCTTTTTTAATTCAGTTTACGTTTATCAGTCATCTTCGCTGCTTTCAGAATCTTCATTCTCTTTCTGTTTACTATCGCAGGTACTTAGCTTCGCATCGCAAGACACATATTCTGTAAAGTTTCCATTACTAGGAACTTCCCATCCAGCCACTTGATCATGGTTATCCACGGCGTAATTGTAAATAACTGTTTCTGTATCGCTGTCT
Source organism: Cheiracanthium punctorium (assembly GCA_038373885.1). Classification (NCBI taxonomy): domain Eukaryota; kingdom Metazoa; phylum Arthropoda; class Arachnida; order Araneae; family Cheiracanthiidae; genus Cheiracanthium; species Cheiracanthium punctorium. The sequence goes on from JAWZYV010003088.1 coordinate 435,794, forward strand.
TCTTGCTTCGTTTGGAGAAATGAGAAAAAAAATTATTGTATTACACTCTTGGATTAGGATGTGAAAGATACAAGACGAAAAATTCAAAGTTTTAGTTTTATGTCCGAATTTTATTTCGGCGATTGTTTTTATTTAAATCAAAGCTAAAAATTCATTAAATCGGAGCATTTTAGCACCCTTTTTGTCGGGACAAAAAAAATATTCGTTAAATCAAAGTACGTTAAATCGAGGTTCGACTGTATTGCGAAATAGACATTTATGGCTTTTGTGCGAGACGAGACAAACACGCTTATTATTAGCATACCACAGTGCTCCTCAACTTTTTTATCGCCGCGAACCAGTCAGCGTTTAATAATAGTTTTGCCGCGGACCGCAGAGGGAGTGGGACGTTGATGTTTATATTTTAGATTGTTTTGATTTAATGATATTCAATAATGTTGATGTTATTACAGTTTTTATGTATGAAGGACGCTACGTTTATCTATAATCCAGTTTTTAAAAAAAAAATCCACTTTTTATTCATATATTTTCTTTCTTTTTCCAGGAAGCGCATTTGTTGTCTTGTGCATTTATTGTCAATTTTTATCAATAATTTTAATGTTTAATAACCATATATTAATGTTTGATGAACATTAACATATGGTTAAAAATATCAGACAATAAGCCCCATCTTTGAAATGTTTAATAATAAAATGCACCACAGTAAATAAAAAGAAAATAATTTAATGTTCCTTGGGTGGCCCGGTACCATTTGGTCCACGGACCAGTACCGGACTCATTTTGGGTGCCTTGTCCATTCCTGTGTATAGGGACGAGACACGCCAGTTTCCCATTACTGCACAAAGATTTCGCGAGACGAGTATTATTCCTATATTCATTACTCATTGAATTAAAAAAAAAAATGTTCATATCCTCAGTCATAAAAATTTTAATCTCTTAGTATTATTTCTTAAACAAGAATTTAAAATTTATTTCCCTTTGCGTATACAAGATAATAACGCAAGTTGTTTTAAGTCTGATTGTACGTGCGTGTCTCAATTTACCAGTTGGTTGGTCAGTTGGGAAAAAGAAAATGTGTATCAGACTCCTGTTTCAACATTAAAAAGGAAGAAAGAAAAATATCTATATATAAACATTTGAACTCGGCAATATGATGATTTCATTTATAGTGAGAAAAGTCGCAGAGAGTATTATTCGGTTAGGCATAGCACGTATTTAGGTATAAATGCTATTTTCCTTTCAGTGACGTTAAAGCTGATTTCAACAACAGGGTGGCTACAGAACCGGGAAATCGGGGGATTTTGCATTGCTGGAGAACTCGGGAAATATAAGGAAATTCTGCAAAAATGACTCCTAAATCAGGGAAATTCAAAGTTTACTTCAGCATTTGCTGGCAACAGCATACGCTATAAAATCATTTTCGGTATTGTTAAGCGATAATGATATATTTTTATAATATTTGTTCGATTTTAATTGATTTATCAATATCAAAATACTCAAGTCGGTGATTTTTTTTTTTTTTTTTTTTAAACAATGCATACTAAATGTCAAAGTTTACTAATGTATTTGAATTTATGTTTTTTGCTTTCATATTCTGTACAGCAGACTCTCAATTAACCTGGATGGTCGGAAAAAATCTCGTCCCGGATAAGTAAATATCCCAAATAATCAAACTTTGGAAAATTGATGAAAATTTTTTTAAAAATTGTGTACAATGTTAAGTTATCACACTATAGGACATTAATTATTGAATTAATGCGAAATAAAGAGAATGAATATAAAGTTAAATGTTACTTAGATTTACAATTAGTACAATGCAAGAGCAAATGTAGTTTGTTTGACTGTTTTGTATAGAATGAAATGATAGAAGTCTTTTTTTTTTTTCTTCTCTCATTTACTCTTTATAGAATTTTAATTAATCATCGTGAGTTCATTTTTGATGCTTTATACAAGATTTTCTTTATCTCTTTTTGGACATTCTTCAAAGTTCCTTGTTATTTTTATTTTACTTTATTTTATTTTTTTAAACAAAGGTGACACACTAAAAGATTTTTTTTCTGCAAATTTAATCTTCTGATAAAATTTGATGAAAAATTGATCCTCGTGATTTCTTAACTGGGGTGCTTTTTACTAATGTCTCTGGACAATCGACATGAAAAACTACTTCTATAAATAACTATTCTCAAAAAGAATGTAGCAAAGAAAAGAAAGAAACGTTCTCGTACCTTCTCTACCAAGTTAAAGAGCAAGTTTATATTGTATATTGTTTAAGGTTTTCAATAACATTTTTGGCTATGACGTTCCAGATTCCGGATAATCATCTCATCCTGATTAAGTCCACTGTATTAAGATTTTGCGAAATTTTTTGGGGACTAATATACTTTAATTTTCTGTAGTAAAATCTTAAAAGATTTTGATTAAGAATCATGTTCTCTTTGTTGGTTATCAGGTATGGTATAATAACCAAAACCAAATCGATTGCCAGTTTTAAGTATGTCCTGTAAATATGAACGATAGACAATTTTATTTCAAAATTTAACACGAATACTCTCCAAATGAAAAATTCTAATTCTGGCATTTTTTGGAAGGTGTTACTACTTGAATGATTAGTTTCATTCATTGCTACTTTCTGTTTAAGCAATTTGAACTTTATGTGGAAGTATCCAATAAGCAGACATTTTTCATTTTTGTAACTAATACATATATATGCTTTGTATACAATATATTGGTTGCTATTCATGCAAACACACAAAAATTAACTGTTTTTATGATACGTAATAGAATCGGGGAAGTTTTAGCAAAATCATGGAATAACCAGGGAATTTTTTTTTCTCAGATCTTGTAGCCAGCTTGAACAAGGGATGGACGCGAGACGAAGAATAAGATTGTTCCGTCTCGCAATACAGCTGCAAAGCTTTGTCTCGTCTCGCATAAAAGCTGTAAATCGTCACGTCTCGTCTCACAACCATCCCTAATTTCAACTTCGATTTCTTCGAAAAATTTCCTTGTCGTTTGTCCCAAAGCCTATCCTATCCCTAAGACTTTTTCACTAAATGTTGACATTCCAGTGGCCAACACAATGGGAGGGGTCCGCACCCCTCCCAATTTTGCTTCGTTAAATCATGCAATTTAAATATGTTCTGAGACTATCAAATTCTTATTTTTAGCAGTTAATATACCTAATTAAAAGCACAATAAAAAGGGGTCACAGTTAAAAAAAAATCCCCCCTTTTTTTCAGATAGTTGGTGTCAAATCTTAGCAGGACCCCCTCCAAGAGAAAATCCTGTGTGCGCCACTGTGACAGTCAAAAATAATTTTGCCATTGCCATTAATTTTAAATCTTACTTAAGTATCATTTAATGAATGTGCTGTTGTAACTCGAATGAAAGTAACCCAGAAGTGGTATGAATTAATGTATCACTCCTAATAACAACCGCTGCACAAATGCAATTTCTTCAAATGTGAAGTGACGATTCGCCGCGCTTACAACGGCCACATTGTTTTCACACCTCAAGGAAGGCTCGGTTCTGGATCGCTAATGAATGAGCAAGTTTCAACAACAGGTTCTCCCTTCCTCTCCTCCACATGCATTATACACATCGCGTTTCCTGGGGAAAACAATCGCCGCTAACCCGTTCCTCTATCGCTTATGAGTCCAGTTCTTTGCCTCTAACAGTTCTTGTTAATAACGTTTTCAAGCGGGTTTGGTCCTTTTGAATATGCTTAAACCAGTGTGTAACACGTCTGAGCTGCGAGCATTTATAGGGTTCATTTTGCAATTATCGCCCAAGTGTTTTCCCCCATTGAGTGTAGTGTCTCGGTGCGTTTTGTGTTGTGGAATGGTTTAACATAACGAGAACACTTGCATTAATTTGAATGTCTTTATGTTCTTGAGAGATGATAGCTTTGAATTAATTAGATGCTAGGAATAAGTAAAAGGGGAGTTTCGACCTATAAATTCAGTTATGCATGGGATGGGATAGAATAATTTATAGGTTAACTCATCTTTTAAGGACATATTAATTTTAATGGAAACCATAAAAAAAGCTTTTTTTTTTTTTTAAGAACATTCTTTATTTATGCTATTAAATATTGATATTCTAGTATTTCAAATTTTTTGGGCCAATATTGGACTGGTTTATAAAAATTACTCGTACTGTACGTCTAAATTGATCAGGCGTTCGAATTCATGTACTGTTCGTATCCTCGAAGGTCGAGATGGGCCGTGTTCTCTCGGCTTACATTATTTAGGCGTAAGTTGAGAACCGGCTTGGTCAAATCGCCCGGGTCGTTTCAGCTGTCCAGCCTGGCCCTGACAATACATACGATAGCAGATCCATGTACATACCTGTATGTAATTTAGTAAATATAATTTTTATGAAATCTTTTTTTATTCAACGTACATAACATGTCTTCAGTTTTATCCAAGTACTTCTGAAATACCAGGCAAAGTCGTATAATTTTGCTTCAGAAATTGTGTACAAATCCTGTCAGCCAGTGCTGGATTCCAAAAGTGGGCTGTCTTCCTCCAGTAAAGAAACGAAAAGAATTTTTCGATGATTTCTCTTCAGAGGTTTTGTTTTCTGTTACTGTAGTGATTGAAATGTGTCGATTCCCGAACGTTTGGCTAATATCGGAACTGATATTCATCGATCTTCGCAACTAGCTCAGAGGACAGTCACTGTTGTGAGCATTTATTATTACAGATTAACTGTCGGCTTTTATTTTCCTTTTCTTTCCGGAACTATTTCTATCAGTAAATGTCGGTACAGACACACACATAAAATTGCATTTTATGTGTGTCTGTACCGACATTGCATAAGAACCAAAATACTGGCGACCTCGTTGCCTTGTCAGTGAAAGTAAAGTATATCCGAAGTTTTTTCATGAATAACGCTCTTACACTTTTCCCGTATCTCCCCCCCCCCCCCCCCCCCGTATGCAAATTCCTCAAATTTTCCTCTTTTCCAACAAAGGGCTATCGCGAACTCCAGGCCTCCTTTTAGTTCTTAGGTTTGTTCCTCCCTCTTCGGATGTTCATATATGGGTCATTTTCAAAATTCGGTGCCATATATTGTTCGCTACTAAAATATTTTTTTTTACAGGGCATAATAAACTTTAAATGATTTTTCTTTTTATCAGACAGTTTCCAGTTCTGAAAGAATAGATTAAAAAACATACTATTTAATAATTATATTTTAAAAAAAATTAGTAGGGAAGGTACAGAAATATAGCTGTTCGAACCATAGAACATAGAGTGTTATGCAGAATGACTGCCCCAAAACTAAACTTTCTGCCCTGACATGCTTAAACATTGTGAAATAGTTTAAATTACATTATGAAAATGCTTTTATAAGGTTATAAGACAAATGTAAGATTTTTAAATATAGCTGTGCCCAGACATTGTTGTCATGTCTGTTATTTACCATGCATTAATTTCAACTTTTTAAACAACAAAATTGAAACTTGAGAATAGCAACACCTGTTTACCTTTAGAGTGTCACTAAAAAAGCAAAACCTGTTTGTGATATATATATATATTTTCCCAATCATGTCATACCTGTTACCTTAATTACTTGTATAAAATATGTTTATTAATTTTTGTTTATTAATTCGATTGATTAATTTAGATCACTAAATTTTTAGTCTAAATTAATGTCTATTTCCATGTTCTTGTGGAATCTAAACTCATGAATTTTCTTCCTTTGAAATGGCATGTCCGTTACCATAATAAGTAACAGACAGCGGAAAAAACACACTCAAAATACTGGCGTTAAACGATAAAATAAATTAAGAACTTTGTATAAAAAACACACATAAAATAATACTTATTGCAAGATAGGATCGTTTCGACTGAAAATTCGTTTGTCTTTCTCAGTCAAAGCCCTTCGTCTCACAAAATAGTGGGAACTTCATGTCGAAACGATCTGTCGTCACTATCGAAACGATCGTATCTTGCTATAAGTATCATTTCATATGCGTTTTTTTATACAGAGGTTTTATTTATTTTAAGTCATGACAAACTTGGTAACAGACATGCCAAACATAAATATAAAAAAAAATATCTGTAAATAGAAAAGACAACATTACATGGACAAAAGGACTTTATACCTATGTCAGTGGTTCTCAACCTTTTAACGTCGCCCCCCCCCTATCAAAGGCTAACTTACGGTGGCGCACCCCCACCCCCCGACATTTTTCAGCATACATTCAGCTTTTTAATCTTTTAATCTCAATGAACATTTGGTCGAATTTTCTACAAAATAAAAGTTTGAATGAACATTTTAAGCGAAAATGGATATATTTTGAGTAAAAATGAGAATAAATAAGATGATTTTTTAAAAACATGCATCACTACTTGCTCTTTGGTTTTTCTCGCGTACCCCCTGCAAATGCTTTACGCCCCCCCCCCCTTGAGGGGCGCGCCCCACAGGTTGAGAAACGCTGACCTATGTAATATATCACTTTGCATTATTTTGCGCTGAACATAGGTGTACAAATTTCAAAGAAAATGTTCGGTAACAGATTTGACAATTTTCATCAAGTCTAATAATAAAAAATCTATGAAAATTAAAAGGAAATGCATGAATAATCAAATAATGTGCAGAAACACGGTATGTTTTATATGATGCGGAAAAAAAGTACTTGAAATTTTATTCTTGCTTCTTAAATTTCCAAATGACACCCAGTTTTGAAAATGACCCATATATGTAATGGAACTAATGAAAATTCTCGGAAGTACACAAACACCCAGATAAGCCGCAGATACACTCTCTGAAAGTGAAGATAACCTTTAGGAGAAAAAGCCAGACCTCTAGTACGTGTAGAAACAAGATTCTTTACGAAATAAAGATGGATCGCAATATCAATTACGGTATCACAACTGACGGAAACAGTTGATTGCAGTCAATTTTGTGCTCATCGGTTTCAATTAAATGATCAATCGGCGGGGAATACTTTTTGTGCCTGGCCAAATACAACCCGACTTGCTTCGTACGTTCATATATTTTTAATTTCCCTTCCTTCTTTTGTTTCGCTTAACGATTTTCTTTCTTTTTTTGTTTCGTACGGTTATTCTGCCGTTGCGGAACATGCTGTTCTGCAAGGTTATTTCTTTGTATTTTAGTTGCACGCATTATATATGTAATCAATACCAGGCTATTGATATTGATTGGTGTGGTGTTTATGTCATATTTAGATTGGATTTGCGCTTGTTCTTGACATTCTAGTCTTTATCTGTGGGATCTTGAATTAGAACGATGAACTAATTTGTGAAATATCTAGCGTTTCAGTAAAACAAAGTGTTCTTTTAAATTTGCTGTAAAATTTATTCTTTGAAAAAGGTGGGGTTTTCTTTGAATATACAAATTGCTTATCTAATTACCTTCTCTATGTTCTATGCAATACTTTTTTTAAAACCTAGTAAATACTGTATATTTTTTCTGTTTTCTTATGTGCAAGGTACATGTTTGAAAACGTTTACAATGTTTTTCTTTATTTTCTGGACTTTAAATAAATATTATTTCTTCAAATTATAATGATACAGAAATATAGCGTGAACCGTAATAATGGCAGTTCGAAAATTTTTGGCCATTCCCATTGTAAATTTCTGTCTGTCTACTACACACGACTTTTTACTTGTGGAATTTTAACTGTGGCAGAAAATAGCTAAAAAAAAACTTTTAAGTTTCGAGATGCCATTTTGGCGAAATAGAAGTAGGTAAAGTTTTCACATAATTGTTTTTACACCAATTTAAATTTGAAAAGTGTAACCAATTTTTCAAATGTTGTTCATAGTCGTTGATCAGTGAATTTTTACGATTTCTCGTGTATTGTAGCATTCCTTTGAACTCAGAAATGTATTTATGTGATTTTAAATAGTGTGACCTTCACTTTTCACCCCGCCGGCCAACTTACCTTTTTAGTTTTGAACTCTATGTAACCCAGCTGGTCCATTTAAAATAAAGGACACATTATTTAAAATCACATGAATACAATTTTGAATTCATAGAAATACGAGAAATACAGAAGCAGTCGTAAAAATTCGTTGACCTACAAATACCTATGAAGTACATTTGAAAAATTGGCTTCACAATCATGCTTCTTTTTATGCTAAAGTTTAAATTGGTGCAACAACAACTCTATGAATACTTAACATATATTTTATTTCGTCAAAAAGAAATAATAGGACCTTGAAAAATCAGTTTTATCGCAAATTTCAAACGACCAATTGTTTTCTTATACTACTGTCCAATACTAAAAATGTTTATCAACAAAGATGCGGCCAGTAATTCAGTGTGAAACCATGGTCTATTGATTGATTTTCTATTAATAAATCGTATAAATGTATTCTATCTATGGAAAAATACAGGCTATCGTACTTCTACTTTCAAACATATTATTGTCTAGCTGTCTCATTAATTCAATTAAACGAATCTGATCTAAAATAAACCTTCTTACGAATGGACGCCACCGCAAATAAACCTCCGAAGCCGACTTTACACAGTAAAGCTGCAACAAGCTTCACTTCCGTTTCCGCTTCGACGCTGCGGCCAAAATAGTTAAAACGATAAAGATGCATGCCCCTTGCTTTTTTTTTTTCCCCAAAAACTACATCGTCATCAGAATGTACCCACTCCACGTCGCTGCCACTAACAGACTGATATTTATTTAATAAGTAAACACATTTTTCTTGGCGTAGACTTTGGATGTACGGAAGGTCGTTGGACGAAGAATGGGAGAGAGAGGAGTTGAGCTGTATGTGTTTGGAGGCGAGGAAGGAAGATACGCTTGTTGATTCCGTGGTCTATTTGTTTTCGTTTTTATGTAAGCACGCGACAGCATGGAACTAATTTCTGGAAATGCTGTTTTAAAAGCATTCTCGGAATTTCTGGAGGTGTATTCTCTCGTTTTGTGTTGGAGGTCGCCGGGGTCATGTTTGTTTGGGAAAGAATTGACCCTGATCTGAGTTGCCTGTAATGAGCGCTTTGTTGATGTTGACGACAAGTTAATCTGACTTCGTAAGTGTATTGTTGGCTGGAATAGTTGTCGTTGCATGTGAACAAGAACGAATTTAATGGGAAGGATAAGCTATTGGAGGTACTTTAATTGTCGTGTTTTATTGTCTTGATATAATTTCAAGGCGAGGTTTTATGGCAAGGACAAGACTGTTGTTGGCACATGCATCTTCAAGGAGTCGGTTTTACTGCCTTTTAATGGCGTAAGTGAAGAGGAATTTTGTACGCTTCTTGTTTGACAAATGGTGTTGGTATTGAAACAAGGCTTATCTGCCATTTGAAGCAAGGTGCTGTTAAGACAGTAAAATTGCTATGAGATATTAATTACGTTGGCAGTTTCTTGAGTTCTTTCATCGTCGAGGTTAATTGCTGTTGGAAGACTTTTTTTCTACTTTATCAAAATATCAGTAGTAAAAATTTTAATTGTTTAAGTTGTATGTTAATATGCACTTGCATGCATGGGCACCCATAGGGGGGGGGGCAAGGTAGGGCACTTGCGCCCCTAGAGTTTTAGGTTAATGTTCCATGATGTAAACAAATGGCAAAACCAGAACTAAATTTGTTAAGTTTTAAATTTGCCACCCTTTAGAAAAAGATTTTGAAGTTTGCCCCCCCCCCCCTCCTCAACTAGAAAAATTATGCCAGATCATGTATTTTGTTAGAGGTAGTATTAAAAAAAAATTTTTTTTTAAGATCGAATTTTTTTAAAATTATTTTATATGAAAGGAACCATCGGTATAAATCCGTAGAATAGGTAATATTCCACATCTCACGCCACCACAATTTTTGAAGTTTCGCCTTTATTGATGACATGAGTAAAAGATGCCAAGTAATCGATATTTGTATGGAAGCCATTTTTTGCAATGCACTGTAGTATGTTCATTGCAAGTACTGAACTATGTTAAAGTGCGTTTGTTTTTAATTTATTCATAGTACAGGCGTACGCAGTTAAATATTAAACAGCGTTCAGGCACGTAGCCAGGAAAATATTTTGGAACATTCCCCAATAGGTGGAAAGGGCAGCATTTCTCACAGAAAGGTGGTTGCTTATTATAATTTTGTTAACTGAAATCTGATTTTCCGGGGAAAGCAGCCCCCCCTCCCCAATTTTCACCTTTCTGGCATTTCGTTGCTTTTGGTTGACATAATTTTTCATAATTTACTTGTTTTTCAAACTGTTGACCATTGCCCCCCCCCCCCTCCTCCTCCAACTAATAAATGCAACCTTGTTGATAGCGTTTGCTTCTGGTTTTTCTGCTCTAATTTGAATTCAGATTTCGGTCCACTAACCCTTTTTCCATGATTTGGGTCAGCTAAACCAGCCATGTCCTTAACCTCTAAAATTCCTCAGCTTTCCAACAGTTGCTCACTTTTATTTTTATTCATGTATTTATTTTTAAATCATTAGGGAATGACTATTTGTCTCTGTTTATCGTTATACAGAGTGGATGATTAAATTTCCGACTACTGATAGTGTTTATTTTGAATCTCAATAATTTAAGTTGGATTAATGTAGACCTCTGGTTTTTTTCCCCCACATTCCTCCCCTCCAGCCTTTTCTAATTTCACATATTTTTAGCAGCCAATGTATCTGTTTTCCTCCTTTTTCAGTGTTTGTCAGCAATTTTAAAAATTCGAAACCGGATTACTCAAGTAGCTTAAGAGTAAATATTGAACATACTTTTGTGAAAATTGAAATTAACTTCTTGACAACCCAATAAGTTTGTTAATAATATCTGGACTACAATTTTTCACAAATTTCAAATTGTAAATTTCATGAAAAGCATTTCCCCCATCCAGATCCAAGTATTATTCTGAGACTAGAATAACTTTCACTTCAATGTTTAGTCAGCTGCGAGCAAGTCGAAGGGATTGTAGTGGTGAGTAAGCGCGGCAGTGTATCACTTCGTAGGTCGAGGGTTCGATTCCGTGGTCAACAAAATAAGAAACATTAAAAATAATATTATATCGCAGTTATACACTGTTAAAATAATCTGAAAATTCAGGATAGTTCCAGCCTTAATTTCCAGGAAAATGTCCGCTTTCCCCAACAATTGGTAATTTTCCGTTAAACGAAGAAAAATGATTGAAACTTTCGGAAATTTCTTGTGAAAACGGTAAATTTCCGTTTTTGGTTTAGTTCGTAAGTTTTGTAAGTAGTTTTGAGAAATAGATTTTCGTTGGACATTTTAGATGGATAAAAATATTGACACCAAACGCATTCTCATGAGTAATTAAAAATTAAACTATAATGAGTAATTAAAATTTAAACTATAATTAATTACTTTTTTAAAGAAGAATTCCCTTTAGTAGGAAAGAGTATTTCAAATCACATTCATAAATGTACAGGACTGGCTAGAAAATAATTTAAGTAATTATTATTATTATTACTTCAAACTGAGAACGAAAAATCAAGGTGTATTTTTTTTTATATTTTTAGCAGCCAATGTATTTCTTTCCTGATTTTCAGTGTTTGCAGCAATCTGTCTGGAAATCTAAACCGATATGACAAATAGCTAAAGAGTAAATGTTTTTACTAACTACATACATTTGTGAAAATCGAAATTAATTTCTTGCTAATCCAATAATTTGACAATGTTGATAATAACTGGACAACACTTTGAATTTTAAATCATGAAACGCACGAATTCCTCTCCCGCAAGGAAACTAAAATAACCTTTACTTCACCCTTTGGCCAATCAAGAACCAATCCTGTGGTGTCTAGTGGTTAAAGCATGCGACTCCAGCAGGGGCGTAGCCAGGGAGGGGGGGGGGGGTTAGGGGGGTCATAACTCCCCATGAGAATTTTTTTGCCATACAAAATGTATATTCTTCACAACATTATCACACACACGTATACATATATGAGTTGTAGTAGTCGTAACCCCCCCCCCCTCATGAAAAATTTCTGGCTACGCCCCTGGTCTCCAGATACGTAGGCTCAGGGTTCGATCCTGGCGACAGCCGACCTATTTTATTTCGCAGTTTTTGTAAAACGGAAAAACAATAAACAGAACGGACATTTTCTGGCAAAGTAATTAAAAAACTTTGTAAAAAACACACATAAGAAGTAAAAGGAAAAAGGATACGCGTTTCGTTCAAAAATTGTTTTGAACTTCTTCAGTCCAAGTCCTTCGACGTAAAGAACACAGGGAACTGAAAAAAAAAAAAAATTTTTTTTTTTTTTTTTCAGTTCCCTGTGTTCTTTACGTCGAAGGACTTGGACTGAAGAAGTTCAAAACAATTTTTGAACGAAACGCGTATCCTTTTTCCTTTTACTTCTTATGTGTGTTTTTTACAAAGTTTTTTAATTACTTTATCGTTTAACACCAGTATTTTGAGTGTTTTTTCAATTTTCTGGCAACTTTGCTGCCAGTCCTTTTTCCGTTAATTTACAGATATATTTTGAACAGTGTATTGTATAGCTAGTTGTTAGTTCAAAACTCCATTTATGGTAATCTTTACGGTCCATATCCTTTTACGGTATATATAGATTTTTACAGTACATATACTATGAAATATTTTACAGTACATACACAAATATGAAATATGCTGGTCCCACTGCTGCCAGTATATATACCGTTATTTGGGACTGAAGTATTTCGCAGTGTGCGATCAAGGGTGTAAAGCAGAGTAGATTGTAATTTTTCGTATGTTTTTTAAACAAAGTATCTTGAAAAATATTTAAAAAGTTTATGTAGGTAATTTTTTGTGATAAAAATAAATTTAATAATAAGCAAAATAATATTAATAATAAATAAAATGAAATATTCTTTCTAAAATGACGACGAATCTGACCGAGTCAGATATCTTGCTCACTTTAGAGAATTTCTTATGATCGACTCAAATAAAGATTTTATTGGGTCAGCTTTTGATTGCAGAAAAACCATCTAAACAGAGAAACCAACTAATCACGTTGATCTGAATAGTTTATTTGGTCTTTCCCTCTCGATGTAAATTAAATAAAATTACTTTCAAAAAATCAATTTAAAACCTTCGGTAAAGGTTTTATTTCGCATGCCTGAAACTTCCCGAACTTCCCCTCGACTTGGTGACGCAAAATGTTTTAAGTAATAACATTCCATAATTGTCTGTTGACTCTGGGGCCCTTTTGTTGGTCCAACGCCTGTGTGTACTCAGTCATCATTGCTGGCAGTGGACCTCGATGCGCACTATAATAATCCCATTATTTTCACCAAATTGACTTAACGCTTGTTGAGAATAACCCACCTGCTTTTCGTCCATTTTTAATGGAAAGACGTCACCTGCTGATGTCATTTGCAATTTGGATGGCATAGGGAGCGGCTGCAACTCGCAGATTTGATTTCCTGTTATGTATATCCGTTTTCGAATTCTCTTAAACCGTAAAAAAAAGTTACCGTGATATTCATCACGCGTTTAATTGTCTTTCTTCCTTCTTCTATATTTTCCCCTTATTCTATTTCATATGTATTATATCGAGTATAACCGATTTTCCTTCCCAGCTTATGTCATAGCCATTGGATTTAAAAAAAAAAAAAACATCTGTAAAACGACATTTGCGTGACTTTACGCAAAGTATTCAAAGCAGTTGAAATGCGTGTGTCTCTCGAATTTTGCATTAAATAAATCTGCAGTGGACTCGCGCCATCTGTACATTTATTTAACACGAAATTCAACGTGCATGTCTGACATTGCACAATCTGACGTACGCGAATTCGATTTTACTGGAGTTTTTCATCACGGATACTTACCTTCGAGCTAAAACGAACTCCTCTCTCGCAGAACACGAGATTTTTCGACAACAGTAAGATGAGCCAACATTCATTTGTTCATTAGTTTGTGGGGGAAATTGTAACATAAAGTTTTGAAATGGTTAGAGGAGTGTTTATAAGTGTCTAAAACAACTGTGCATGTGTTTCAAAAAGTCTGGTATATATATACGGTCAACCCCGGTTATTGTGCTCTGGGGAATGGCAAATTTCGGTCACTATATCCGAAGTTCATTAAAACCAATGTTCCGATGTCCGATAACAATAAAACAGTACAAAAATAGAATTTTGTGCAAGTACTGAATGTTTATTAAGTAAATCAAACATAATTGATCGCATTTATGGTTCTAGAACTAGTTGTCAAGTAAAACAAACACAATTAATCACATTTATGGAAATAATGGACATTCCATTCAGTTTGCAAAAGGTGCTGTCGCTTTTAACCAGAGATATTGCTTTAAGAATGGAAAACGAAATGGTTCAAAATCAAGAGCGAAATTTCAGTTTTGGGTTCACTTTCAAAAGTACCCTGCCTTTAAAGGGTGGGATGTATTACAGCATTTAAAAAATTATGACCCCCTTTCTAGCCTTCCTCTTTGTTTAGTGTAAGTTAGTTAGCCCACCAGAAATTTTTTAGTTCACTCTAGGCGAAGTCGTGGTTCACTAAAACCGAAAAATACTATGTACAATTATAATGTATGTGAATCAGGACTAAGGAAATGTGTTTACTATAGCCGAAAGTTCACTATCACTGTGTTCCCTATATCCGGAGTTGACTATAACCTATCCCACAACGCTAAATTTAATCACACTCGTTTTAATAAGTATTAATATCGTTATCCGGTGAATAATTTGTGGATATCCTATAAACAAACATGTGGTGATTTACCGAATTTAAAGTGCCTAACCGACTAAGTAAAGCTGAAAGCCAATTCGAAACCGTTCGTCCAAAGAGGAGTCTTCTGAATTCGTGAAATGAGCCAGTAGCAACCCCATCTGCATTCCAAATCTCCGTAATCCCTCCGCCATGTATACATACATACGTATCCCTTCCATTCCGTAGGAATAAATGTCACATGGCCTGGAACTGCATCATCCGATTTTTAAAAGGGTTATTCTCTTCGCGTTTGGTGAAATGATTTACAAGGGGCCTATTAGGCAGGGCTTCTCCTGCAGCTTTTATGGTCCCGCGAAAAATAATTAAAGTGGCTTCCGACGAGCTTCTCAATCCCAACCACTCCCTCCCTTCCCCATTTATTTCTCTTTTCATCTCCGCAATCGATTGAGAAGCCCAGTGTGTGGAAGGGGCCGTATACAAATTTAGAATTGGATTTTTTTTTTTTTTTTTCCCACTGGCGGGGGCAGAATGAGACAGTAAACCAGGCCTCAAATTTTTGAATAGATTTTGTGATAATTGTTTCATTTTTGCTTGAGCTTTGTGTTTAAATGGCTCAATGAATGAAATGAAATTTTTTTATGGTGGTAACTTGCTAGTCTGCCAGAGAAAGGAGGCTGCACCCCACTCTCGAAATTTGAATTTTTGGAAGTAAATAATGATTATCGGGCCTTTCTATGGCAAATTTTACTTTTTTGTGCACCCCTTTACGAAATAGTTTTCTGGCTTCGTGCTTGCTAGACTGTTATTCGATTTAGACAGTAATTGTTGAATTTTCATAAAAAATAAATAAAAAATATAGATTTTTCTTTTTTTGAAAATAAAATTTATTTCTTTTTCTACAAAACGTAAATTACTTTTTTTGCTAATTTCTTTTCATTTCAACCGTAATCGTGTAATTTTATTCTGTTGCTTTATACCTGTTACTTTATACGAGACCCAATTTTAACTGGCAATTTTTCAAAAGTGACTCGAGTTTTCCGCTTTGCCACGAAATGTGATTTAAATATTCATAAAAATTATTTCCCATTACACGCAAATAATTAATCTCGTTGAATCCTCATTTGAATTCATTGTATAAACTTGCCTTGTCTACGTATTGTTTATTTAATCTTTATATTGAGTGTTTTGCACTTTCATTGTTACTCTTGTTTATTTAATCTGTGTTTACACTATTGTTTGCGCTATATTTTTTGTTTTTTTCCTACCTCAAAAAGTATGTTATCGTTGATTTCCAAGGACATTAAGTTCTTGCTTTTTACGTTTGATATGGGATGCAATTCAAGCCTTGAGGGGGAGGGGGGAAGGGTGTTTCGCTTTTGTTATTAAAAACGAGACCCCTCCCCCCTTAGTTGATTGATATATTGTTTAAATTTTACATTTATATAGTAAAGCAAGGGTTTCGTTGCAATAAAAAAGTGTGACCAGCTCTTGATCTAATATTTAATCAGGGTATTCTTTAAAGAAAGAGAAATTTTACTAATGAAAATCGTAGTTGGTTGCGCGTGTTGACCTATTAGTAAATTCACCGCCACCACCACCAAGTTTATTTCTTTATTTAATATAATGTGCCCCCCCCCCCTTCAAGCCAATCGATAAAAAAGTTATATTGTTTATACTACTTTTTTTTAGTTCATTAATTATATTTTATACTTTTACAAGACTTTGTTTCGATGCAATGTGAGACAAATGCATAGATAATTCTTAAAATCTAACTTTTATTTGTTAAATTCCCATCCCCTTTGAGAAACAGTGAGAACGTGCCTCATTTACAGCTTAATGAAATTTAGATACTTAATAAAATTTAAAAAAAAACTCGTTTACCTTTTTATTTTTCGAAATTATTGAATTTCCAAACATTAAAAATAAATTGTCTCTATTATGAAAGCACTTAGTAAGTGGACAGCGTTGCCTTCTATGAAGAGACAGATGAAGTTACACCCAAGCTCGAGCCGGAAATCGAACCCGAACCCGTGGTGGGATAGAATGGCTCTCTACACAACCCCGGCGACTGCTCTAAAATATTTAAAAAATTATTAACTATTATTAATTAATAACTTTTAAACCTCAAATGTAGATTCTTACGATTTACCTGTCTCTTGTTGAGTGGTTGAAAGCACTTCATCACTTACAGAAATCTCAAAATTCCGAATGAAATGAATGAAAATGTTCTCGAAACAAAATGGCTGACATTTATCCAATTGAGTCGTTTGACATCTCATCGAAGAGAATGGTATTGTAATCGCATGGAGAATTGTTGATTTCCAACAAAGCATGCTTAACGTTTAAAAATCTTAACACAAACTCAATAACAACACAAGAGAGCGTTGCTTCTTTCCTGCTCTCAGTCTGGAAAAGCACCCAAAGCTATTCCGTGCGTTGATAATGAGATAGTTGGCGGTAGTCCAAGTTGAGCCATTTTTATTCTTTGAAACAAATTGGTGATTTGAGCTAAAAGAAATCTTTATATAGCGTCTGTTAAAAAATTAAGCTGTTAGAATTCTGTTAATGTAGTTCTGTGAGTGTTGGTGTCTGATAGCTCATTTATTTTGACTTAGCGACTGTTACTGCTGCGCGTTTCTTCATTCTTATTCCTTTTCTTTTGTAGAAGCTTTCAGTGATTAAGACAAATGCTTTCAGCTTTTAGAATCAATAGTTTATGCAAAGTTGGATGGAAAAAGAAAAAAGCGAATTTCATTCCTTGAATATTAATTAGATTCGCCGGGGGTTTGTGCGATTAATTTTCTAACAAGTACTGTAGTAGTTAGAGTGGGACACTCATGTGAAAAGTTTATCCTCAAAATTATCTTTTCAAATGCTTAGATTTAAATTTATTCTTTTTTCTGCTCGCTCGTTGCTTTTTGTTATATTGCTCTTCCAAAAACTAGAACAGTACATCTAATAATTATTTATATAATACTAGACGCCTCCGGCGATCAGTTGGTTCGCCATCTTAATAAATCGTGTTTCTCACCGGCTTTCTTGGCACTGAAATATCTCAGATCCTGAATGGAATTTAAAATTAAGATGGTTACGAACAGGGGCGGCCCTGGGTAAGTGGCGCCCCCTGCTAGCGTAAAAGAGACGTCCCCCTTTTATGCTCTACTTAGTTTTTGAGTTCGAAATGACGCCCCTTCGAAGCCACCTCTCCGATGCGATGATTACCTTGCTTACCGTGTCGGGCCGCCCCTGGTTACAAAAATAAGATGGTTTAATGGTAAAAACCTACAAAAGGTACAAATTATTTTCGTCCTATATTAATTCTGAAGAGCTTTTAGATATATTGGCCGTTATAAAAAAAACCGAAAGGGGGGGGGGGGGGAAAGTAAGAAATTTGAAACACTTTCAGATTTAATACGCACTAAAGTGCTACATATTAAAAGCGTATCATAATCCATGCGTCGTCCTTATTTCTTTCCTCATTCCATTAAGTTGGAAAGTGTAACATTATTCATGAAGGCGATTAAACAAATTTAAAATTGATATTTCTAACATTTTTTCTGGATGCAATATATAAGAAATAGACGGAAAAAAGACGCACAGAAAAATGCATAATTCGAACTGAATGAAAGTTTCAAAAACTTAATTTTTTTGTTTGTTTGTGTAACATATATTTTTATTTGTGTGTTTGGCCCGTAGCCCGCTTATAAATCCACATCAGAAGGAAAAACTTACCTTCTTCGTATTCTTTATCCAAGCGCAGCAGACTATAAAAGTATTTTTTTTTTAATTAAAAACTGCGTATTCTATATAAGTATGTGGCATCTGTCGACGGCTTTGTAAAAAAAAAAAAAAACCTCGTTAGTTTTGGATATTTAATAGTAAATAGAAAACTGTATTTTGTCCTTCAGGAATCGCACTATTGGTTATTGCAGCACTAAGTGTTTTTTAGGTCAAAAGTTGACCTAGGATGTTAATGATTGTTTAAAAAGATCACAGCTTAAACTGTTCGCAAGAACTTGGTACTAAATATATTTTCAAGTAATACGAAAATGAAAATAACCGTTTCATTGAGCTCTACAACAAAACGCATTTTTGTCAACAGCTTTTGCATGAGCTACAAAACTGGAAAGTACAGTATGCTTTTAAACTGTTTCTGCACATAGCGGTTAAAAAAAAAAAATAAATAAATAAATAAATAAATAAAACATTTCAGTTCTTGAGATACAAAAGGTTAAGATTAAGTAGCAATATAGCCGGCACCGAAACTCGAAAAACGATTGTTTAGTAAATAATGCACTCAAGAAACACGGAGAATCGTTGCTGAGCTAGCTCACTTGTTTATTTCTGATTTCTTTCCAAGATTGAGACAAGCAAGACTCGTTAATGAGACAGTAAATGTTTCAACAGCTTTGAATCGCCAAAATACCTACTCTCTGGTGTGCAGTTTTTGTTCGGTTTCTATATAACCGTCTTGACATTAATGTCTCTTCTCTTTTATTTATAACCTGCCACTAGTTTTTTTTATTTTTTTTCCGTGTAAGATGAGGAGAGGATATTGTGAAGGGCTTGCGAATTTTTTTATTTCTTCTCTCCTATCTGTCCAAAAAAATTGTTGAGGGAGAAGGGAAAGGAAAGGGGTATAGTAGAAGGGAGTTCGCCGATAAAACGCCTTGTAATCTTGACCTCGGCGCTCAACCAAGAGTGATGATGATGGTAGAGTGGTGTTGTGTTGTTCACTTGAGGAAGAGAGGATTGTATTCGGGAGAATTGTGTGATTAGGTTGACAGTTGAAGAAGATACTTGACTGACGTCTCAGGGTAGCCCTTGTTCAAAAACGTTTTTTAAGACTTTTTGTGTGTGGAAAGTTTATTGTACTTTTGATTTTTTTTTTCTTGTTAGTCTGTTTAATGATTTGTTTTCAACTAAAGCCTTTTTGTGTGCGATTTAAGTAGTATTTATTTTGTTATTTATGGTACAAATGTTTCACAAATTTTTAAAAACTTCATTGTGTAACGAACAATTTTTGGATTTCTATTTTATTTATTTTTTAAGCTTCTGTTGACTGTTTGTCTTGTATTTTTTGTTCAATTTCGACAGCTGTTCAACTTCAAGTTTTCTTTATTCGAGTTACTATTAAAAACATGCAAACTGGTATTGACCGTCAAAATGGTTAAAAAAAAAAAAACTTATAATAAACGAGCAGTAGTGTGGCCAGAATTTTATTTCGGGGTGAGGGAGGGGGGGGGGTATTAAATTGCAAGCCAAGTTCCAAATGTAAACTAAATATCAAATTCTAAGCTGAGTAAAAGGTCAGATTTCGGGGAGGGCAGCTGCAGCCTTCTTCTTAGCCTTACCACTGGATACACCCCTGTAAACACGCATAGATGAAAAAATTATATCACCTGCAGTTAGTTTATTCCTAACTAGGTCGAAACGTTAAAATTTTTTGAAATATCTTCGAAATTGTCTTCAAACAGTTGAAATAAAATTGAAAAGAATTTGATTTAGTAGAATTACTTCTACTAAATATTTACAATGATCATTTTGGAAAAGGAAAAAAAAATATTACTGATTATTGATTCACATTCGTATATTTTTATTGTCTAAAATGTTCCCTTGCAGTAACTTCGTTTATTTTACTCATAGCGTATTTCCTATAGTCCCCCCCCCCCCCCCCCCCGAAATAGTATCCTGCCTACGACCCTGGAAACTATCGCTGTAGTAGTTAATTAGAGGAGGCCAGAATTATTAATTAATATTTTAGCGGAAAGATTTTTTGTAGTGTGATTAAAAATTATATATATATAGAATAAAGCATTATGTGTAATTAATACATACTTGTTGCCTTTAACTAATGTTTTCTGCCATAAGTCAATTAAGCCAATATATGATTACCATTTTGCCATTGAAAAAGGTAATCTACAGTGGTTTCTGAGACGTTTGTCGGACAATGAATGTCTCTACCATTATTAATCGTTAGGTGGATTGAATTTCTCCCCCGTATTTCCCCTTTCTCCCTCTTCAAACTTCCAATGCGGAAGTAACCCGAAAATAGCAACTGGAGAAAGTTCCGCCTCACTGGCTTGAAGCTTCTGTTTTCATCAGATTGATCTCTCTTTCTCTTCCCCCTTTTCACTGGATGTGTTCTTTTTAAAGAAAAGGAAGGAAAAATAAAAATCTGCGTTATCAGAGATCTAGGAGTAGGTCATATATCATGTACTGACACACGTGACTTTAATATCGCCAGATAAAAAAGTAAGTACGTAATAATGATAAAAGATTGTCATAGTGAATTTAACAGCGCGTTTATTAGTATTAGTTCTACTAGCATTATTTGCTATTTTGCAGGTATTTCTCCAGCTCCGACTTTTAAGTTTTCAATATTAAGCTGGATTTCTTAAACAGTATTAATTACTTACAGTTACCAAATCTAAGTAAAATCTTTGTAGATCTCAAATACAGTCTAAACATTGATTAAATATGTGGGGGAGAATGGTTTAAGAATACGTCAGAAGTTAAAACTAATAATTTTTATCTTCTAATGCAGGGAGTAATGGTGTTTTTAAATTTTAAATCTAGTTATTTCATGTTAATAGTATCAAAACATTTTCTGAAACTGTTTTGTAAATAATAAGTTTGTTGTTTGTTTTCGATTTGAGGGAAGACTACCGATGCTTATCATTAAAATTATAATCTTTATAGCAATGAAATAGAATTTTCCAAGATAATTAAGAATCGTGAAATGGTTTCTTTTGTGATTCGAAATTTGCGTTATACTGGCCTATTTTCTTATTTCATGTAGCTTTGTGATTAGTCTAGTGATAAAGCCTGTATAGCTGGAGGTTTTATTGTGGAATACCGGTGTTATGCCTTTGTACGTATGTGTGTGCATAGAAAAGCACTTAAAACAATATTTTGGTCGTCTTCTTGTCGGTTTGTGGCCAAATTATCTACTCATAGGTTCATCTAGTGCCCTCCGTGGGGGTCTTTCTAGGGGTTTCTAGCAAGTTTTTTACTCTAAGTGAAGTATTTTTAAAACTAGGCATTTGTAATTTATGATAAATTTCTACTTAAATACCTAGAAGTTGCTTCGTTTAGTTTATATAGGTCCCCAATTTCCCAATAAAATTTGCATGTTTGAGTATTTGATAAGCTAAACCGGGATCTCTTCAATCAAGCCATTCTATTCCCGTAGGTGGGAATTTAAAAGAGTACCACAAAAATGTGTATGATATGTTTTATTCAGTGGAAAAGAACACTTTTCTGCCGAACGGAATGTGTCCATAATATATAGAAATATGCCTCTAAAAGTTGGACACCTCTGAAAGCTGTACACTTTTTCAGGTAACCGAAGGCATCCAACTTGCTCAGGTTTACTGCATTAATTCTTTAATACCATTATGCTTTAGTATAAATCGAAAAAAGTGGTAAATGTTTGTTATTTAGGCGATATTGCAACGTAAATACAATTCTGCAAGACTCATAAGTTCCTATTTTACCAGAAATTTGTGTAACTCTTTTATCCGAAATTCTCTTAAGAAATTGATTCGATTCCACGTCAATTGTAAGAAGAAAATACTCCAGTGTATTTTGTTAAGAATGAGGAAAATTCTTACAGATCCATTGCTAAATGACTTCATATCCTGTTAAGAAGGTTGTCTAACCAATTACTTTTTCTCATTTTCTTTACCTAGAAATCTAATTTAAAAAGAATATATCACTGTAGACAGTTAGAAACAACTAATTATTAAGATGGTCAATCCTAGCCGCAGTTACAGTGAATAATCAGCTCTCAGAATGGTCCTTTACAAGTTGTATCGTGTATATTTACAAATATAGTCGACACTCATTTTTAGGAACACTTGCGATTTAACGAACTAGCCAGTGGTCCCGAATACACTGACAGACGATTTTACAGCTCAATTCAACTGCAACTATTTGACCAACTATTTTGACCCGTCGGGAACCAACTGTTCCCTACGGGTTCATAAAAATCAGCGACGACTTTTTATGATAAACTTATAATAGTGGTGTATTTTTTCTACTTAAAGAAGCAAAGTATCAACTGCATAAATACGCACAATCATTTTTGGCAAAATACTGTATGTTAGACATTTTTTCTAATGCTTTGATTTTCAATGTTTTGTGTGTGTGTGTGTTAAACAGCTTTTAAGTAGCAAGAATTTTTAAAAGAACAGGTCTTCAATTGTTTTCGGATCGCTTTAAAACAGGGCCTGATTAACGAAAGGCTCGAGCAGATTGAGATTCTCCTCAAAATTTGAAGAAGGGCCCAAAAATGATTTAAAAACGAATAAAATTTCAAAATTTTGTTTTTAAATGATCTATTAAGTAATTATATAGATTTTTAATGAAGAGAAATGGAAAGCTGTTTTTTTTTTTTTTTTTTTTTTTTTTTTTGTGTAAGTCTTTATACTCCATATCGCAACATTTCTAAATTAGTTCAGTTTGCGATGTCTTTACCTGCGACATCTGCTCCAGTTGACAGAAAATTTTCTATTATCGGGAACATTTTGTCGGTAGAAATTGGTAAACTTTCAATATGTAATGTAAACATCGTCTAAATGTCAAAATTAATTCTGAACTTCCATGTTGTGATAGTTATGATATCATTTTCCGAAAAAAGCCCCATGTCTTATGAAAAATATACGACTAAATAAAGTCTAATGTTCCAGTGGTTAGGTAATGTTTTTAGTTTTGTACAGTATTTTTAAAATTACTTTAAAAAGTAAAATCTCATTGCAATGAAGTAAACTATTGCGAAGATTAATGATTAACATATTTTTATCAAAGGAAAATTTCAAATTAATGAATCACATATTTTTTCAAACAAAATCAATCCCATATCCTTTTAACAAATAAAATATTGTGCCGGGCTAGGGTAGGGGCGTGAGGAAAGACGTAGAACACTCCATGAAAACCGACCACTTGACAAAACAACATATTTTAATAACAAGAACAAAGGTTACAAAACACGGAAGATACATTTAGAATGAATAAACACTATACGAGAGCATTCGGTAGCTGCTACGCGCGAACACGCGAGAGGAGAGCGAGAGATGAACGAACGGTTTCTTCAACGCCGGTAGGGGGAGCGTCGCATGGTAGAAAGATGATATAGGAGGCGCGCTACGAAATATTTTTATCAAAATCATTAAAAACTTTACTTAATCCAAAGAAAAAGAGAGGGGGGCGAAATGAGGCTGAGCTTCCCCTCACTTCAAAGGTTAATCGGGCCCTGCTTTAAAGGACTGTACAAATTTACAGTATACCTTCACCCATTCGCGGTTCACTGTTCGCGTCCCCGCATACTCACGGATTTTCCTCTCAGTTTTTTTTTTTTTTTTTTTAATCATAATTTCGTGAATTTCTTAGGATGAATCTCTCGCATAGAAAAAGGCTCACATTCACCCTAACTGGCAAGTAATTTTAAAATAACAATGTCAGTTAATATAAAATAAAAAATTAGAAAAGAGAGAAGATACAGTATAATTGGTGAACATGTAATTTTAAAATAATAATGTCAGTTACATGCTTTTTTTTCTTTCATTATTACTGTTTTTAATTTATCATTACTACATATTACTACATTATTACTGTATTAAGAGGGACCAGGGGCGTATCCACGGGGGGGGGGGTTAGGGGGTCATAACCCCCCCACATGAAAAACTTCTGGCTACGCCACTGAGAGGGACAGTTTACCCCAAATTTGGCCCAAAAAATCAATTTTCTTTTTTGAATATTTAATGTAAGCCTGTTAAATTATGAACATTTTGACTCCCCATTTTTAATCATATGCCAATAATATCAGGAGATATTGCGACCTTTGTTCATACATACACTCAGCGCTTTTGCAACGATCTCGTTAGGTAGCTTTTTCTCCATGTTCATATTTTCTTCAATTTCAGTTTTTAAATTGCTGTTTTTTTATTTGAGAAAAAGATTAAATTTTTTTTGTACATGTTCTTTATGTACCTGATAAACCTGTGCATGGAGAATTAGCCTTCAGTTTTTATTTATTTTTTTATTTTATTTTACAGAAATCATTTGAAGATATGTTACATTTTAATGTTTTACACTATATATACATATATATATATATCAGTAGAAAAACTATATTAGACGTAATATTAGATGCATCTAAAGATCCATCCAGTCTTGTGTAAAATATATTTGAAAATCTTTTTAAAAAATTGGGCAAATTTGGGAGGGGGGGGGGGAAATACTGCATTCTCTTACTCTCTGATTGACGGGGAGCGCTCTTTTGCGTGGATGCGCTAATGTTTTCTAGCAGTTGGAGAAATCTTGTTTTTAAAATCGCCCTCGCGGCCGCTGTGTTCCATCAAGGAACATCAGGCTTATCACTTGTATCCATTCGATGTAAAAAGACCGTGGAACCGACAAGCGTGAAATGCGACCAGAGAAACGCTCAGAACAAAGGGAAGTAAAACATAGGTCAGAAATTATTCCTTTGTGGAACTTTTATGAAGTATTATGTGAATATTTTTTTATAAGAATAAAATTACTAGAAGAGCCTCATGCCGTTGCTGTGTATGCTCTTAAAACCAACCCCAACCATTGGAGTGGCGTTGCGTTTACTTCCAGTTGTGTTCGTATGTAAGTTTCGAGGTTCGAATATTTGGCCTGAGAAGAGTTTTCCCTTCGATATACTCCAGTGGTTATGGTTTAATGTTTTCCAGAATGATAGAATGTTGCGAAGTCGCTGATGTGCGATTTGAATGCCTAGGCTCGTTTTTTTTTCGAAACTGAAAATGTTATTTGTGTGTATGCCAAGTATTCTTGAAAGTAAAGGAGTCGTAGTGTGATCGAACTGGGTTGTGACAAGGGTTAGGCTTTTGTCATAGAAAACGTCAAAAACAGGTTTAAGCTGTCAAAAAGTAATTTCTAAAAGAAAGGGAACAATCTGTAACTAATTATGTACCGTTTATTATATTTTTATTTCAACGAAAAATTAAAATAAGCAGTGGTAATATTAAACTTTGAAATTACGCCAGAAAGTAGTAGATATCGCATCAACTTTGTTCATTAATAATAGTTAAGCATCATTTACGCCATTGCAAATTTAGAAATTTAGTCAAACATGTCCTGCAGTTCCTCAGAGTTTCGGCACTAAAATGTGGCTAAACATTTCCTAGAAACAGACCAAAGACTTATTTTTTTATTATAATCGAAGTACCTAAATTGAAAAGGTTTTATACCTAAATTAAAAAGATTTTAAGCTCACTAATCTCTAAGCCATTTGGATAAACTGAAGATCAACACCTTTAATTATCAACATACTAGTGTTTCCCATTTAAGGAATTTCTGCCTATAGAGCGTAATGTATTTAAAATCTTTCGGACGGCCCTGTAGATAAACTATCCAGTTCCAGTCATATGGAAAGGGGAGTTGCACAACTAGATGTCACAACAATCCTAAATATTAAGTTTCAACGTTCTGCGTCTAATAGTTTTTGAGATAAGTGAGTTTAAATTCATTACGCTATGGGCAGAAATTCATTAGAATCTTTAGATTGTCGGGCCTAAGTATGATGTATATGTGTTTAGACTGTCGGGGGAAAAAATTAAAAAATTAATTTATTTTTAATCAGTGACATAACAGTTCGCACGAGCATTGGAGTTTCATTCTCCTCTTATGTGTGTTCAGCAAAACTACCCATTATTAAAGGAAGCCAAATTCTTAAACTTATGCAATGCAAGTCACTATTCTCAATTGTTATTCTATTTACGCTGTGAGGAATGTGCGTAAATATTACATCTTTACTCAATTTTTGCGCATCATAATTGTCAAAATATGTATATCAGGCATATGCATTCAGCACTCCTTTCAAAAACAACCCACCTCATTTTTCAGATAGTTTTGGAAATGATCTGACCACTTTTTTGTTCTATAAATTAGCAGAGAGGGGGGGGGGGAGCACGTCTATCTTTTAGTTTTATCTTTGTCTCCTAACGCAGTTAGAAGTAATTATCATAATTCAATAAAAGCGTTGCATGAGAAAAGACCTTAGCCTTGTTTCTCCCAGCGTGCACTTAATCCGGCGTCGAACTGTGTTATTAATATAATTAATTTCATTAATTACTAATTCGAAATCTGTATTAATCTGTTTCGGAATAATGGATTTGAAATTTATTTGCTGTGCTTGCGTTTCGAATTAGTGCTCGAACTAATCTGTTCGGCGGTATGATGATTGATGGGTGAGTTTTCGCCATTTCGCGTTTAAATGAATTTATTATAATAACTGCCAGCATACGCGAAGTTGAACAACTGTTAGTGAATGGAATTTTTAAGTGAAATGGCGTTACGAATTTTGTTGGAATTGGAATGTTTCTCACAGATCAATGAGGTTGGTTGGTTGATGACCCGTTGAGCTAGTTTTCAGACTTTTTGAGATTCTTCATAATTTTGCTTCGGCTTCTTGAAGGCAATTTCGAGGGCATATTTTCGTCTAATGTTTTTCCTAGTGCCCATTGTAATTACCTCCACAATCGGCTTTGACTTCTAGTATATGGAGAAATGCTTTAATAGTGACTCTATCGGGACACGGTTATGAATTTTGCGCATAAGTAAGTCACCGAAGAATAAAAAATTGCCATTGTTGGCATATATCTAAGCTGTTCCGATCTTTCAGGCTCGAGTGTGAATATTGCAATTTAGAAACAAAATGTTGAATTGCTAAGTTTTGAATTTAACATACGTTTCTGAAAATAAGGGTTAATAAAAAAGAACAAATGAAGTTCATTTACACGAATTTGTTTTATTTAGACTACATTACTTCATTTACTAAAATGTCGGGCTTATTTTCCTTACCCATAAAAATCATTAAATTCAAAACACACGACACTAAAGTAATTATTCAAAACCGATGCTGCAAGAGAGAGAGGGGGGAAAAAAAACTGCCAGATTAATTTTTCATTGTGCAAAATAAGTTATATAATACAGGTCATTAAAGAAAGAAACGTAATTAAAAAAATATTCCCCCAGCGCCTTCCGCAAAAATTCTTTTGGCAGAAAGAAAGAAAAAAACTTTCTCTGATCAATATTTCGTTTCAGATTCTGCCGTTAGGCGAGTACCTTCGCGAAATTCTACAGTCTTAGGATCAATATCCCTGCTTTAATTTGGATTATTTGACGGAAGAATTCTTTTTCGGAGTCTTCCATATTTCTTTCTTTCTTTTAAATTTCATTGGTTTATTTTGTTTTATTATTTATTTTTTTCATTTAACTTTTTCAGACGGTCGTTTGTTACGCCTATTAAATGCACTTTTTATGTCCGTAAATTGGTGGAAAAGTGTACGGGTATATAATAACTTCATGATTTCGTTATTTTACCTGCCGACAGGTTTTCTACCTCCCCGCGGTCTATATACACATACATGCACGTTGTTATTAGGTGTACCTCAAAATATAGTCCTTTTTTTTTTTTTTTTTTCCCGTGTGTCACTATCGTGCCTACAAAAAACTACTGAAGACATTTTCTCGCCAGCCTGCAGTACTACTGCAAGTACATTATTCCAGTAAGCAGGGTCAATTTATGGTGGTAAAAAAGGTAACCAAATTCTTACAAAGATTGAAAAACAGAGTTTTTGTACAATAATTTCTTTCAGTAATAATTTGCTCCAATCTTAAAAAAAGATAGAGGTATTTAATTTTTTCCACTTTTTTATACATGATAAAAAGTATTAAAAATAAAATATTTTCACGAAACTTTGTTTTTTCGTATTTTTTATTATTGCAGTTTTTAAAATTTATTAATTTATTATTTTTATTTACATTCTTTCTCTGTATATAATTTTAGGCCGGGTGTACTGCCGGATATTTGTAATATCGGGCTACTGTCAATTATCCGGCATATTGGCCGGGTGCAGTATGTTTGCGGGATATCCGTTGCATCCCTAAAATAAATTATACCTTCTTATGCTACGTTTCCTTTAAACACTAGATTTTTGTTGAGTGTTCTTCTTACACAACTGAAGTGTCGGGCAATGAGAAGCTCCTTGCTGCAGATTTTACGTACGAAGCGAAACTGTGTTTTCATTAAAATAAAAGAATTCATACAAATGCCGCATTTTGCATTTTTCTAAACTATCGGTTCAATGCATATGCAACGCCAATACTTACGCAAGGGGGGTGGGGGGGGGATGTAGCGCTAATTTTTTTATTTTTATTTTATTTTTTACTTATAATTGATCAACAGAATCCCCCCCCCCCCAAAAAAAAAAAAAAAAACCGGGGGTCAAACTTTCCAGATCTCCTTTCTCCCTGGTATGACCTTGTACATATGGGTTGTAATTTTAAGCGTTTAAGCTTACTCGCATGAATGGCAAATAAATGCTGCAAATCTAACGCATTGGGAGGAAAATAATGTTTTTGTGTTTTAATTTAACAAAGTATTAACGAAATTCTCTGTTAAAATCAACAAAAATCTTCAATTGTTTGGGGGGGGGGGGTTGTGTTGAGGAGAGGATCCGCCCCAAAATTTTTGGGAACTAAAATTCGTTTATCCTGGTTCAATATTGCCTGCAGTAACGAGACAGAATAAAAGAAACTGGTCTTCGGCTACAGAGTTTCGATCAATATCCCTAACAATCCCATTTTTATTTTTTTCACTTTATTTGATGAAGGAATTTTCTTCTTTCCCAATGTTCTTGCGCTTCTCGTTCCCCCGTATATTTCTTGTCTTCTAATAGGATAAGGAGAGTTGAGAGGAATATCTCTTAAAAGATCCTTAACATAGATGTCTCCTCTAATCGATTTTTTTTTATTCTGGAGATAAATGCTTTTTAGACATAGTTGAGATATTTTTTACTTTTTGCGTCTTCTTGAAAATTAGTGAGTGGCAGAAATTTTGTTTTCTTTTAAAAGTAATTGAGAAAGTCTGCCCGTATGTTGTGTGTGTGTGTTGGGGGGGGGGGGGGGTTAGGGGATGATTTCTGAGAGGGAAGTCTTGTACTTGAAGGAAGCGGAAAGCCGGAAAATATTTCAACACCAGTTTTAGGGTTTTTTTTTAAATTTCGCCTTGCGACCCCAATGTTATTCTACACAAGACCTTCCAATTAAATGCCATTGGTATCCAATGGCACTCCACCGATCAAAACGGTTTGCATTTTAATTAAAAATTGCAAAGTTCACTATGAAGTATCACGATCGAAAGGTCAATAAGTCAAAATTATTTGACGTCTATGGCCTCATTAAACATTTCTTTAGAAAAAATGGCACGTTGATCCATAAAGGTTCGTCACGCTTGGTATAGACCGTCGGTTCCCATCCTTCGGTTCGCGAACCTCAGGGGTTCTCAAGGTGTAAAAGGGGGGCGGGGGTCCGCGAAAACAGTATACTAACATACAATGACTTCACAAGGGGTTCGCCGGGGGAAAAAGTTTGGGAACCACTGGTATAGACGATGGGTCTCTTATAATTCTTTATTTTCCTTAAATTTTAATTATAGAAAACATTCACTAATGTCTCTCAAAAAGTAAATTTTTAAAGGAAACGACTCCAAATTTAAGACTGTTTGAAGTTTGTAAAATTGGTTGTTTTTGTTTTCAGATGTCATCAACGAAAGCTTTTAGCGAGTTTAAAAAGACAGATATTGTCTATGTGACAAAATGGCTTTAAAATATGTAAATGCTGCATACAAGTCAAAAGGTGGAAGCATACAAGATTTTAAACGAAGTGACAAGTCATTTGGCCTCTATGCTTATATATTCTGCGTTTTGTATTTATTGATATAATCCTGGGCTTTTCACGCGACTCTGTAATGTCAATGTAATTTTAATCAGCCATTATAACTTAATCAGTAAATTGACAATAGAACCTGCAGCGTATATATTTTTATCGGTACGGCCGCTAATCAGTAAATAAAGATAACTGATGTATGTAACTGCCGCATGCTCTCGAGCGTAGCATTGCCTTTTCTGATAGGGTGAGTAACCTCCCCCCCCCCCCCCAAGCTGTCCTTTCTGATGCCATCGAACCATTTTCACTATCCATAATCCCGTAAGATTTTATTTTATTAGTGCTGTGAATTTAAATAAACCATGCTTCTTTTCGTACTAGTATTTAAATTCTATTGCTCCGCAGCATCCCATGCTACATAAAATCAATAAATTAATAAAATAGAAAGAATAATTTATTGTTCTAAAAAAAGTTATTTCGTTAAATGGCAAAAATAAAAATAATCATTTCTCTCAGTCGTTATTTTATGCTCCTCTCTTGGAAAACAAGAGGTAGCGAACAGCGAAAAACTTTCTCTTTCGATCACTAGTTTCCCTCTGCGAGGCCTTCATTATTTCAAAGCATTTTCTTTTAATTAGTTTTTTTTTTCTTAATTTTTTTTAACTGCTTTGGTGGTCGAATCTGTTAAGGGAGTTGCTCATGGCTTTATGTTCTAATTACTATATTTACATTTATTAAGTAATTTGTAAGTAGATATTTGATTCTGCACTTTTTTTTAGTAACAACCCATTAGTCTGGTTTCATTGCAGTTGTATGTATCAAGAATTTGATTCTGCACTTTTTTTTAGTAACAACCCATTAGTCTGGTTTCATTGCAGTTGTATGTATCAAGAATTTTTTTTAACCCGCTTTCATTCTTTGGATTTCGCTTTCACTGTAATTGCCACTAGGGAGCTTGCTACTTTCGTTGCTTTGCGTCCCGGCATTTTTTTTATTGGGGTATTATTATTCTTTTTCGTTCAATTTTACAGAAGGAAGGTGTTTAATTTCGGTTTGTTTGTGTTATTATTTGGTACTCCATTGAAAATAGCTTATGATCTGCATTTACGGGCGATTGCATGAGAGTTTCCGAAAGACAGCGTACGGCATTAAAGGTTAAAATGCTTTGTAAAATAACAACAAATGAAAGACAAATAGTGATAATTGTATCTTTTTAGGTCTAGTAATAGAAAATTAATTTTTTGGGTACTTTATTTGTAACTTTTTCTTCTCCCCCCACCCCCCAAAAAAGAGTTCACATTAGCAGATGGGCCAAGTGTCAGGATTCTGGCCTGGATCTCAGACTTTTTTTTACTTTATTTTGGGACTCTTTTTTTTTTTTTTTTTAAAGCTCCATTTTCTCAGGCTGTTTAAGTGTTCATTTATGAATTGTGGCTCAAATTTAAAATGGTCATTATATATCTAGAAATGTGCAAGAAATTTAAAGCTGCATAAAATTATTAAAAGTATTTTTTATTGTGAATTTTAACTTATTATTCTTGAAGTAATATTTAAATTATCTTTATAATTTTTACTTTACTTTAATTTGATTACTTTCTCATGCGCATTTTGACTGACGTTTTAACTTTCTGATATTTCTTGTCACAAATTTTTGAATTTAGATAACAAGTAATGGGATAGTGCTATGTTTGTATCGACATGCATGGTAGTCGGGAGTGGGGTGGTGGGGTCAGGGGTCTGTATCCATTATGTATGCACTTTCTTCTGAAAATATATGCTTAAAAATTCTCAGACTTGTTCACTTGGAGATACAATCTCTGGCTTTTTGATTTTAAAAACTTGGCATGCCTGCAATAGTAAATAAATTCTTGTAAAAGGTTGTATTAAGTGTAAAATTCACCAAAAGTGTGAAATTTTCTGCATAATTCAAGCAAGTCCATTTTAACGTTGTTCGTTTTAATCGTTATTCCATCGTAACCGTTCTCGTATTGGATATTACTGTATTTTTCCACCAGTTGTGAAAAAATTCTTATCTTGAATAAAAAGGAGGGGAGATGGGAAATGCACTTTATCGAAAGAAACTTCTACCTTCAGCCTCACAGGTGAACAAGTGACTATGGAAAACGTAGAGGGGGGGAGGAAAAGAGAAAAAGAAGAAAGAAAGAAAAAGTTAATCCAAGAGTTGCCTCCACCCTCTTCCTCCTTCGGAACACCTCTTTTGTTACTCCATTGTCCCATTCATCTCCCCGTATGATCTCTGAAATCCAGCGATTATACCCCTTTTCTCACAGCGCTGATCTAACCCAGTTTTTCCGTCGCCTTGAATTATGCGTGCCATATGATAATAAGGCCTGCCGTCTTCTGACACAATGTGGGGCTTCCTGGATATGTGGCGTTCAAGACAGAAAGTGACCGCCTTGCCGCTGCAAACTGACGGTAAAAGGCATCCTTGGAAATTCTCATTGTTAGAAGGAAAAAAATTAAACTTAAACATAGTCTCGATAAATGTAGGTAAACTAGAAGATGAAGCCCCTTGTGGAGGCAATTACAACGGGCTTTATAAAAAATATTTGACAAAAGTGTGTCTACACTTAATATATTTCATCTTCGTCCACCTAAAATAAATAGCTTCATATTCAGTTTTTATTACATATCGAAATCGAATTTCATGCTCTTCTGGAAACGTGCGGAAGTTTTTCGCATTCGAACGATTTCGTTTCGTGGGAACAGCCCCTTTTATATCAGTGCTTCATGCAGAAGAAATCTTTAAATATATGGACCTAAAGAAACACTGAATGTTTATTTATTTTTTCACGTTAAAAGAATTCTTTTATACGTGAACTATTTTACAAATTCTATTTTTTAACTTCATGTCCTTACGTGAAACTAAAACTTCAAACTCAAGTTTTTATAAAAGCAAACTGTTCATTTTGAAAACCATAACCGTGTGTCACATGAACTTATTTTTTAAAAATGATACATAGAATAAATAGATAGTGAAATTTAATGTGTGAAAAAATTTCGAAATCTGTTTTGTGGCACAGATAAATAATTAGGACTTTAAGATTGTGATACCGGATAAATCTACTGGATCTTCTTCACTAGATGTAGACAGGCATGGTATTCCTTAGATAAATTGATTAGTATAATATTCTTTTATACTAATAATTTTATACGTGTATTTTTAGAATAATATTTAAATATTTCTTTGTAATAAAAAATGTATGTTGTGAATTAATTTTTCCTTAATTTTTTTAATTTTACACACAAAAAAAGTATTTTGGGTAAAAAATTGATTTAAATCAGTGGTGTTTTTTTTTTTTTTTTTAAGAAAATGAAGTGATTTAAATCTGCGAATCCTGCTATATAGTAGGATCAGTGACAATGTATCAATGATAGACAATATTCAACAGAAAAATAGTCTATCTAATTTAATTATTCAATGTTTATTTATTCATGACCACTTGGGTAATATTTCCTTTAGGAATAAAGTAATTGATTCGCTTTGTGGTTGAAATTTTATGTGATGTGCGTCGAAATTTTTTAATGTTTAAATTCAAGCAGACTCATTTTGCTCTTCGTGCATTCTCATCCTTTAAAGTTTTGGCTTGCGTTTAGACTCGGGCCTGCAATGTTCAATGAAAATCCAGGCCTTGAGTCAAGGATGACTGTATGTATCAATAGAACTTACCATCTGTCGTCGTAAATATAGCTAATTAAAAGAATTAAGCAGGGGAAAGCTTGGCGTGTCAAGTTCAATGAGTTAATTATACTTCCGCAATTATGGCAGCGTCAAGTGTGAAGTGGCAACAGACAGATATCTATTGCAATGAGCGATTTATCGCATCAATTGTTTTTATGAGCAATTAAAATACTTGCATAATTAATTGAGCTTGCGCATTTTTGACATTTATGCACTTCATACGCTATTTAGCTTCTTTATTATTATTATTATTATTAGCAAACGTGGCTACTTACATTATACATACTGGGCGTCCCGAAAGAGTGGGAAGACAATTCAATAGATAAGTAGGTAACGCAAGGAGAGGGAATGTTTAAATTTAGGTAGAAAAAACCTGTGGTATCCGTGCCTGAAAATAATATATGGTTAACATTTTAAAATATCATATACGTTTTGGAAAATTTTATATTAATTCTGTAAATTGTATAATTTAATGAGTAAGAATGAAAAATAACAATACTGAATACTAAAAATTTATGTGATTCAATTTTTTTCACAAAAAATGTATAGTAAAATTGACTGCCAGTCAAATTTTAGAGTAAGACTGAACCCTCTACCCTTATAGCTGGACCCTTCCCATGGAAATCCCTTTTTCTTTTTTTGTATTCTTTAGTTGAAAAATTATTTCATGTGCATCATTTTCCGCGGTTTGGGGGGGGGGACTAATAAATAAAATGCACGATTATATTTTTAAAGCCACTGGATTGTCATTTAGAAATGACGAATTGCTTTTCTAATTGGCGCATGAAATTTTGACACGGCTCATGTTTACATGATATAGCGGGGATGAACACTTTACTGGATCGGTTACAGCGACGGATGCGTAACAGAGCAAGTGCCTGACGATCCCTCTTTTTTTTTTTTTTTGTCCACATAATTTTTAAAACATATCTTTTTATTATTGAAATATTTAGACCTCGTAACCGTGTTCTAATATCTCAAAAGCTATAAATTCGTGGTAGACGTCAGTCAATGTATGCCGTGTATGTGAACAACTAAAATAATGTGAAGAATTTAAAGTATTTCTGTAAAAAACCACAAAATCTTCTATTCTTATCTATCGAATACGTCTGCCCCGGACTGGCTAAGGTATTGACCCTCTTTCTCCGTTAGAATTTCCTGAACTTAACCCCTCTCTTCTTCCTTAAAGCAAACATAACCCACTCATCGTGTGTACCTCTTGTTTTGTTGTAGTATCGTCATTAAAAAGTGCTTGGATTGTAGGAACAAGGCAGCGGAACCAAACGATTAACTGTTGGAGCGTCGCCTCACCTTTCACTGGCCTCGATTTCTAGCTGGATACGGAACTTGGGCGCGTGCCAAATAATGCCACCTACCTGCTCTTTGAGAGACCGTAAAAATATTCTCTTTCAGTCGGGAGTGTTTACACTGGTGCCGGCACTTTCAATCTGTCGTTTTGTTATTAAATGTTATTTCTACTATTATTGTGTGCTCGTTGGGTTGGTAATTTGATTTGTGGAGTGCTACGACAGTAGTTATTTATAAAGGGCGTTTTTTTTCTTCTTTGTTTTAACCATTTTTCTGGAACTCCTCGAGTATTTAGATGATCTTATTTCTAATCACGAAGTTGCTTTATTGTTTAACGTTCTCCTTTTATGATAGAGAAGCTGTTTTGCTTTAACTGTTTTTTTTTTTTTGTGATCTCGCTTTATTTAAAGAGATTGAATAAATTTATTTGGTTTCTTGAATGATACATTGGATCATTAATTAAAAATTATGACAATATTAGTTCTTTGACTGAATATTTGGTTTTAAGAAGAAATTTACTTATGGGTAACACGAATACATAAATATGCAACAAGTAAAACGTTAAAAGTATTGTTGCCATTTTGTAATTTACTTTTCTGGTGTGGCAACAGATTTCTCCAGCTCGTGTAGTGCCGTTACTGCACAATACCCCATCCCTCCTCCTTTTTCTTCCATTGATGCAGAGACGTCTGGTATTGTCGGCTAAATTAGTGACGGTTTGAGGGCCGCAACTTAGTAAATTGTTTATCTTGTTTAAATTCATTGTTGTTATTTAAAAGGGCGTTTTTCTGTTTTCTAGGACATTCGAGTGTTTAAATGATCTAAATTTTTGTCTCGTATTTGTTTTATTCTTTAACGTTCGTTTATGGTAGAGAAGCTTTTTAATTTGTTTGTTCTTTGATCTCGCTTTATTTTCAATTAGATTGAATTAATTTTAATGAATGTCGCTAGATTGGATTCAGAAAACTGCAAAAAGTTCCCAATTTAAATGAAAAAAATAATTTGTATGGACTTTGAAATTCAAATTCTGATTAGAAGGATTGGTCGTTGTTCTCTACCCTTTCAAAGCTGCTGTATAAAATAATAAGGGGTTAATTTTAAATTAAACCAATAAAATCCAAAATCTCCAATAAAAATCGTAAAGGAAGAACAATCGTAGAAAGCTTTTTTTTAATATATAAAAAGTAAATAAAACAAATATAGGGGGGGAATATTATTTAATTTTACTCAGTAATTTTGTTGGCCTTATCGAAAAAGGCTCATGCAGCCAAAGTATTTAAAGAAAACATAGGTTTTCTTTAAAACCTTTAGTTGTTCCTTTTTGGGTTTTTAATTTCTCTACAGCAAAGTATTTGTAGTTTGTTGAATGAATATTTTTTTTTTCTGTAGTTATTTTGGACACATTAATTTTGAACAAATACGCCACAGCCGGGGCGTAGCCAGAAATTTTTCATGGGGGGGGGTTACGACTACTACAACTCATATATATGTATACGTGTGTGTGATAATTTAGTGAAGAATATACATTTTGCATGGCAAAAAATTTCCCATGGGGGGGGGGGTTATGACCCCCCTAACGCCCCCCCCCCCGTGGCTACGCCCATGCGCCACAGTATTAAATGGTAGATTGCAGAAACCGCAAACTCCTAAGCGCCACTTATTCTCAACACCGAAGCTATGCTTGATTCTTCAACTACTTTTTCTGTAAAATTTTTGTGGTCAGTTTTCCTGCATAACGACCATT
Source organism: Cheiracanthium punctorium (assembly GCA_038373885.1). Classification (NCBI taxonomy): domain Eukaryota; kingdom Metazoa; phylum Arthropoda; class Arachnida; order Araneae; family Cheiracanthiidae; genus Cheiracanthium; species Cheiracanthium punctorium. Next base: position 472,873 of record JAWZYV010003088.1, read on the forward strand.
GTGGTAACTTTTGACCTTCGGGTCATATTCGCTATAAAAATTCACCCCCCCCCGCCTTTTTTTTTTAATCGGAATGAAGAATGCGTGTATTCATACTGAAATTCTGATTTGTATCAATAATTTGATATTGAAGTAGTAAATCTTTGAACAGCAAACTCGTGTTTTGTCAGCATTTTTAATTTTAGTATAGGTATTGTAGAAGTGTTTTGTTTCATTGAGTTATTTTTAATGGAAATTATATGAATGTATTGTTTAATTGATGGATGATTTTAGTTTCACGTATCTTGTTCAGATATGAACCTGAACAGAAACGCAATTCTGTTGAAGGAGCACATCAGTTGGTTCTTTGTGTCATTGCTAATGTACAAACATGTTTTTTAAATTTTAATGTGTGTGTGTGTGTGTGTGTGTAACAACAATTATAATAATATCAGTAATTAAAAACGAATTAAAGAAGACTGCTCATGGCAAATTATGACAAACAAAAATTTACTTGAATTAGTGTATTTGTATTTTTTATACATATTTTTAAATTTTATATTCAATGAAGGATTATTCAGGAGAAACGAAACGTACCTCCGTACAGTCAGGTAAATATATTGGCAAGATGATCGAACTCTGCCTTGATCATATGTAGTACAGTGAAATCCCTCTATAACGATATTTTGGAGGTCAAAATAATATATCGTTGCAAAGAGAATTAGCGTTGTAAGCAGAATCAATATTGGAGCGAAAATAATATTGTTCTTCATGTCCTATATGTATGTCCCTATGTGTCTTCATGTCCCTTATGTCCTATATCATGTCTGTGCCGTGACAAGTCGTGTTCTGCTTTCATTCAGCAACTCGTCTATTCGAACAATAATAAAATAAATGGAATTAAAATTGAAAACTACAAGTTTGTAGTGTTTGAGTAATTTTTACAGCACCCCCAAATTTTAGTCCTATAACCTTGTCCAGAAATTTAGAGACTTCGTAGCTAATGTTTATCGCATAATTGAATAATAATTTTTTTAGTATGTAAATAGATAAAACCCTAAAAAGTTTTCTGTAAAATATATTACGAGAAATGTACTTTCTCGTAATACATTTACTTATTATCATAGTTACACCAGCAATACGTAACGGAAACTTTGATAAAGTTTTTCCACAGAAGTTGTAAACTTAGAACACCGTCCAACGATCCAAACGCATTTTATCTAGACTTTCTTTGTGTAGCGTTAATTTTGCATCAGTTGGACTTTTGAAGGGAAAAAAAAAATCTTAATTGAGAAAATTATTATGATGGAAGGGATTACCATCGTTGCACTGAGAATTTTAGAAATATTGAATTTAGGAATTTAAAAATAAAGAATGTCGTTATGCAGGGAATTGTTTTACATTAATCCAAGAGATATTAAATCGGGTCGGGGAAAAAAAGTATCGTAAGAGATATTTATCGTTGTAAAGGATTTCTTGTAGCGAGATTTTACTGCCATTTTCTTATTTTAGAAAAAGTAAAGATGCCGATTGAGCGTAGCCAAATAGACACGCAGCTAAAGACACCGTATTTATGCATTATTCATGATATATATATCCGTCTGTCTAATGGCACTTTTCTGCGTTTGAGGCCAAATTAAAGTAGACAGACGAGCTGTGTCGCCTGTGCCGCTCTGAAGTAAAGTAAATAATGGCCGGTGGTCGCATCAAAAACCGGGTTTGGTTTTCCAGCGACCAGACTTGCAAATGTTCCTTTACGAAGTGGATTATGGGTGATTATTTGCCGGAGGAATATTCGCTGCTGACTGGAACGAAGCTGAATGAACTTGACCACTTTCATAATGGGATCTGAATACTCTGGTATTTCGGAGTCCGTTTGGACTGGCAGCGAGGAAGTTTGATACGAATTTCCGGGAGTGATATGTTCTTTCAGCGTTTCAGTTTAATCTAATATTCGTATTCAACGTATCGAGTAATTAAATTTTACATTTTGTTGCATGAAAATCGGTTAAGAGGTACGCGACATAAGGACTTTAATGTTTACCATAGGATTAACATTGCAGTGGGCGGTTTCTCCCCACTGGCAATATCGCTGGGCTGACGTTTTGGAAACGTATTTTTGGCTCTTAATAAAACGCCATTTTATTAAGAGCCTGTAATATTTGCTTCCTTGTATTAGTATTACCCGATAACATTAATACTAATTACTTCAAAAGTACGGGATATTTTGCCAAAAGCTATAAATAGATCTGGTTGTTCCATTCTCAGTTCAGTCTTGTGCTTGCTTACTGAATGCATTTGCTGTGAGTGCCATAAGACTCTCTATTATGTGCGCATTTATAAGCATCTTTCGCTTGTTTTGAGAGGCCTATGTTTGAATGCTCTTGGTGAATTCTTCATCGTTCTATACTGAGGAGCTGCTGAAAGTTTTCCTCGAGAATTTCCACTTAATTTTAGCCTGTGGTAGAATTGCATGCGAATTACAGCAACTGAGAAGGCTTCTGTGATCATCGGACTGTTATAAATCAAACTACTTCTTTTTCATTCTTGTGAATTGTGTATAGCAGTCAGACAGTTCCTGGAAGTTCTAGAATCAATAAAATTTGTGTTACGTCCTAGCAAATGGGCATGTTTAATGGAACTTTCCATATACACAGAACTTTTAAGCTGCGAACCCGTAAAATAGTAAAAGTTCTTCATAACTATATTGCTGATCACGATTTGCAAGCCACGATTAAATTTTTTAACACTTTTCGAAGTACTTGACAGATGTAGACAGTTCGATTACCCGTGATCTAACTGATTAAGTCCGCTTGGATTGTTATTTTTAGCATCAGAATTTTTATTTATCAGAGGATGTTTTTATCACACCGAAAAAAAAAATGTTTTATTGGCAAAAATTTGCAAGTTACCGTGACGATCCGGACTGTAGAACATGATGATTGAAATTTAAAAAATAAGAATTATTAAAGCTTAATAACGCCGCTTCAATTCTTTGTTGCTCATCTTCAAAAACGAAAATTCGGTGTGATCTAACCTTAATAGCTCAATGATATAAGGACACCCTGTTTCAAACGAAACAAAATAAATATATCTTGTTCAGGATTGGAAATGGGTGTGCGCCTGTACTTCGCTGCATTGATTAATCATGGTGCAGCGTGCATCCTTCCCCAGTTTAGATTAAGTTTAGACACTGATCGAATACCGGTTCTTCCCATACAGAATCCTTAAATTACACAGTAGTGAACAATTGTTCTTAATTTGTTTATACTTCGTGTTCCCGTGTGTTCTTTCTCGTCAAACAATATAAGTAAATGTAGGGAATAAAGTTAAAAAAAAAGAATTGAAAGTAGCTCTTAGATCAGTGGTGGTCGAGCTTTCGAATATAATGTGCCATTTTATTTATTTATTTATTTATTTTTTTTTTTTCACAGAGAAATTCATATTCGCCATACAATTCAAGCTCCTTTTTTTACTTCCTTACGTTTACGGGTAGAGTTGGAAAAAATAAATATGTGTAGGCTTTAGTATAGGGATGGAAAAGTAATACAGCATGGCCATTAGATTGAATTTATTTTTTCTCCAAGATCGGACACTTCCTCATCAAGCATTCAGCCTCAATGAAGCCCGGATTATTGGTCATTTTATTATAAGGCACCCAGTGGGCTGCCAGCGTTACCCCTTATGAACGGATGGACACGCTAACACCCAAGCCGTACCCGGGAATCGAACCCGTACCCAAGGCCACTACACAACCTGGGCGGTTTAAAATGTTGTTCTGAGAAGAGAACTTTAGAACTTTACAAGGAGATCAGATTGCTCTATTTTTGGCCACAGTGTATTTTGAAATGTATAAATGTTCCCCTTTTTATGTAGCATCCTAAAATAAAAATTTCTGGCCAGGAAATTATTTAGAAAGTCTTCAGTCTGTCTCAAAACAACAAGTTGGCACAAAGATGAGATGCGCCACATGAGATCATCCAATGCGCCAAGCTTCGTGCATGTGCCACGATTTGTAGATAAAACATTTGTAAACTACCAAAGTTCATCATGCCTCCTTTTTTTTTTTTTTTTTTTTTTCTTGAATATTTGATACACGACTATACTCATTAAATTACTATATTAAAATTTAGTATCCCACTGTATAGTTACGCTAATCTCCGATTCACTGATTCTGTAACAATTTCGTGTAACCACTCCAAGATAAAACTTTTACTACCATAACTCCAAAAATATATTAAAAAGTTAAGCACAAAAAGCGCAATAACATCTACACCATTTGTACGATGCACTTGAAATTTTTTCATAATTAAGCCTAAAAATATAGATAACAATCTCGCTACATTAAAAATCAAAATCCGCCCATTCCCTAATTTTTAAGCGCTTTTTCGCCATTTTCAGCTGTATTTTATTTCAGAGAGTAAAAAAAGTTGATCATTTGCATGACAAAATTAGCTGTCACAATTGACATGTCATTCTGAAGTCACTGTCATCCCTGCTGTGAAAAGAAAGTTGCGCTCGATTACAATTCATATAAAATAGTTTTTCTAGATAGCATTGTTTAATTATTTTTTTTTTTTAAATAAAAGGATATCGTCTGCTTGAAGCATTGATATAAGAGGGTCTGTTCCCACAAGACGAAATCGTTCGCATACGAAAAGCTTCCCCATGTCCACAGAAGTGCATGAAATTAGATTTCGGTGTATTATAAAAACTGAAGTTATTTGACGGCCCTGGTTATTTATTTTAAGTAAACAAAATTAAACATATTGAATGTAGACATATTTTCGTTAAATATATTTTTAGGGCCTTCACAACGGGCTTTATATTCTAGTTGTGAAATATTTTTAAAATTGAGTTCATGAGTGTAAACTATACAACTAACTTATTTAATTTGGAACTGTTCTGCGCATTTGAAAAAGTTTGTCAAAAATTGTTTTTAAAATCGTCTCCCCCCCTTTTTTCAGTAATAAAGTATTTATTTTAACCGAACTTTCACAACTGAGCTTATATTAAAAAAAAAAAAAAAAAAAAAAAAAAAAAGTCCGTTTCAACGTTACTATTTCCCTTCCCTCCGTCACACGTCCAGCTGAACATTCCAGAGCTCTGGTGGAACTCTGAATATGTTGTTACTTTTTTGCATAACATGTTTTCCACTTGTGTTTCTCTTTGTTCTAAAAACCAGTTTCCTTTCTTTTCTTTTTAGGTAAGTGAATTGCTTTCTGTGATGGCGTACTTTTTTTTCTATTTTTGTTGCTGCTGCTGCTTCACCTGTCATGTCACTTTTTCAAGTGTTACACAGGCTAAAAGGATGAGGATACCATTCAGAGAAGTGAGAGTAATTGAGTAATTTGTTTATGTTATATCAGTGTTACGTGTGTTACACAATATTTGTGTTTGATGATGGTTTTTCCTTGTGTAGCTTTCTCACTCTTTCTGTTTTTATTTTTATTGGAAGCTGAATTAAAATTTTATTTTCTGTGTAATTGCCCTGTTTTTTGCACGCTAAAAAACCCGCTTTTTTGGATTTTCGGGATTAATGGTTAGTGCTTGAAAATTGTTCTCCGTTGTTGTTAGGGGGATCGGAAATAAATGTCGGTTTTCCATATTGTAATATTTTGCCTCGCGTAAACTTCTGCAGCTAATAATAAGAATTAAGTAAATTGTAGATATTTAATTTTTCTCGATAGTTAATACCAATTAATAATAGAAAGTGTTGACATATTTATTAAGTGTTTAACCGCATATTTATTAAGACATATATTAACCGCATATTTATTAAGAGACATATATTAACCGCATATTTATTAAGAGACATATTTATTAAATGTTATAAATGTACACAAATTTAAGATGTTAAAAATCTTAATATCTGAACGACTTTTCCTGTTTGTTATTTATGCTAAATACAGTAAAGACCGTTTGTACGTCTTTCAATAGACCAATCTGAAATGACGGATAAATAAAGACTTATAAATGAAACATTAATAAAAACTTTGATTATTATAGGTTTAACGCTACTAATGGAAATTAATGTAAATATAATAAAATACGTTTTTTAAGGTACTTGTAATTTACTTCATAATAATTATTGCCTGAAAACAATATCTAAATTTAAAAAATAAAGTAAAATAAAAAAATTCTCAAAAAAGTGAAACAAATACTGCCTTTATTGGTCATGGTCAATAGCTAATGCTGCATACAGTTAGTATTAATGTAATATACATTGAATACCATGTGGTGATTTTTGTTCACACAGACATTGAGTATAATAAATCATTCATAGTCGCCTGAATGCTGATTATTAATTACAGCATTACGGATTGAATTAAGTTCATGAAATTCTTTTTCCCTCGTATTCTGACAGAGAAAGTAAGTTCTAAAATTTTCATATTGTCAACTACGTCTTTAAAAGAAGGTTGTTAAACGTAAAACCCTCTCCACAATCCTTCATTTAACTTTCTGCATGGGAAAAGTTTCTCCCTACCAGGGGCGTAGCCAGAAATTTTTGATGGGGGGAGGGGTTACGACTACTAAAACTCATATATATGTATAAGTGTGTGTGATAATGTAGTGAAGAATATACATTTTGTGAGGCAAAAAATTCCCCATGGGGGGGCGGGGGGTTATGACCCCCATAACACCCCCCCCCCCTTGGCTACGCCCCTGCCCTAGACAGAAAAACAAAGGCAGAGACAGAATTTTCGAAATTAAGGAAAGTTTAAAACGACATATAACTGATATTGTGCGTCGTATAAAAGAAGCATTTTTGCATTCAAATAAAAAGGAATGAATCGGGACTTCACGAAAAGGACGTATAAATGTGCATCTCGTATAAATGATAAACGTATAAACGGTGCTTTTGAAATGTGTAACTATCGGCTATGTTTCCATCTTACCTATTCGTTAGAAAAAAAGAAAATGTACCAAATTATACCAAAACAGTAATATGTACCAAAAGTATAACAAATTAACTTCCGTTTAACCTAATTAGCAAATTAACCTTCGAATTATATTTTCGGAGTCCGAATGTTGCTTGTCCGTTTCCTAAAGAGAAGAGCAACAAAATGAATGTTGGTTTGGTTTTTCTCCCCGGCGCGGTTTTTCATGTTTTCGAAATGACTGCTAAAACTTTTATCGGTTTCTAGTATTGAAACATCTGCTCCAGACCATTCACGATAATAAATCTGGCTGTCTACTTTTTCGGTGGAATATTTTAAATGCTGCTGTTGTGCGAATTTATTTTTGTGATAAATGCCTCGGGAAATGTATGTTTGACAATTATATAAATGCCTTGTGCGGTGTAACGAATAAGTAAACGTTTCAGCGAAATTGCACGTGATTTACAGTTAGGATTCTGGGCCAGAGAGAGTATTATGTATGTGCGAGTGCTAAAAGTTTTACCTTCTATTTTCTTTTCCTGTACCTATACTACAGTGTGTCATTATTATTTAATGTAAAATTGTATATTACCATGGGGTTTTGTGCAGATTTTGCATTTGAAGTTTTCAACAAAGACATGACATCGTAAAATAAACTTGTAAAGTTGTTGGAACACGGAAAAATATTCCTCATTCAGTTAAATTCAGTTTATATCGTTTCTTATGCAGGATGTTGCCATAGTTTTTATGTATTAACTGAAACATAATGTATGTACAAATATAAATGCATGACTTGGCTTTTCTAGCTATGTGCAATATTTAAAAATTTGATGAATTACAGAAATTACGTAAAAGATGGTCTCCAGCAAATGAAAAAACGTTTTTTCAACTCTAGACCCTGAGAACAAGCCCCACATTCCATCTTTTTACTGAGTTCCACAGGTGTCTGTAGGGTCCTTGAAGTGCTAGGCCATCTCGAAATTAAATCGAATTTTCTAGCGAAATAACAAAATCGTGGCCCATTTTGCAAAATATTGCATGTTTAAAACGTTCTTGTTACTGCCAGTGTTTAAAGAGGCCGTAATGTAGGTTTCGGGAAGACACAGACTATCTGAAATCTTTGATTGCAAGCATTTTAAGAAACCTACCATGGGCCCCCAAACCTGTGGGCAGCCCCCCCCAAGCTCTCCGTAAATATATATATTAATAATAATTATTAAATGTATGTAATATATATTGCATATTAATTTAAATACTACTACAGTAAAGCACCGTTTATACGTCTTTCAAGGGACCGATCTGAAACGACGTATAAACGAAAAGACGTATAAATGAAACATTGATAAACAGCTTTGATCATTACATGTATAACTCTTCTAATGCAAATTTATGTAAATATAATAATTGTATTAAGGCACTAGTAAATTACTTCATACTAGTTTTTACCTGAAAACAATATCTAAATTAAAAAGTAGAGTAAAATAAAAAATTCTCATAAAAGTGAAACAAATCCTACCTTTATTGTATAATATATAATACTGCATACATTTTAATGTAATATACATTGAGTATTATGAGGTGATTTTTATTCATACAGACATTGAATTTAATAAATCATTTATAGTGGTATTGTCTATGATTGTTAATAACAGCATTATGGATTGAATTAAATTCATGAAATGCCTTTTTCCCTTGTGGTCTGACAGTCAAATTAAGTTTTAAACTTTTCAATATAGTCAATTGCGTCTTTGAAAGAAGATTGTTAAACGTAGGACCCTTCACAATCCTTCATTTGATTTTCTATATGGGAAAAACTTCTCCCTAAATAGAAAAATAAAGGCAAAGGCAAAATTTTCGAAATTAAGGAAAAGTTTAAAATGACGTATAACCGATATTGTCCGTTGTATAAATGTAGCGTTTTTGCATTAAAATAGACAGGAATGAATGGGGACTTCACGAAAACGACGTATAAATGTGAAAGTCGTATAAATGAGAAACGTATAAACGGTGCTTTACTGTATAACGTAGATGTGATTCAACACAAAAATATACAGGGTTCCGAAAAGTCCTTGACTCATTTCGAAAATTCACAGAAAAGCAACAAATTATTGTTGTATGAATATGCGGTTCTCACAATAATGCTTCTCAGAATCAAGAATTTATTTTTCCATCTCATAAAAATTACTTCCAAAATGTGTTCGTAGATGGCTCTGCATCTACAGTTTTCAGCAACGAGAGCCAATAGGGATTTTTCGTGAGTTTCAAATAGCACTGGCGGTGCGGGAATATTCATTCTAGCTAAGGCGACTGGAACTGAGAAAGCGCATTACGTAGATTGGTATTTCGAATCAAAATCCGTAACTACATTTCAGAGAAAGTTTTGTAACATGCTTAAGAAGAACCTTCCCAGTCGAAACAGCATTTTGTCCTGGCGTGAAAAGTTTTTAGAAACTGGAAGCGTTTTAGACAGGGAAAGAAGTGGTCGGCCAGTAAGATCGGATGAGACTTTACAAGATATTCGGGAAGCTTACTCTGACGGTACAGCGCCACCTATGAACACAATTTGGAAGTAATTTTTTTTCCGATGTCAAAAAAATTCATGAACCTGTGAAGTATTGTTAGCAAACCGCATATTCATACGATAATTTGTTGCTTTTCTATGAATTTTTTAAATGTGTCAAGGACTTTTCGGACACCCTGTAGTATCTCCCTGGGCAGGACCCCTGACTCACACACACGGGCGCCCATAAAACATTTTTCTTTCTTTCTAATGGCCGGGTCAGTTGCCTACGTGGAGGGTTGACCGTTACGAAGGGCGGAGATGCTGATCATTTATTTCATTATCGGGACACCTAGTAAGCAGACCAACGTCGCTCCCTATGAATGTTCTCCTAATTTTAAACGTATTTCAGAGAACCAGCACCAGGATTGGCACCCCTAGAGCTATGTTTGAACATGGAAGACATTGGAGACACGAACAGACTTTACATGCACCAGCTCCCATTAGCGTACACGGTCTCGCAACAGAGTCCAGCCGAGAGAGGCGTCCATGCTCCTGCTTTACTTTTATGGGAGCGGAGCTTAGTGACTAGGCCACTGCGGGACGCGCATAAATCACGCAATAAAAATCCAAATCTGTCTGCGAAAGATGCGCCACAGTTTGCACATGATTTGTACCAAGATGTTATTCCCAGATCAGCTGTCTGGTATCGTCACCATTTGGAAGCAAGCAACTCTCCGTTCTGTCACATTGGTGAATGCGTGGTCGTCGAGAGGAAAATCACATTGAGAGCGGAATCTCCCTCTCTTAGAGTGAACAGAGAGGGATGTATCGATCGCGGTCAGAAGGGGGTGGAAGTGTGTGTGCGTGTGTATCGATTAGTTTGGAATTTCCGTGAAAACGGAATGGCCGAAATATTCGCCTGATAAGAAGCCGAAAGAATGATGTAACCTCAACCACACACACGCCTGCAGCGTCGTCGGAATAAGCTCTCTGATAATGAGTTCGCGAAACTGGTATGCATGATAATTAGATCGCTGCTAATAGTTCCGTTTCAGATTAACCCTTTGAAGCGCAACCCTTTCCCATTGTAGAAAAAGTGCAGCCGTCGCCATCGCACCATTTAACTACCAGCAAGATGGCGGTCGACAGTGGCGGCTCGTGACCTGCTTCAGTGGTGGGGCCCGAAAAAAATAGTGCCAGTTCAAATCGGGAAAATACATAAACATAGAGCTGTGGCGGATCGTCACCCATTTCAGTGGAGGCGGCTTTTTTTTTTTTTTTTTTTTTAAAAAGCTCGAAAAGGTAAAACATATGAATCGGTTTTGTAAACAGTGTGAATACATAAAAACTTTCGAATAACAAGTTATGAAAGGCGTATTGATTTCTCCTTTAAGTTTTCATTTAAAGACAGCAGATTTATTTTGCACCAAAAAAACCTTTTCCTCCATTTTTCTTTCTCAAAAGGGTACAATATCAAATAAAAAAAATATCGAAAAAGTATGATTTTCTTGAATACAATATTAAATTCAACAATTGCATGTGTACATGTTGAAAAACGAATTGGTCCCTAATGTTTCATCTCCAAATAGCAAACAATAAAAATGAAAAAAAAAAAAAAAAAAAAAAAAAAAAAAAAACAACAGAATTTTTGCTTCACTTATTGAACGTCATGGTGCTCTTTACTGTACCATTCTAGTTGAAATGATCGTGTACTTTTGCCATCTTTTTGTCGAAGGACAAAATTTTTTGGTCGATAGGGACCCAAGCGTTTTATTTCAAGCTTTTCTGCTATTTTTAATCTGCTGAAAGGAACTTGTAATAAACTGTCAACAGAATTCATAGTCATTAAATATATTTATAATTTGACAAAATATTTTAATCTACGACCATTTCCCACTCAATTGATACTTTCACTATATTTGAAACCGAAAAAAATAGTAAAATTAAGTCTGTTTTAAATGAGATAAATAAAAATTCCTAATTCTTAAAGATGATCAGCGATAAGAACTAAAATCACAATCAGCAGCTTTTTTCGACCATAAGAACAAAACTCGCCAAATAGAACTGTTTCCATGGAAACACTTTTATTTCTCCTATCGGGCCAATGCTAAGGGGCCCTAAATTGATGCTAAATTAACTGTGTTTTCGCATTCTTTTTTGTGATAACCAGCCAAATATGTTCATCTTTAGAGAAAGGATCAATGGTACTAACACTACTCTGCTGTGCTTGGCGCAAATATATTCGGGCTTCATTTCGCGGGCCCCAGAGTGCTTCAATGGGGAATACATTGGAGATGCCGCGGCGCGGCCGTAGGATTTGAATGATGGCTCGCTTTACATAATTGGATTAAGGGACAAAGCTGGCATAAAAAATGCTCCTTTAAATATTCCTTTTATCCATTTTAAATCAAAATAGAATAAAATACACGCAGACACCTTTATTAAAGTAAACTGATTTTAAAAGAATACAAATTTTGCATTATAATTAAAAAAAACTTTTGAAATATCAGGTGGGGCCAGGCCCCTCTGTCCCCCTAATGACGAGCCGCCACTGGCGGTCGATCGAATCGCCCACTGCGTGCCACAGATAGAGATGGACGCAAAACAGTCTCAATTCGCATCTTGTCTCGTTTCGCAAAATCCGTATATCGTAATATTACAAATGTTTGTCTCGTCTCGCATCTGTCCCTAGCCACAGAGCTCAAGAACATTTTTGACGCAGTTGGTTGTGTGGGGCAACGACTGCACTTTTCTGGCATTGAGCAATCTATACAGGTGTCCTTACGTATTTAACTGAAATGAAATTTATTCTTCGCGAATCAAAATAGCCAAAATGTCAGAGTTGTGTCCTCACAGCGAGGACGCCGCGCGTTAAGGGTTAATAAATGTGACGCATCCCTCCTCAAAATGTTTGCCGAAAGGAATAATTAAAAAAAAATATTATTCTTTCTTTACCTGGTGTTTTTTTAATGGTATTAAAAGGAACAGAATGGGCCGGCCGTGTATTATCGTCCAATCTGTGACATGCGACCCTAAATTGGGTGGCCGAAAAATGACCTTAGGGATCACAGAGTGGGTTCAGAAATCGTAAACTGATTTAATTCACTGCAAATACATCGTTGGCAAACTTGTCTTTTTCGGAAAAGTATTGTTTCTTTTTAAAATGCGAAATTTCGTTAAATACCAAAATGTGTTAACATCACACGGGTCACACTGCAAGAATGACGCTGGAATAAATCGATAAATGTGGAACAAGCCTGTTTCATTCCAGGGGCATTGACAGCAAAAGTTTTCGGTGGGCGTGGGGGGCATATAAAGTAAATCGTGATTAAAAATAGAGTGTTTCTGTTGGACATACCCTTACTCTAACTATTCCAAAAATTTCGAGAGTGAGAGAGATCCCAACTGCCCGCCCTTATTTCTCGCTACTGTCTCGTCTCTTCAAAATAAGTATCATTTGCAGAAGGTAGCAAAAATGTAGTCGTTATAATTGGAATGTACCCAAATAGGAACATCGAATGAACCCAGTTTTTCTAAAGTTTCTATATGTTGCTCTTGTTTGTTTATTGTGCTGTTTATTCTTCAGTTGCTTTGGTGGCATATAATAAGTATACAGATGTAATGCAGAATGCAGTCTATGCCTGAGTGCTATTGCTTCAATTCTAGAAAAGAAAAAGAATAATAATTAGAATGTAGCAAACAGGATAAAATACTCTGTAATAGTTTTTCTTATTTCAAAATAAACTAATACTTAATGCCGCAAATTTTATGACTACCAGAATCGGACGTTATTAGAAGCATAAATTCTTTTTATTCATGCACGTTATACTCTGAATTTTTCAAACTCTGAAAATTGCATAAGGCATCGATATTTTCCCCATAGCCTTTTCCTTACAAAAAGGGGAGGTAATAATAAGGCTAACCCATCTTGCAAGTGGTATTGCGTTGCAATGCCTCTGATAGAAGATTCCAGTTGGCGGAAACCTCTCTTGGATGATAGTTACATCATTAGTAGGTTCTTTTAACGACCCTTATGCTTCGGGAAGCTTAATCTCCCCGCGGAGTCCTTTAATTCTGCTGCCAGTTCACTGAACCCCACTCTCCCCGGCTTATTATTAAAGTTTTAAACTACATTGTTATCGTTCCATCTATGATTAGAGAATGGGTTCGATCGCGTTGCGGATTGCGGGAAAAGTGCGTTTAAAAATATCTCCCCCCCCCCCCCCCCTACTGAAAAGAACATATGAAGTCTGTCTGTCAATGTTAAACAGTGATACTGAATTAAATATACCTAAGAGATGAGTTCGGACTCATTTTTTTTTAAGTTTGAGCCCGCCCGAGCAATTTTATTTTTTGAACGTAGAATTGAGGACGTGTCCCCCAATTCTGAAACAAAATTGGGGACATTCTATAATTAGTGAAATAATTAACAGTTATCTAATTAGAAAAAATGTAATAATTAAAAATTGTCCCCAATTTGATTTTTGGGGACATCGAAGAAAAACACCACAGAAATTGGGGACTGTTTTCGAAAATTGGGACGCATGGTAACCTTAGTTTAAACTTTTACGGGAATCACTTACCCGGACATGCTTCTGGCTTTCCTGGTACCAGTCATCAAAGGAAAAATGCCAGGATATTACATTTTCCAACAGAATGGCGCGCCTTGTCACTACCACAACGACGTTGCATCTTACCTGAATGCTGAGGCACCAGTTGGGTTTGATGGGTCGTGGAGGTGTTAGTTACTGAATGGCCACCACGATCACCAGATGTTTCATCCCTGGATTTCGGAATTTGGGGGTTTTGTAACGGATCAAGTGTACACCCTTCAACTTCCTGCATCCATTACTGAACTAAAATGAACCTTTTAACGCGCAGTGTTCCCGCTCTGGGAACACCAAACTCTGACGTTTTGACTGTTGCCAGTCACGAATAATAGATTTGATTTCTATAAAAATAGTTGCGGGTGACATAGCTCCACAAGAATCCTTTACTTTTTAGCACGTCATTTCCCGTAAAAAAAAATGGTCACGGTTATTTTTAACAGCACTGACATCTGCTGAAAAATGGAAGAATGCGAGAACAGTTGGATAGATTGCCCAATGCTGAAAAAAGGGCATCCGTTGCCATCGCTCGACTTAACTACCAGCAAGATGGCGGACGGAGACGTTCATCGCGTGCCACAGATCTAGAGACCCTTTTTTGACGACAGCTGGCTGTGCGAGCGTTTCGATCGTCCGCCATCTTGCTGGTAGTTAGGGCATCCGTTGCCATCGCTCGACTTTTTTTCAGCATTTGGAAAGGCTTGCGCCTCAAAGGGTTAAAATTGATCTACAGAAACATATTGACAAGTCTGTGGCAAAAACTGATTTACCAATGGGACATTTGCAGAGTGACGAAGTCACATAAAACATTTGTGAAACTGGTAAACTTGGACTATTTGTCCAGCTTACAACAATGTGCACTTATATTTTCTCCTGTAAATAACATTCAATAAATGATTCGTTTTGCCTAACTAATTTGTAGACACCCTGTGTAAAACCATTCGCTAGTAAAATAAAGTCAGTTCCGACATGTGTAAAACCGTCAGATTGGCTTTCCCGACAGCGCCCACTAAACGCTAATCTTTCCTCTCACATTTTAAAATATTCCAGAATAAAACATCTTGTGAAGTGAGAGGAGAGATCCACTCAAGTGCCATATCTGTTCAAAAGTGTAGAATGCTGTTCTTTGTTCTTTGAGATCACGATTTGAACTGTTGATAAAGGGAACGAACGCATGATGAGGGCTGGAATTGCTGACAAGTCTCTGAAAAGCTGTTTTCACATGATCTTTAATAGCGTGCCGGATAATTGAAAGGGGTGTTGAAACGTTGAATGCATTGATCTCTCTTTTCTTTTAAAGTATATTGTTTTATTTTCTCTAAATATGGACTGATCATTTAATTTTGGGGAGGTAGAGAACCACGTTATTTTAAAAAGAATTTTTTCAGTACCTGTTGATTAGGTCACACGAATGCTTCAGTTTTCATTCTTCTAATTCAAAATAAATTTATATCATGTAAAAGATAATTCAGATATTTTTTTCTTTATCGTACTTTTTATTTCAATTTTTAAAAAATCAAAATTTACTCTTTTTTATGTAGTACCTAAAATCTTAATCACCTGCTTTGTAATTTTTATATATCAAGGGTCTATCTAGGAACCCATTTCTGCGAAAATTGTTTATATTTGTGAATTCCAATATCTATTTTTGTGAATTCTTATACTAATTTTTATAAAGATATTTTTAATTAAAAAAATTACAAATGAAATAAAAGTGTAGGGTAAAATGCCAATGAATAGGCCTTTTTAATCAGTTGTACTTTTGCGAAGGTGGCGGTTTAATCGATTGCACTGTGCCCACCGGCGACTAAAAAGGCGACTTTTGCTACTAATTTAAACATTAGACGACTTTTTTGATCAAAAACGCCATTTTCATCAATGGTTCTGTAGAAAATCAGATTTCCGTTTTTTTTTTTAATTTATTCATTGATTCTGAAATGAAGCTGAATGACGTATGTCTTTTTCTTAATTACAAAATGATGCAAAATTGATTTTGGCACTAAAATTAAGAAAATTGCTTTTAAACTGCCGACCTTTTTTTTTTTTTTATTGTTGTTGTTGATGAGGCTACTAATGATACTGCTTTTGGCTCCTGACATTGGTGGACGCCCTACAATTTTAATTTTGTGAAGGGGCCGTTTTAATCAATTGTATTTTTGTGAAACGGGCGTTTTAATCGATTTTAATTTTGTGAAGGAGCTACAAAAAGAACCCAAATTTTCTCTGCATCGATCCCTGAATATATGTAAACATCTTGGAATAAATATACCTTACTTGGAATAATTTTGTTTATTAGATAATCTATAGTTATATTTTATACGATTGCTAAAATGAATCACTTCAGTGTTTACATTGAAATTCAAGGCAAAGCACTCTCATATCGTCTAGCATCGAATGAGTTGCCTCGTTACTGCAGAACCAAAAATGGGTCTTTAGCCAGTGTTGAGGGAAAATTAATCGCAGTTAAAAAAATTGATTAGAAAATCACGATTGAATTAGTTCTCGTTAATCGTTATTAAGTTGCTCCCGATTAATTTGATTGAAGTATATTTTGCTAAGTGACATAAAAAGAAATCTGTCCTCTCACTGCCCTTTACGAAGTTACTGGGGAACATATTGTGCTATGCACTGACCGCTTGCTGGGCGGATCCGGCCTTCTAAATCATTTACGAATGGGGGAGGAAGAGAGAGTTAGTTATAGGTTAAAAATTAATTTCAAGGAGCTCAGGGTCACACAAAAGCATTCAGATATTGAGGGCAGTAAAGGGTGAAAGATCGTTAACAGGATCACTCAAAACCAGGAAAAAAGGCAGTTAATCACATAGTAACTATTAGTTTCGGAAAATTCAAATAGATAGATTAACTTAAAATGATTTGACAAGTAAAATCACAAAGTAACATACAAAGAATTACATAAATATACTAACACAAACACAAAACTAACTAAAAAAAACAGTCTAACTAAATAATAAAGTAATTAACAAATAATCTAAATAGTTTCATATGTTGATTTAGTAGTTTGTTTTTTGTTTAGTAGCTAAGTTGTTTGTTTTTTTAGTTTGTAGGTTAATCAGGTCGTGTTTTAGTTAACTTGTTTGTTAGTTTGTTACTCATAGCCTTTAATTTGTTAGTAGTAGTTGGTTTGTTTTTAATTTGTTGATTAGTCTCTTAGTTCATTAGTTTGCACGTTTGTTTGGTTGCTAGTCTGTATGCCTTCAGTAATGAAGCACAGCACGCTACCGTTTTCTTTAATGGGTTAATCAAATGAACGACTAATGGTTACTCAGTAAACTTTTTTTTTTTTTAATGGTGATTGATTTGATCTGATTAAAAATTTAGTCAGAGTTAATCTCAACTCTGTCTGTAGGCCGAACTATTTTGGTGCAGTTTAAACGCTGAAACTTGATTAAATCATGTAAAGCATGAAAAAGACACAGCCATGCTAAATATCACTGAAGAATCATCGCATTACGTTAGACTTTTTTTTTCTTGAAACTCTGCAAGGAAGGCTTACGAAATTTTGGGAGTTGATAAATAAATGTACGTAGTTCACGCTTTAACAAAATTTATAGTCGACCTATTTTCATCTCTATGTCACTACTTTATCATTATTCTGTTTCATTCATTCATTTTTTCTCTCTCTTCCTGAATGAAAAAGTAAATATACTTTTTTTGTTGTTGTTGTTTAAAGAATAGAATTTGAGCGTAGCATGAAATGTCCTGGATCAACTTTTGCGTAACAGTGTTTTGCTTTGGCTTCATCAAAAAATATTAATAGCTTAAAATATACTTCATGCTTCTTTAAGTGTATCTTAAGAACCTTCGAATAATTGCTCGATTCGCTTTTCTTTTTAAGAAAGTTTATATGAAAGATATTTTTTAAAGAAATTCTACAACAAGTGCTTTTACTTATAATTGAATATCTCTAAATTTTAAAACAATATATAACATACATGTTTGAGAATAGATTAAAAAAATAGTGAACTAGTAAAATAAAGTTATATATTTTGTTTAGTTTTTCTGCAAGTAAGTTACTACAAAAATTTAATACTTCCATTTCTCAGTACTGTTCAACTATTCTAAATCAGCATACTGAATGTAATTTTTTACTTCGTTTGAATGTTAATTACATAGTTTTCAATTACTTGTATTTGTCCGTCATTCAACTTCTAAATATCAATTACTTTTTCACTAGTATGGCTATTAAAGGAAAAGCGAGAAATTAGCATCTGCAGTTTTCAACTGTCAGCATTAAAAGAAAATAAACAATTACGCTAAAACTAAACATGCCCGAGTTGCATACAAATAATAATGCTGCATCCGACAGTTATGCTCATTGAAGAAAAATAAATTTTGCTATTTTTAAAAAATGAACTTAATTGTCAATTTGTTGCAGTTATAATTTTGTTTAGACTAAAACGTAAGCTAAAGATGTACCAGCACTCTTTGTTAAGCTTTTTTATTTAATTTTTGACTGTATTATCATTATTTTAATTTATTAAGTTTTTTAAAAATATATTTTCTGTAAAGTTAACAAATATTTTTGCTACAAAATATTTCAATCAAATGTGACTAGAATATTTGCAGCATTGAAATCAGTTTCTTTTAATTTAAACGATCATTATAAGCTGATTATGCCTGATAATAGTTTAGTTTAAGTAATGAAAAATTCTTTAAATATTTTATACTACTATAAAACTCAATTTAGCCTTTTTCATTCTTTGAAAGAGAATGTTCTCGATTATTGCCTCAAAATTTGACTGAGAGAATAATTCTCGCCTAAAGTCTTCACATCCATGAATCAAATTCTGAATGTGGTGAAAGTTTTTGCAATGTTTTTGTGCCGTTTGCTCGAGAAATGATGGAAACGATAGATTTTAGCAAAACTGAATCTCCGGTACATGTCCACTCCCGTCTCCCACAGGCATATGTTGTAACCTTTGTATTTCAATGGTGGTTGATGAACTGCCTACCGGTATGTATGATGTCGGAATTGAAATGATTTAGTGGAAAAACGTGTGTAATTCTCCTAACAGTAAAGTCCCCAGTCACGCGAAAGCCATAAAATTGCTTTGCTTCTACTTCGTTTCTTTTTTAAATGTTTGAATCATGCATGCATTCTAGTTTAGATTAAAATCATAAACTGATCAAATATCACGAAAATTGTAAAGAGCTTTTTTTTTTCTCTCTTTCTCACTTCCCCGCTTAACTCTGCAATACATTTTTATGGCTGTTCTTCGTAAAGTTTTTCTTCTTCAGATCTGCATTCAGCGCAGTAATTCTACAATAAAAAATGTAACAAAATGACATTATTTACTGCCTGCAGTATGAGCGTATAAATGAATTTGTGGGAAGGGTAGCATCAATGAAGAAAATTCAATTTGTAATTGTGGTAATGCCTTTGTCGCCCATAGGGCCAGTTCTAGATATTTGGTCGACCCTATCAAGTAAATAAACAAAAAACAAAATAATAATAATTCGAATTATAATTATTATGCGAAAATAAAGTTTTTATTTATAAAAAAATAGAAAAATACATTGGGTGTTGGGGGGGAGAAAAAAAGCAATGAATTATTTTTTTTTACAATGAGTAAGTTCAGGGGCGTAGCCAGAAATTTTTCATGGGGGGGGGGTTACGACTACTACAACTCATATATATGTATACGTGTGTGTGATAATTTAGTGAAGAATATACATTTTGTATAGCAAAACTTTCTCTTGGGGAGGTTATGACCCCTATAACCCCCTCCCCTCAGCTACGCCCCTGAGTAAGTTGGGCGTTATTGACCGACCTGAGCGTTATTGACCGAAAATTTCTGCTACATCATGCATATCACAGTATACAGTGGAACCTCCAAAGTTGGACACTTTTTTGTGTGACGGAACGTGTCCATAATATAGAAATATATCTCTATAAGTTGGACACTTTTTGAGGGAACCGTAGGTGTCCAACTTACGGAGGTTTCACTGTATATGGACGAAAGGACGTACATACAGTTATGCTTTTAATATGACAATAACTAAATTTTTCGAAAAAGAAATAAGTGTGAAAATAGAAAATTAAAAAACTAAAGAAATATAGCGAGTTTTCAATTATACAGTTACAAAAATCTTACTAGTCGATAGAATAAAAGCAGTGAGTAGAGCTTGGTCGCCTGTGGCAGAACCGTTCCGGATCTTCCACTTTAATAGGGGCTATGGCAGTGTTTCTCAACCTTTTTTAGTTGATGGCACACTGAAAATATATAGAATTATTCGCGGCATACCTGAATATAAAAATTGCAAAAGTTGTAAGAAACAAAAAGAATTGATATATAAAAATATTTATTTTAAATTTATTCATTTACAAAAAGAGAAACTTGATAAAGGGGATGGGCCCTTTTGCATGGGTCTTCCTGCAAACAGCTCTTCTCCTCAACGGCAGAACGGTTTGCCATGCTACGAAATAAAAGTTTTGCCCTTCATAGTGTATAGCTCAGTGAACGTGAACAAGACAGCACATGATAAATAGAAAATGCGATATCGCCGATACGACAATACACAGTTTTAATAATTTCTCGAAAACCTTCGCGACACATTAGACAATCTCTAGCGGCACACCAGTGTGCCACGGCACATAGGTTGAGAAACACTAGGCTAGGGATAGGCATGAGACGAAAAAGAGTCCTCCCAGCTATTGCGAAATAGCCGAAAATCTTTATCTCGCCTCGCAAAAAAAAAAAAAAAAAAAGTATAATTCTCCGTCTCTTCTCGCAATATCCCTAAATTATAATGTCAAAAATGTTTCTCCTGCCTCTTAAAAAAAAGCTATATTTCTGTGTATCGTCTCGATCCCTAAAGAGAGACATGAAATAAATATAGCAGTGCATTCGAGTTAAACGATCTCGTTGTACAGGAATTTGTCATATCGGATTCCAGTGTCTTCGTTCTTTTCTTTCAATAGCGCAGTTTATGGAACATTTAGACATGGTGTACTCATAATAACTTGTGGAGGTCATTAATTACGATGACTAGCGAAATCTATCACGGGCTGTTAGATATTCATTCATCTCTTTTGTTATTAATCGAAACCATTTCAGACTTTCGACATCGTCTCTTGCCAGCCTGACGTAAATGGCAGCCATTCCAAACGACCTTGAGCGCCAGACTAATGGGAGCTTAAACATGTGGGAGTGTTTGCCAAGTGTTGAAGAGTTATTATTTTGTTCTGAAAAGAGAGAATAAGGTGTATGTCGCGTAGTTTGTGTGTATATGTCATATATTTGCTGAACTTAAGAGGAGGCTAGGTTTGTTTTTTTCCCCCGGTGTTTCTTTCATTAGCTGCTCTTCAACCTTTTTCTTATTTGCATGTGAACACGGTCGTAGCTGTAGTTTTCTCATGGGAAGTATTTTGTAAAATTTGTCTGGAAATAAATTTTACTACATATGGTAAAAAAATTTGGTACTTACGTATTATCCCGGCGGTCCGCCAAGACTAACGATTTTTCACAAAGATAAATCAATGACAAGTGAGTTTATTGATGGTTTGAAAATATTTGGCAACAGTTTGCCAGCACATCTGACAAAAAAATAGTTCGGCGGGAATGACCGCCGGGATAATACAAACAATTTTAATAGTAATAAAAAGTTCTAAATTCTCTATAGTTACGAACAAAATTATAAAATTTACAAAATTAATATAATTTTTGTAAAGTTTGTTACTCAAAACGCATTTGTGCGTAATAAAGTTTGTTACGCTCAGAATTATAGAATTTACAAAATTAATATAATTTTTAAAGCTTTATATTAAAAGTTTATAAAATTTGTATAAATTTTAAATATTTTTACCACATACTATTTTGAACGATAGATTCGAACGGTGAATATCGGCTATAATTAGCATTTGTGCCTAGATTAAGGAGGGTGTCCAGTTCCCCACCCCCTCTTATATACATCCATGCATGTGAATAAATGCTTCAATTATAACCGTTTTGTATCACATTTTGCAGTGATTAATAGAATCCCTACGCTATGCTTGAGAATTACTGATATTTCCCCCCCCCCCCAAAAAAAATATATATATAAATATGTGTGTCTTTCTTTGAAGGGTAAGGCACTTTTATCCCATTCTTATGAGTTTCGCGAATTCCAGTCCTCTTTAATAGATTTACTACATTAAGTTTAATAAAAGTTTTAAACTTATTACCTATTTAAAAAAGTGAAATATTTACACGTCGTTTTTAACACTTTCCAACAAGGTTTAAAAGTGTTTATGATTTTTTATCTGCAAGCATTTTGTGTAAACAATATCTATTATTTATGAAACAAGAGTTGAAAAGTTGATTAGTGCTTGAATATTTTTGCGACCTGTGGTGAAAGTGCTAGAATTTCGTGGGTTCCTATTAAACCACTACCGGTAAAGGTGTTAAAGATTTGTCCTAATTTCCCGTTAAACAGTTCAGAAAAAATAATCATGAAACTGATAAAGAAAAATTGACTAATGTTTGTGTTTTTGAGATCGCCAGTGAAAAGATTAAAAAATCTGTGGTCTCACGGTGAAATGGTTTAAAATATGAGCTTTTACATTTTAAAACTTTGGTAAACAACAAATTATTTTACTAGAAAACAGATAAAATTAGTTTTATAAAGTCATTGCTCACACATTTAGGTCAGTAAGTAATTATTTTTATTTCACGAAAATGTCGTAATTTAATTTTCTATATGCATTAAATAATGTTTTAAACATTTCCGCTTGTTTTAATTGGAGTTCTGATGTATAGGTTTTTTTTTTATATGTTTAACACTTTGAAATCTGGAAGTTTTTCGGCGCTTTATTAATATTTTTTATTATAAACTTCAAACAGTTCTTGTTCATAATGAAGAAACTATTTGAATTTACTAAGAATTAATATTTAATGAGAAATTACTGAAAAGGGCATGTTTTTTTAATTTAAAGTGAGAGAGAAAAAAATGTTCCACATACGATAACATCATTATTTTTAGCAAAATTTTGCAGACTTTTCCCGTATAAGCTTACCTAAGTGTTGTGCAAATACCCGGGAAAAAAAAATGTAGGATATAGTATATATATATATTTTTTTTTAATTTAGTAGAATTTGTTGAAGCGCAGGAGATGTGGCTACCGATTTTTCAAAAAGTAACTGTTTCTGGCTAGATTTTATACTCTGAATTCTGTTTTTTGTTTGTTGTTGTCATTTATGCTATGGCCACGTGTTTTGCTAGGCGAAACCGAAGATCTGCAACGTTTATAGACTTCCCAATGGGAACTTTCACTGCATGTAATTTTTATTCGTAGAAATATTTTTCTAGTGAGTTTTGAGCATAACTTCTTGTGAATGCGATTTGACAAAACTAGGTACACGTTATTTTTAACAACCTTAATTTGTGTTCCTCCTCTTCCAGTATTTCCTAATAAATTGAATCTCAAATACGCCACTGACCACGCGCCGTTTTATTCTTGGCGAGAAATCTTCCAGCTCCTTGGCCGAGACACAGACCAGACGCAGTGTTATTGAATGACGCCTCCGCCCAATCTTTTGTTTCTCGATTGGCGTTTATGTGTGTAATTTTCTCTTGTTATCTCTCTCCCTCTTTTCTTCCTTTTTTAAACCCTTATAAATCTGAAGCAAGCTGTCGTCAGCGTAAGTAACGACATAATCAGTCCTATTCTAAACATTTATCTGACAGATAAAATTAGATATTTCTTCCTTCCTGTTATCGTTAAGTCTTCTTTTTTTACAAGTGCTGCAAGGGCACTTGAAATTGTCGCGATTTCTCTCTCTCCTCCTATTTTGTTTCAGACTGGATTCTTGTGTAAATAACAGAATTACTGAAAAGGATTTTTAATACATCATCCATTGCCAGAGTTTTTGTACATATGCCCTGGCGCACCCAGGATTTTAGTTTAGGGGAGCAGGGCTACAAATTCTGCTGAACTCTGTTATTGTGAACTCGATTATAGTTATAACTCCCTTATACCGTCAAAATATTCTGTTCCACTTTACTTGCCCATAGAACATGCGCACAAGCAATGTAATTCGTTATAGTCAAATAATTATACGATCTTTTTAGTATCGTTGAAACCGAGTTTAACTGTGTTTCGTACGCTAACTGTAAGTATTTATTTAAAAACTAACTTTAAATTATTTCTAAACTTTTTTTTTAAAGACAATTTTTAAAAAGAAAAAATCTAATTCATTAAGGACAATTTTCAATTTTTAATGCTTTTTACTTCCAACATTTCCTGTTAAGGGGGGGGGGGTTGAGCCTCCATAGCTCCCTCCGTGGGTGCGCCTATGTAGTACATATAGATGTATGTTTGTATATATATACATATACTCTGAGGGTACTTCTCCATTTGTTAGAAAAGCTGTTGGCTTAGCTCAGGGTTGTACTAATTACGGATTGCACTACATTATAGTCAATTAAAACGGCCCCTTCACAAAAATATAATCGATTGAAACAACTCTTCATTGGCATTTTACCCGTATTTAAATTTGTTTTGTAAATTATTTTAAAGGGGAAAAAGTGAATGTTACAAAAATTGTTATGAAAATTCACAAAAATAGATGTTGAAATTCAGAAAAATAGATATTAAATTTACAAAAATAAACAGTTTTCACAAAAGTAGGATCCTGGGGGAAAAAAATCCTGGATCGACCCCTGATAGCTCATTCTTCTTCCATTAACCTATTTTAAGAATTTGAAAACATAGTAAGATGTAATTTTCTCTTATCTTAGTGCAAAATTCCAAACCTATCATTCAAACGGCGACAAAAACGTTTTCAAAGCTGAAAATTTTGAAAAAAAAAAAAAAAAATAATTAAATATGGGGAAATGGGTGTTATATGTTGAAATTTAGTTTTAGTTCTAGATGGGAGGAGGGTGTTGGTTCAATCTGATTCACACTCAACTATAACTCACTTAAAAAAGGATCTACTTCATAATGCAGACTATTTTTTCCCTTTTATTGGAATAAATCAATGGGCTTGCTAATTAACGGGTTTTTTAACGGTTGCAAACTTTGTTACAGTTAACTTTTAAAGCCTGGAAAGGAGAGAAAGACAAAAAGAAAGCAGAGAGGTGTAAGGGACTTATTTGTTAATATATCTACAAATTAAGAAACGAAACAAGCCTGCTTCAGCCTGTTTAAAAAAAAAAAAAATCAAGAAAGCCTGGGCCTTTTGTAGTACAATTTTCCTTAGGCAGAGAATCCAGATCAAACCTGATGTTGAACACTGCCGTGATTGATCTCGCCCTCAGGGGACAAAAAATCAGCTCAATGAAGGAAAATAAAATCATTGCTGCCAATAAAAACAATGCGGCCTCACGATAGTAGACCTTGGCCTCTGATGCACTGGGCTCATCCATTGATCAGGCCTTATCCAAATCTAACTCCGCCGGTCCAATCCCTCAGACTCTCCGCCAAATCCAGCCAGCTTTTGTCAGCTTCCCTCCGCGCTCCGACTTCGATGTTGTGGACAGACCCACTACTTAGCCTCCCTCTCTCGGAAAGGGGTGGCAGGTTACGCGAGGCGCCAGTTGCTAAGGGCCCCTTGGTTTCTCCTCATCCCCCCCCCCCCCCCTCCTTCCTTCTGTCGGATGAGTTTCCGAATTTGAAGTGGGGGGAGTGTGTTTTAATCAGTTTTAATTCGGGATCTGGTTACCTGAAGATGGTTGAGGAGTGGGGGTAGGGGCGTAGGGAGTCTTCTTCGGGGCATGTAACACTGGGGCAGGGTTATTGTTTAATAGGTTTCAGATGATGTCATTTTTGAAAAAAGACGAGTGGCGTAACATCCGTACACATCTGCGGAAGTGAACATCCATCACATGTTTGTTAAGAATTTCTTTCGCAGGGGTTTTAAATATCTTTCACGCTGCTCCATGTTTCAGGCAGCGGTTGCTGAGCAGTCTTCTCTTTTTATGACCTGTTAATGTTTTAACCGCGGGTAGCATTGCAATGTTTGCTGCGACGTTGTTTCGCATTAAATATCTGCATTTCTGTTATTGTTGTTGAAGATGGGTTCGAGAGTCTGATGTATAAACGGAGGGGCTGGAAAACGTGACATTTGAAATTTAGATATTTTAAATTTTTTTTTCCTGCCTTTTTGTGCGTCGACAAATTTATAGAGAATATAATTTCAAATTATTTTATTTTTCAGCAGCTTTGTGATTGTATGTACATTGTAATTGTAGTATAATATTAATTGCATAGCATGCTGTAGACAAAACCCTACTAGTCTTGTTTGCACCACCTTGTATCCTAAGAAAAAATTTTTTAAGTGAAACCACACAACTTGGACATTTCGCTTAGATGCAAGTAGGACAATTTTCTGCGGAACGTTGAACGTGCCTGTAAGAATTACATACCTCCATAAATGGACATTTCTGTGTGGTGGGCACTTTTTATCGAAACTGCAAATGTCCAACGTCCAACGTTTGGAGGTTTCACTGTACTGAGTTATTGTGTTATTCAATAAATAATTTTATATTTTTCATTAGGTATACAAACAGTATCTTTTTAGGGAGAATAGCTTGCCAGTTAATTGTTTGGCTATTGTTTGTCTCATTTGATGTGTCCTTTTTCTGTATTCCATTGAATTTACATTTAAACGAACAATGGTGTATTCAAAGGAGTGTTCTCCGCATGCTAATTATAATTAAATTCTCATATCTCCTTCAGTTAATTATGAGAAGTGATCGCGCTCTTTGTTTTCCAAATTTCTAATTGTGATCTACAGCTTAATTTAAACAGTGTGCACAGCATGCATTCAACTAGAGGTCAAATCCCCTTGTGGAGGCAATTACAATGGGCGCTAGAAAAAAACATTCGTCAAAAGTATGTCTACACTATATATTTAATATTTGTCCACTTAAAATAATTTATATTCAATTTTTATTATATGCCGTAATCGGAATTGCGTTTTCTTCCTAACACGTGCGAAAACATTTCGAACTCAAAAGATTTCCTTTCGCTGGGAATATTCCCCTCTTATATCAATATTTTATACCGAGGAAATCATTTTATCTGTGGGAAAAAAAACCCTGGGTAATCTAAAAAAACTATTTTAAGCGAATTAGAATCGCAATTTACCCTTCAAAGCCTGATAGCCGTTCAGTATGACGTCATTGTCACTTGCGACATCTAATTTTGTCACGCAAATGATTCACTTTTTTTTTAATTCTCGGAAATAAAATAGAGCTGAAAATAGCGAAAAATCGCTTTTATTTTCTTTTTTTAATACATAATTATGAAAAATTGCAAGCGGGTCGTACAAACAGTGTAAATGTTACTGAGAGTTTTGTGCTTAACTTTTTAATCTTTTTTGGGGTAATGGTGGTAAAAGTTTCATCTTGGATTGGTTCAACCGGAATCGTTAGAGAGTCGGGGATCAGCCTTAACTATAGTAGGATAAACAGATTGGCACTAAAGATATCAATGGGTGCGAGATGATATGTTCCCCTTTTTTCTTGTCTCGTAGCCATCCCTACTAGTGGAGGACATGCTGAAGAAAGAGTAATTACTATTCACTTACTACCTAAACCTACATCACCTAAAAACCACTTGTGTAAATACGCGCTCGTTATACAAACACAACCTGCCCCAATTTTTTTTTTTTTTTTTCCAGCTAATCTTTAAGCTGTTTGTTGGTAGTAATTTTTGATCAATTTTCATTATAAATCGTCCTTTCGGCTTAAATTTTGCTCGATTGCAAAATTTCCACGGTCTTTGTTTGAAAATCCTTAATTTCATTTTTAAAATATTAGGGCCCTGAAAATTCCACGAAAGAACTTCCTGAAAGTCCTCTGCATTTGCAAATGACCGCCAGTAACTTGTTATTTTCCATGGAAGCAAAGGAGGGATGTCGATTTTCCAGAAAACCCCTCTTGCGGCCGTGTTCACCAAGTACTTGACACCCGTGTTAACTCGCCAAAACGAAAGTCAGATGTCGAATGGATGTATATTTGAGGTCTATTTAACCCTTTAACGCGCAGTGTTCCCGCTCTGGGAACACCAAACTGACGTTTTGACTGTTGCCAGTCACGAAGAATAGATTTGATTTCTGTAAAAATAGTTGCGGGTGACAGAGCCCCACGAGAATCCTTTACTTTTTAGGACGTCATTTCCCTTTAAAAAAATGGTCACGATTATTTTTAACAGCACTGACATCTGCTGAAAAATGAAGGAATGCGAGAACAGCTGGACAGATTGCCCAATGCTGAAAAAAAGGCAGCCGTTGCTATCGCTCGACTTAACTACCAGCAAGATGGCGGACGATCGAAACGTTCATCGCGTGCCACAGACAGTGGCGGATCCAGAAATTTTTTTTGGGAGGGGCTAAATTTTTTAAAAAGCTTATTTCACCCAATTAAAATGTACTATAAATCAAAATTTTAGTCTAAATCAATATATTAGGCTTTTGGGAGGGGCTAAGTAATAAAATATGATCATTTTAGCTATTTAAAGTGTATAATAAAGCAGAATGTTACCCTTGAGCAATTTCTTTTGGGGGGGGCTGAAGCCCCCTAGCCCCTCCCCTGGATCCGCTACTGGCGACAGATCTGGAGACCCTTATTTTTTGACGCAGCTGGCTGTGTCAGCGCTGCGCTGCTAAAAATAATCCTGACAATTTTACAAATAATCCACAAATTTTAAAATGTAATTTTTAATTCTCATGTAACTGTGTCACCCTGAAATATTTTTATAGAAAAAAAATCTATTCTTCGTGACTGACCACAGTCAAAACGTCACAGTTTTGTGCTCGCGTCGAGGATAGCACGCATTAAAAGGTTAAAATGTGGATCGTGTTTTCCATCTTCATATTGATGCATTTCGAAAGTCCAGGATCCTCCCTATTTTATAATCATCCCATTCTCAATTCGAAAAGAATGATTTCTAGGAAGAAATCAGTCAATCTCGAGACAGACCGCGGCTAGTTGATGCCCCCTCAACCGAGAAGAAGGAAGAACTTTCGAAAAGGACTTCTCTTGAAAGTGTTCCAACTCATTTGAATGACTTGTTCGTTCCACAGTTACTTTAAGAATCGTCTCCGAGTTCATTTTCTCTTTATTTAAATGCCAACAAAATGTGTTCGCGTACGTGGAAGAATACTGATGATCATTAGTTGTGTGCAGGGATAATGGATGCGTCCGGAAAAGACAGGGGGGGGGGGTGGATTCGCTGTGTCATGTCATGTGTGTCCGAGAACAGTGGAAATCATTTGTCACACGGCGGTTGTCTCGGAAGTGCTCCCTCTTTGAGACTGTTTGGAAACGACGAGGCTGGAATGCCCTCTCCCGGTCTGTGGGATTTATTTATTTAGTGTTTACTCGTGTATAAGGCGAACTTTTTCAAAAATAAGCCAAAAATGCTCGTTGTATACGGAATAATGTTTTACTTCTGCATGTAATAACCTCCATTTAAGTTGTCGATCCAGGAATTTATTCAAAGTAGATAGTGAAATTGGAAAAATCTTCCTCAATTAAAATACTTGGAGCATCTTTATTTCACTGGTTACACTTTATTTTATACGAAATCGCAAGTAACGTTATTTTTTATCGCTTATTAGCAATTCTCATTTCCGCTACTAGTGTTATCAACAGAGTCCTTGTCATCACTGGCACAGTCAATGACCTCTTAAATGATATAGTCTTCACTTCCATCCACTTAATTGAAAATTTCAAGCATATTCAAAATCACTTACACGTCAAATATATAGTTCGCGTTGTATACGAGATAACAAAAATTCACTTTTTTTTTTGATTGATTGATTGATTGTTTGATTTGTTAAGTATGGGCTGCGCGCTATACAGGGGTAAATACGGGGAACTTAGAAACTGTGTTTGTGTGGTCATGTGGAGCTACATTGCTGTTGAACTCTATTATAGTGACCTTGTTTATAGTGGAAAATTCTTTATCGCTCCCCAATAAAACGTAGGCCTTCAATTGTAATTTAAGAAACAATTATCTGCCGTGTTTACTCGCGTAATAATCGCACTTTTCCCTCAATTTTTCATTGTGAAAGTCTAAATGTGACTATTATGCGGGAAAATCTACAACTTAATATTGTACACTCTAATGTTAAAATATTACTGGTGTAATAAAAATACTAATTTACCAAATGGTTCCAGATTATCTACCTTATATTAAATAATATTTTCGTCAGTTGCACTCAAAAAAAGAGGCATTTTTCTTTTTATAATAATATTTTTTATACTATACACATAAATGAAGGTCAAATGCGTGACTGTGACTTTTATGCGGGGAAAATATTTTGACGATTTTTTTCTGCATCAAAACGGGGGCTGTATCTATTATGTGAGGACGACTATTAAGGCCATTGCCCACACCCAGCGGTTCCCGCCGTTACAATGTATTTGAATGGGGATATTTGGCCGCGTATTTATTATGTAAATTTCAGCTTTAAAGTAAGCGTAAAAATTCATAGTGTAAGTTTTATTGTGGACCATTAAAATTGTATCTTACTGATCACAATTGTTAGTCGCTAGTGAAATCATCTACAACAAAATATTTCCTCCCTCGCCCCACCCCCTCCTCTGTAATTGTAATAGTACATGCATAATGTAAATCTTTTCATGCACAGTTTAGTTTTAAGGAGCTAAAATTGGTCATTCAAAGTCTTCAAATCGTAACTAATGAGCGACTTCAACGCTTCGTTGCCTGAAGACGTTCGAATGTGTTCTTTGTTTTATTATGTTGTTGGCAAAGTCCGCAGCTGATTTTTCTCGTAGATGGAGGAAGTGAGGTTCGTTAGTATATTTTTGTATGTGTGTGAAGTTTAAATGCATGATCCTAGATTTTATGATGGGTTCATTATGAAAATTTCTCATTACTTGCTCTGATGTGTATACATTGGGTGATTTCTTTTTTTTTTTCTTTTTCATATTAATTTAGTTTTATTTGTCCAATTTTGAGCTGAATTAACTACTAGCTATGTTTTTTTTTTTATAAAGTGCTATAGGCGTAAAGTTATACATATGCTCATCATGCAAATTGCTGGTGTGGAATTATCATTTTAGTGAAGTGGCACAATGGAAAGAAATTACATTCCTTTAAAATAATGGTCATTTGATTTTCTGTTAAAAATTAATTAGAAAAATAAAATATATTTTTTTTTGTGATAAGCATTATTCATGTATCTAAAATTGAAAGCTATTAACATGTTTTAATGAAGATATACGCATTACACTGATTCGTTGGAAGAGACGCGAAAAAATATTTAGAACAAAAGTTGTGACCTCGTGTGTGAATTTTTTTGTGCAAAGTTGTGACCTGTGGAAAGTGTTTCTGGAGGGTTCTATGTGTAAATTATTAATCAAGAATTGTAGTTGATTGCTTTAACAAACAGGAGAATACCAAGTGTTGTTCCATTGAAAAATTTTACTGACAAAACCATCACCAAAAAATATTTTCTTCAAAATTCTGCTTTTGTCATCAACATTCCATTTTCGCAGATTTTCAGTTATTGAATACTACACTTTTCAATCTTCAGACAATTTTTAGTTTCTTCTCTTTCAAAAGAGGAATACTTCCCCGTTCTTTATTTACAATGCTGAGGGCTGAAAACATGATTGAATTTTTTTGTGCAAGTGGAAACCAATTAATTCAGAGAACTTGAAAACCATTGTGTTCCTAATCCCAGCAGGGATACCATGATATTTTTAGAGAGAAGCATTTTTACCATACAGGGCGGTCTGCCATCAGCAGACATGTGGACTTCAATCGCTTGGCCTTTGTTCGCCTATCCGGGAATGGGTTGCGCTGTTTAATGGAGATAACCCTGGTACTTGAAGACATAATTTAGTCTGAACGGGTTCTACTTGCGTGAGCGTGATATCCGATTATCCGTGAAGAGGCGTCGGCTGTATAATTGCTTGTCCTCTCGAAAGATCTTCGAGGGGACAAGTAATTATTCAGTTGATCCCCGTAAACACCATGAATCAGCTATCACGTATGGTGGTTGAAGAATCTCCAACGCGATTTTTTTTTATTTTTTTTTTAATTAGCACCAGTGAATCTTTCTGAATAGCTTATTTCTATAAATTCATCTGGCTATGACAGCGTCTCAGCGGCCGAGAAAATTGAAAGCGCGGAATTTTGGTGGAGGTCTGCGGGCATGGTTAGATGTAAAAGTGAAGCTGGCTGTTCGACGATGGATTTCGCTGGAGAAGCTCTCGCACGATGCCGATTCAGTGTGTTCACCACAATGGGTCTCTTGCAGTTTGTCGTCCTCTCTCCACTCGCATAGGGTGATTTAGAAAGAATGAGTTTGTATAGACAATTTTGTTAACTTACCAAGTGGCCGTGATTCGACTAAGAGATGCCATCAACGTCGTGTTTGTGGAAGATCTGCCGAGACGAAAAGGTGCCATTTACCTGGAGATTCCGCCGAAATCGAGATAAAAAGGTATGTCATTGCAGTTGGAATCGGGTAAAGTGACCTCTTTTATCGTGACATTTCCCTTATTACGTCAGATAAAGCTTGATAGAGTCCACCCCCCACACCGAGTCATTTGTCTGGATTGAATCCGACAATTTCGGGAAAATGAGGTTTTGTGCTCCGAAAATTCTATTGGAATCTACAATTATTCACGCTTCATTCGGCATTGAAAATGACATGATTGAATTTAATTCTTTACTTGAACCGTCATCATATTAGTAACTGTCTATATACAGACATGTATGATTTATTTTTCCATTGGCAAAGCGTAAACTGTTTTATGGTTTCGCATTGCAGAAAAATTTGTTTTGATTATCTTTGTTGAATATGGTAGATTTTTTCTGTCTATTTGTGCTGTTTACAGTCACATATTGTTCTTAAAATTCTACTTGTATTTTATGATTCAAACGAATGTTTTGTAAATTATTTAAGCAGAATTTCTCGTTTCTATTTTCTAATAAATGTTTTTAGTATTTCATGAATACTTAGAAGAAAAAAGTGAAGTGACATTGATTTGGTATAACTTTTTTTAGTAAATATTTTGCATTCATTCATCAAATGCGACTTTTTAAATTTAAACAAGACTAAAGAATTTAAATTTTTAATCTATGTATGGTTTTGTTTTTCCCTTAAATTAACGGTTTTTCCTTTTTTAGAAAAAAAGTCTTTCCTTGTCTTGTATTATGTTGCATTTATCATGATTAATGAGTTCCTTAGAGGCAACAAATCTTTTGTGTTTCTTCTATTTCATAAAAGGGTTTTTTTCCTTCTTGTAATTGAATTATTTTCATCCGATTAGTAGCAGTTAAGCTAACGCTAATTATGATGCATAGTTTCATTAAGTATTTATCTCTTTTCTTGTTCAATTCCTTCATCTATTTATTTTTCAGCAAAGCAAGGAGTGGTTTCTTTTTGGGAGAAAATGTATGCCTATATCTGAAATTTGCACGACTGTTTTAAACTTTGGTCGGATGCATGACACAATTTGACTTCGTGAATTCGCTTTTTCGGACAAATTTAGATACTTTTCTTGCATTGATCCCTGCCTAAAGAATTCCGTTATGATTTGGTGTAGACGTCTTATTGTTTGACTAGAAGATAAAGCCGGTTGTAGAGGTGATTACAACGGCCGCTGGGAAAAACATTCAACAAAAATATGTCTGCACTCAATATAGTTAATATTTGTCCACTTAAAATAAATAACTTCAATTTTATTATATATTGCAATCGGAATTGCATTTTCCTCTAAAAACATGCGAAAACTTTCGTTTCGCTGGGAACATCTCGTATATCAATGTTTCAAGCAGAGGAAATCACTTTATCGGTTGAAAAGTTAAACTAGCTAATCTAGAAAAACTATTTTTAAACGCATTCCGAATTTTCCCTGTAAAGCCTGCTACCATGACTTCAGTATGACGTCATTATCACTTGAGACACCTAATTTTGTCACGCTATGATTTACGTTTTTTACTCTTGGAAATAAAATTGAGCTGAAAATAGCGAACAATCGCTTGAAAATAAGAAACGGGTGGATTTTCACATTTTTACAGTTACGCAGATTATTTTCTTGATTTTTTTCTACATATTTATGAAGAATTTCAAGCGGATGGTACAAATGATGTAGATTTTGTTACGTTTTTATGCTTAACTTTTTAATCTTTTTGCAATAATGTTAGTAAAAGTTTTATCTTCGAGTGGTTGCCCCAGAATTGTTACAGAGTCACTGAGTCAGGGATCAAGCCTAAGTATATGGTAAGTAATGACATACAAATTTTATCTCCTCCCCCTTCCCAGCTGTTGATTGTACTGTGTCAACCTGCGAATAGTCAGAAAATTTTTACTAAAGGCCAACGTAGACTCACGTGCGTTTCAGTACGCTAGAATGAAAACTCTATCTATTTTTCAGTATCTGGAAGACGGATTGCGGAGGAAAGCCCCATTGTGTGCTTGGCGTGCTTTTGTGGTTTCACGGGTTATCCTTTGTTGGCGAATCCCGACTGCTCAATAAATTCTTCGCCCCTGCACTCCCCCACCCCCCTTTTACAAAGCCTGCGCGTGCGAATTGACCATTAAAAAACCCCCAATCGCACGTGAGTCTACATTAGCCTTAACGGATGATGAGGGAGAGAGGGTGTGAACCTAACATGTTCAAAAGTAAGAGTAGCGGGATTTCTTCGGATTTTGAAAAAATAGTTATTTTAAATAGACGATTTGCTAAACAAAGCAGGGGAAAGTACAGGACCCCCCGCCCCCACTTCCTGCTATGCTCATGGAGTTACAACTTATATTATTTATTACAACTTACATTAAGTATAAATGTACGTTGTTATAAGTTGTAAATCTGGGCATAGTACGGAGCGGAACTCTTATAACTCGGAAATCCACTGCCCAGATCTTTTTTTAATAAAACAGCAGTAGTAGATAAATGACAGTTCTGCCCAGGGGCAGCCATGTTAATTGTGGGCAACTGTATAACTGCTTTCCCTGGGTTGAGCGGGGAAGGGGGGCGTGGTCGGACCGGATGTGGGGAGCGGAAGTTCGAAGGGTTGATAAGAATTTTTTTCCTTTTTTTCAGATAAGGGGACTTGTAATTTTTTCAGACTTTAAGATATTTTTCAAATAAGGGTACTTGTAATTTTTTTCAGATTGTGACATATTTTTTAAATAAGGGGACTTGTAATTTTTTCAGACTTTAAGATATTTTTCAAATAAGGGTACTTGTAATTTTTTTCAGATTGTGACATATTTTTCAAATAAGGGGACTTGTAATTTTTTCAGACTTTAAGATATTTCTCAAATAAGAGGACTTGGAAAAATTTTCAGACTTTAACAATTTTTTAAATAAGGAGACTTGTAATTTTTTCAGACTTTAACATTTAGTATCAAAATAAGCGACTTTGACATAATTTTAAATAAGCTATATGAATTAAACCTGAAATAAAAAATATTATTATAAAATGAGGACCCACCAGCCGCCCGGTAGAACTCGTCTACCGCCTCATTTCAAATAAAAATTTTTACTATGCTTTTCCACGTCACGCTAGCCTCGCATGAATGGAGACAGGGCGTAGCACAGAGGATGCGTTGTTGTTTTTGTTTCTTTAAATAATAATTAACTATGTGGAGCAAAGAAATGAACAATATCCCCAGGAGGATTTAGTTTTCTTTACCATTTAGTAATAGAACCAATGCAAATTGAATAAATGCTGCTTAATACATACTTCTAATTTTTGTATACCGTTTAAGATTATAGCATATATTTAATAAGTAACAGTTTACTAGAATATTAAAGTAGGGTTTAGGATACCCATACATTTTCTACAAATTTCTTCTACTGTTAGGGAAGTGAGAAAATTATACCATAGAACGATTTTAGTACCTATAGTTTTTACAAATAATGATTTAGATAATGTATGAACTTTTTTTTTTTTTTTTTTTTGTCTTAAGAGATTTTTACCCAAGTTCTAATTTTAAGTTAAATAAGTAATTTTACAACAAATTTTTTTTAATTAATTTTACAACAATTTTTTTTTAATTAATTTTACAACAAATATTTTTTTTAATCAAGAGTTAATTTATTTTTTAACCAAGTTTTAATTTTAAGTTAAATAATTTTACAACAAATATTTTTTAATCAAATGTTTTTAATTTATCAAGAAAAAATTTTAATCAAGTGTTTTTAATTTATCAAGAAAAAAAATTTTAATCAAGAGTTTTAATTTTTTGTATACCGTATTTTTGTTAAGTAGCCGTTTAACATTAAAGTAGAATATCAATACATTTAATCTACTGTTAGGGAAGTGAGAAAATTATACCATAGAAAGATTTTTACAAATAATGATATAGTCTTATATTTTATTGCGAGAAAACCACTTTACCCATATATCCCCCAAAACTCAAGTTTTTGTATACGAAATGCATGAATACGCGTTAGATCCCCTTAGAAAGTCTACCTACCAAGGCACCCCTCATCCTAGGCAGATACCCCGCGTGCAGGTTTGCCTTAAAACACAAACAAACAAAGTATTTATCTAAACATTTTTTCTTACCCACACATTTCTGATAGATTTTAGACAGCGATTATACTAGCTTATATTTTCTATAGATCAATTAGAGAAAAAATTGCATTTTTAGTAATCCTACAAAATATTTTTACTGTATATCACAAGTAGAGTAACTTGATTTATAGAATTTCAATACGATACGAGTTAGATTGTTTATGTGCAACACTCATTTCAGTTTGACTATGAAAGCATAATTTTATACATGCATTAATATTTTTAGAGGTATGCACTTAGCATATTTTATAGAAAGGCGAGTTTAACTAGCACAAACTTTTAGACTAGATAGTACTATTGTTAGAAAGTTGAACTATTGGAAATAAAAATTGAAGATCCGTTTTAGCACAGTTTTATACTGCATGTACATAAATATCTTTCAATACTTAGATAGTTTAAATCACAAATCATTACTTAAACTAAAAAATACAAGGTTTTTACTTACTTACTTGAAGCCACATCGTGCTAAATCTTCGAGTCTCTGGACAAAGTACCAACATCTATACGGCTAGCAAGTACGGAAACTAGAGTAATGATTTAAAATACATTAACTCTAAGTTCCGTCCCAGCTGACCAATATCAAGACATTACTATTTTTGTCTTCATATGCTGAAATAGGTATATTATTTTGACACTAAAAACAAAATAACACATTTGAAGATATTAAACGCTTTAAAAGTAATTTTTTTTCTTATAACAATTTACCAGATTCACAATGCTATTTTATGTAGGATAAAATTAGTTAGCAAGCGAAAATGTAATCTTAATTAGAATTTACTGAAATACAGATGCCTTCTTTTCTATTAGGAGAAAGCCCTCAAACCCAAGTTTTTGTATACAAACTGCATAAAGTACTTCTACCGATAATGCCTATTGCTATTAATTACACTGGATTACCCACTTAAAATTTCGCAAAACACCAAAATACAGAAAAACATGCATTAACAATAACCAAAAAAAAATCACACTTAAAAGTACAACACATCAAAAGTGCAACTATAAGAACCACATAATTATTTTTAATTAGAATTACGGTATCAACTTATATGTAAGTAAAATAATAGAAAATATTACACTTACCCTGTACTTGTACACGCGAGAGGCGAAAATAATAATAATATTTAAATAATTCACAAATATATCCACAGCATAAGAAGAGCACATGCCCCTAGTACAGCTGATAAGAAATTTAGAGATAAGAAAGTGCCTTGAGGCTCTACAGAGCCGGCTAAATAACAGTAGGCCAGTTTGCCGATAACATAAAACCAGGGAGGGTGCTAGGGGAATACCGAATTGTGGGGACACGTGTTTCATTCTACGTTCAAAAATGGGGACTTATGGATTAAGATCATGTTAGATTAAAGCCATTTCAATAAACATTTATCCTTTTTGTAAACATGGGCATTATATCCTAAATTAAAATATCAAAGTTAAGCTACAACGATTAATATATTTTACGTAGTTTAGGAAACTAATGAATCATTAAATTAATTTCTGTGAAACAATCAGCAAAGATCATTGTACTAAAGCAAATTATTTTTGTTAAGTTTTGATAAATAACAGTAATAAATTATAGGCATTGCAGATGAATGAGTATTCACGTATAAAATAGGTATTAAAATTATTGTTTAAAACAATTTTTAGAATAATAAACTAAAATTTTTATTTAATAAAGTCATAAACTAAAATTATTAATTAAAACTTGTTAATAAATTAAACATATCAAAATTTTTACACTCAATTTTTTTATACACTTAAATTTTACAAAGATATCCTTTTAATAAATTCATAAACTAAAACAATTTTTACAATAATAAACTAAAATATTTATTTAATAAATTCATAAACTGAAATTATTAATGAAAACCTGTTAATAAACTAAACTGATTACTCTAAAAGATAGCTAATCACAACATATATCAGAAAAAATATAAGCAATTATAATACCTGAAAAATACCGGACAACACTCTTGTTGCATGCGGACAAAACATCTGTTTGCACGGCTAAAGAATTCTTAGGTATCCGTTGCAGGAGAACTTACCTACGCCCAACCTACAAACTCTACAAATTTAACGGCAACTGATTTTCTCTTATCAGGTATCACAGATCAGATAAGAGATAAGGAAGTGACATGCGCAGAAGACACGTGATAGTGACGTGTGCAAATCTGTGTTGATTGAATATCCGGTAGGTTTCTGGCAGGATGTACTATTTGCAATTAGGGGCAACTCTTTGTAACAGGCTAAGACAAGTTAGATGATGCAATATCTACTGGGTTGAGAAAGTTTTAAGGTAGAGGGCGCTTGGGTAATCACGTGATTTTTTAAAGAATCAGTATAGAGACATTTTAGTTAGATAAAGTGGCCAGGTGTGTGTTGCGAGACTCTCTTTACACTGTGTGCGCCTATACTTAAGACGTGTGTTTTAATTGATTTTTCGCCGAGTTTCAAAAATGTCTTTGCTTGAATCGATCGAAAATAACTTTAACATTGAATACACTCCCGAGTTTTATACTCAAAGTGATGCTGATGTGTTGCTGCAAGAAATAATACAATTGCCTTTAGATGTAAAGCCTCTGCAAAGTAGTGAAAAGAAAATTTCCTCGACCCGTAAAGTAATTACTTTTGCTGATGAAGGAATCAATTACAGTTTACCTGGAGCAACAGTCACTGTTTACTCTTGGATACCCATTTTGCAAAAAATACGTGAAGATCTACAGAAAGTGACAAATTATGAATTTAATATGGTACAAGTGAACTTTGGCTCTGAAGAACAACCTAAAATTGAAGACGGTAACTACGAAGATTTTAATCTGGACCTATCATCAGGTGTATGCATTCTAAGTTTTGGATCTAAACGAACTTTGGATTTTAAACCAGCGAACTGTGAAACCACTACCATTAAATTAGAACATGGCTCAATGTGTAAGATATATCCCCCAACCAACAAACTTTTAACGCATGGTATTCCTTCTGAACCTTATGTGACAGACCCGCACATTCACCTTACATTTGCCAAAATGTACATTTATGAGCCTTCCCCGAAAAGGGCAAAGTTGGACAATTGGACGGACGATCTTTACCATAGCTTATATGCTTCTGTAAATAGTACATGGCACTTGGAAAGACTTATCTACGTTTCACTTCACGATGAAAGAACTGACTTGAAGATCCATATTAGACAATTTATTCAGAATGTCCAATTAGACTATATACCAACTGGTCAGGGAGTCGTGATGAACCCTTCCACATGGATCGAATTTATTGTAAAACTATTAGATTTTAATATAGGTCATAGCAATAGCTCTTTTATTTGTAATAATCAATTATCTGTATTTCATGATGATGGAAAATGCATCTTACAACAAATTTACAAAACCGGAGATTCATTCTCGTTAAATCCAATTTCCTTAACACTTTTAAATGATCAAGTAAAAAAACTTTGCGAAATGAGAAATGAAATATTGGAATGCATTTTAAAAACGCTATATACGACGACCCTACCCCATTTAATTTTAAAATTAAAGCCGCAAAAATGTAACCGTGAACCCCATTGTAATTATGATGAGGCGAAACAACAATTAATGGATATAGTACATCAGGAAATTTTTAAAAACATAGGCCGGGTTCAGGATCATCCTTCGCAAAGGATACATGCTTGCTCGAATAGAACACATGTTGATGAGAGAGAGGGTCTTATAAGTAGTAAAGCATGGTTTACGGTTGACATGCCGTATATTGCAAGAGAGATATGCGAGAACAAATGTACTTGTCATTATGACGGAGAATTTTTTTCAAACATTTTCATTGAAGACTATATGAAGTATCTTCAAAATGTGCTATTTAATACATTTTTTCAACCGTTTTCAGATTTTGCTAATTCCAAGGATGACAAAACATGTGTAATTATGTGATGTTATTGGTGTATAACTAGTATTGCCATTGTAAAAAATATATTAAAACCATGTGATTATGAGAAAAGGTATGCTTGCTTCTACAACAGTAAGATTTTACTCACTTGTGCATGCTTAGTTATAGAATACTCATTGAAAAGTTGCTATTTTCTTAATTGTGTAAATAGTTTGTGTAATTTAAAATATATTTTTGTAAATAAATAAGTTTAAATACGAAAAGTTTTCTGTGTTTTCTTTATGTGTACGTGTGTGTTGAGTACTTGCAAAATAAAAATCTATAAAATTTTACTGCAGCAAAAAGTGGTAAAGGTAGACATGTTTTAAGATTCTCGTGTTATACTTATCTTTTTTATACACTACAAGGTAAAAAGTTAGAAATTTAACAAAATTTATTGAAGCATGTACTATGGAAACATTAATCTACTACATAGAAATAAAATGTTTTGATTAAAATCATAAACTTAAGTGTGATAGGTAAATTGTGTTACATGAGAATTCCCAAAGCACTAATTTTTTATAAAATGAACTTAGCTAAAAAAGTTAGTTTCCATAATTTTATAACTTAATCGATTTTACAGGTTTTTCAAAAATAAAGTTATCTTAGTATTTTTAAATAAAGATTTTTTGAGGTGTTCTTTAATGTAAAGATCTTACCACATTTTACTTGAAGTAACAGAATATTTTAAATCAGACACTATGTTTTTAAAACATCAGAGTATTAACTTAGCATATTTTTGTAATTTTTATTAAGTAATGGGCTTGAATATTTTTATGAGAAATATCCACCAAGTGCACATGTTACACATTTTAGTGATTGAGATGGTTATGCTTACAAATTTTAAATAAATATGCTCTTACTTTTATAGATGTTACTTGTTCAAACTAAGTATACTTTTGATTCTTGAAATAAACTAACAGATCTGTACTTTGAACATTTTATTGAAGTGTTGAACTTTGGTATTTTTCGAATGTTACGAACTTGATACATTTTTTCTGAAGTGCTAGATATGTGAAATTGTCTTTTTAGAAACATTGAATTATTCAACTTAGTGCATTTCAGTTACTCTTTCAAGATAACGGACTTAGAATTTTTTACAATGCTTGCAAATATTTTTAAATAACATTCTTAAAAATTATCAGTAACTACTAAAAAGAAATAAACAAATTAATATATTATTTAAAAATATTTGCAAGCATTGTAAAAAATTCTAAGTCCGTTATCTTGAAAGAGTAACTGAAATGCACTAAGTTGAATAATTCAATGTTTCTAAAAAGACAATTTCACATATCTAGCACTTCAGAAAAAATGTATCAAGTTCGTAACATTCGAAAAATACCAAAGTTCAACACTTCAATAAAATGTTCAAAGTACAGATCTGTTAGTTTATTTCAAGAATCAAAAGTATACTTAGTTTGAACAAGTAACATCTATAAAAGTAAGAGCATATTTATTTAAAATTTGTAAGCATAACCATCGCAATCACTAAAATGTGTAACATGTGCACTTGGTGGATATTTCTCATAAAAATATTCAAGCCCATTACTTAATAAAAATTACAAAAATATGCTAAGTTAATACTCTGTGGTTTAAAAACATAGTGTCTGATTTAAAATATTCTGTTACTTCAAGTAAAATGTGGTAAGATCTTTACATTAAAGAACACCTCAAAAAATCTTTATTTAAAAATACTAAGATAACTTTATTTTTGAAAAACCTGTAAAATCGATTAAGTTATAAAATTATGGAAACTAACTTTTTTAGCTAAGTTCATTTTATAAAAAATTAGTGCTTTGGGAATTCTCATGTAACACAATTTACCTATCACACTTAAGTTTATGATTTTAATCAAAACATTTTATTTCTATGTAGTAGATTAATGTTTCCATAGTACATGCTTCAATAAATTTTGTTAAATTTCTAACTTTTTACCTTGTAGTGTATAAAAAAGATAAGTATAACACGAGAATCTTAAAACATGTCTACCTTTACCACTTTTTGCTGCAGTAAAATTTTATAGATTTTTATTTTGCAAGTACTCAACACACACGTACACATAAAGAAAACACAGAAAACTTTTCGTATTTAAACTTATTTATTTACAAAAATATATTTTAAATTACACAAACTATTTACACAATTAAGAAAATAGCAACTTTTCAATGAGTATTCTATAACTAAGCATGCACAAGTGAGTAAAATCTTACTGTTGTAGAAGGAAGCATACCTTTTCTACAATGGTTTTAATATATTTTTTACAATGGCAATACTAGTTATACACCAATAACATCACATAATTACACATGTTTTGTCATCCTTGGAATTAGCAAAATCTGAAAACGGTTGAAAAAATGTATTAAATAGCACATTTTGAAGATACTTCATATAGTCTTCAATGAAAATGTTTGAAAAAAATTCTCCGTCATAATGACAAGTACATTTGTTCTCGCATATCTCTCTTGCAATATACGGCATGTCAACCGTAAACCATGCTTTACTACTTATAAGACCCTCTCTCTCATCAACATGTGTTCTATTCGAGCAAGCATGTATCCTTTGCGAAAGATGATCCTGAACCCGGCCTATGTTTTTAAAAATTTCCTGATGTACTATATCCATTAATTGTTGTTTCGCCTCATCATAATTACAATGGGGTTCACGGTTACATTTTTGCGGCTTTAATTTTAAAATTAAATGGGGTAGGGTCGTCGTATATAGCGTTTTTAAAATGCATTCCAATATTTCATTTCTCATTTCGCAAAGTTTTTTTACTTGATCATTTAAAAGTGTTAAGGAAATTGGATTTAACGAGAATGAATCTCCGGTTTTGTAAATTTGTTGTAAGATGCATTTTCCATCATCATGAAATACAGATAATTGATTATTACAAATAAAAGAGCTATTGTTATGACCTATATTAAAATCTAATAGTTTTACAATAAATTCGATCCATGTGGAAGGGTTCATCACGACTCCCTGACCAGTTGGTATATAGTCTAATTGGACATTCTGAATAAATTGTCTAATATGGATCTTCAAGTCAGTTCTTTCATCGTGAAGTGAAACGTAGATAAGTCTTTCCAAGTGCCATGTACTATTTACAGAAGCATATAAGCTATGGTAAAGATCGTCCGTCCAATTGTCCAACTTTGCCCTTTTCGGGGAAGGCTCATAAATGTACATTTTGGCAAATGTAAGGTGAATGTGCGGGTCTGTCACATAAGGTTCAGAAGGAATACCATGCGTTAAAAGTTTGTTGGTTGGGGGATATATCTTACACATTGAGCCATGTTCTAATTTAATGGTAGTGGTTTCACAGTTCGCTGGTTTAAAATCCAAAGTTCGTTTAGATCCAAAACTTAGAATGCATACACCTGATGATAGGTCCAGATTAAAATCTTCGTAGTTACCGTCTTCAATTTTAGGTTGTTCTTCAGAGCCAAAGTTCACTTGTACCATATTAAATTCATAATTTGTCACTTTCTGTAGATCTTCACGTATTTTTTGCAAAATGGGTATCCAAGAGTAAACAGTGACTGTTGCTCCAGGTAAACTGTAATTGATTCCTTCATCAGCAAAAGTAATTACTTTACGGGTCGAGGAAATTTTCTTTTCACTACTTTGCAGAGGCTTTACATCTAAAGGCAATTGTATTATTTCTTGCAGCAACACATCAGCATCACTTTGAGTATAAAACTCGGGAGAGTATTCAATGTTAAAGTTATTTTCGATCGATTCAAGCAAAGACATTTTTGAAACTCGGCGAAAAATCAATTAAAACACACGTCTTAAGTATAGGCGCACACAGTGTAAAGAGAGTCTCGCAACACACACCTGGCCACTTTATCTAACTAAAATGTCTCTATACTGATTCTTTAAAAAATCACGTGATTACCCAAGCGCCCTCTACCTTAAAACTTTCTCAACCCAGTAGATATTGCATCATCTAACTT
The DNA here is from genome assembly GCA_038373885.1 of Cheiracanthium punctorium. Taxonomy (NCBI): domain Eukaryota; kingdom Metazoa; phylum Arthropoda; class Arachnida; order Araneae; family Cheiracanthiidae; genus Cheiracanthium; species Cheiracanthium punctorium. The sequence goes on from JAWZYV010003088.1 coordinate 517,227, forward strand.
GTCTTAGCCTGTTACAAAGAGTTGCCCCTAATTGCAAATAGTACATCCTGCCAGAAACCTACCGGATATTCAATCAACACAGATTTGCACACGTCACTATCACGTGTCTTCTGCGCATGTCACTTCCTTATCTCTTATCTGATCTGTGATACCTGATAAGAGAAAATCAGTTGCCGTTAAATTTGTAGAGTTTGTAGGTTGGGCGTAGGTAAGTTCTCCTGCAACGGATACCTAAGAATTCTTTAGCCGTGCAAACAGATGTTTTGTCCGCATGCAACAAGAGTGTTGTCCGGTATTTTTCAGGTATTATAATTGCTTATATTTTTTCTGATATATGTTGTGATTAGCTATCTTTTAGAGTAATCAGTTCAGTTTATTAACAGGTTTTCATTAATAATTTCAGTTTATGAATTTATTAAATAAATATTTTAGTTTATTATTGTAAAAATTGTTTTAGTTTATGAATTTATTAAAAGGATATCTTTGTAAAATTTAAGTGTATAAAAAAATTGAGTGTAAAAATTTTGATATGTTTAATTTATTAACAAGTTTTAATTAATAATTTTAGTTTATGACTTTATTAAATAAAAATTTTAGTTTATTATTCTAAAAATTGTTTTAAACAATAATTTTAATACCTATTTTATACGTGAATACTCATTCATCTGCAATGCCTATAATTTATTACTGTTATTTATCAAAACTTAACAAAAATAATTTGCTTTAGTACAATGATCTTTGCTGATTGTTTCACAGAAATTAATTTAATGATTCATTAGTTTCCTAAACTACGTAAAATATATTAATCGTTGTAGCTTAACTTTGATATTTTAATTTAGGATATAATGCCCATGTTTACAAAAAGGATAAATGTTTATTGAAATGGCTTTAATCTAACATGATCTTAATCCATAAGTCCCCATTTTTGAACGTAGAATGAAACACGTGTCCCCACAATTCGGTATTCCCCTAGTACCCTCCCTGGTTTTATGTTATCGGCAAACTGGGCCTACTGTTATTTAGCCGGCTCTGTAGAGCCTCAAGGCACTTTCTTATCTCTAAATTTCTTATCAGCTGTACTAGGGGCATGTGCTCTTCTTATGCTGTGGATATATTTGTGAATTATTTAAATATTATTATTATTTTCGCCTCTCGCGTGTACAAGTACAGGGTAAGTGTAATATTTTCTATTATTTTACTTACATATAAGTTGATACCGTAATTCTAATTAAAAATAATTATGTGGTTCTTATAGTTGCACTTTTGATGTGTTGTACTTTTAAGTGTGATTTTTTTTTTGGTTATTGTTAATGCATGTTTTTCTGTATTTTGGTGTTTTGCGAAATTTTAAGTGGGTAATCCAGTGTAATTAATAGCAATAGGCATTATCGGTAGAAGTACTTTATGCAGTTTGTATACAAAAACTTGGGTTTGAGGGCTTTCTCCTAATAGAAAAGAAGGCATCTGTATTTCAGTAAATTCTAATTAAGATTACATTTTCGCTTGCTAACTAATTTTATCCTACATAAAATAGCATTGTGAATCTGGTAAATTGTTATAAGAAAAAAAATTACTTTTAAAGCGTTTAATATCTTCAAATGTGTTATTTTGTTTTTAGTGTCAAAATAATATACCTATTTCAGCATATGAAGACAAAAATAGTAATGTCTTGATATTGGTCAGCTGGGACGGAACTTAGAGTTAATGTATTTTAAATCATTACTCTAGTTTCCGTACTTGCTAGCCGTATAGATGTTGGTACTTTGTCCAGAGACTCGAAGATTTAACATGATGTGGCTTCAAGTAAGTAAGTAAAAACCTTGTATTTTTTAGTTTAAGTAATGATTTGTGATTTAAACTATCTAAGTATTGAAAGATATTTATGTGCATGCAGTATAAAACTGTGCTAAAACGGATCTTCAATTTTTATTTCCAATAGTTCAACTTTCTAACAATAGTACTATCTAGTCTAAAAGTTTGTGCTAGTTAAACTCGCCTTTCTATAAAATATGCTAAGTGCATACCTCTAAAAATATTAATGCATGTATAAAATTATGCTTTCATAGTCAAACTGAAATGAGTGTTGCACATAAACAATCTAACTCGTATCGTATTGAAATTCTATAAATCATGTTACTCTACTTGTGATATACAATTCGTATCGTATTCAAACTCTATAAATCATGGTACTCTACTTGTGATATACAGTAAAAATATTTTGTAGGATTACTAAAAATGCAATTTTTTCTCTAATTGATCTATAGAAAATATAAGCTAGTATAATCGCTGTCTAAAATTTATCAAAAATGTGTTGGTAAGAAAAAATGTTTAGATAAATACTTTGTTTGTTTGTGTTTTAAGGCAAACCTGCACGCGGGGTATCTGCCTAGGATGAGGGGTGCCTTGGTAGGAAGACTTTCTAAGGGGATCTAACGCGTATTCATGCATTTCGTATACAAAAACTTGAGTTTTGGGGGATATATGGGTAAAGTGGTTTTCTCGCAATAAAATATAAGACTATATCATTATTTGTAAAAATCTTTCTATGGTATAATTTTCTCACTTCCCTAACAGTAGATTAAATGTATTGATATTCTACTTTAATGTTAAACGGCTACTTAACAAAAATACGGTATACAAAAAATTAAAACTCTTGATTAAAATTTTTTTTCTTGATAAATTAAAAACACTTGATTAAAATTTTTTCTTGATAAATTAAAAACATTTGATTAAAAAATATTTGTTGTAAAATTATTTAACTTAAAATTAAAACTTGGTTAAAAAATAAATTAACTCTTGATTAAAAAAAATATTTGTTGTAAAATTAATTAAAAAAAAATTGTTGTAAAATTAATTAAAAAAAATTTGTTGTAAAATTACTTATTTAACTTAAAATTAGAACTTGGGTAAAAATCTCTTAAGACAAAAAAAAAAAAAAAAAAAAAGTTCATACATTATCTAAATCATTATTTGTAAAAACTATAGGTACTAAAATCGTTCTATGGTATAATTTTCTCACTTCCCTAACAGTAGAAGAAATTTGTAGAAAATGTATGGGTATCCTAAACCCTACTTTAATATTCTAGTAAACTGTTACTTATTAAATATATGCTATAATCTTAAACGGTATACAAAAATTAGAAGTATGTATTAAGCAGCATTTATTCAATTTGCATTGGTTCTATTACTAAATGGTAAAGAAAACTAAATCCTCCTGGGGATATTGTTCATTTCTTTGCTCCACATAGTTAATTATTATTTAAAGAAACAAAAACAACAACGCATCCTCTGTGCTACGCCCTGTCTCCATTCATGCGAGGCTAGCGTGACGTGGAAAAGCATAGTAAAAATTTTTATTTGAAATGAGGCGGTAGACGAGTTCTACCGGGCGGCTGGTGGGTCCTCATTTTATAATAATATTTTTTATTTCAGGTTTAATTCATATAGCTTATTTAAAATTATGTCAAAGTCGCTTATTTTGATACTAAATGTTAAAGTCTGAAAAAATTACAAGTCTCCTTATTTAAAAAATTGTTAAAGTCTGAAAATTTTTCCAAGTCCTCTTATTTGAGAAATATCTTAAAGTCTGAAAAAATTACAAGTCCCCTTATTTGAAAAATATGTCACAATCTGAAAAAAATTACAAGTACCCTTATTTGAAAAATATCTTAAAGTCTGAAAAAATTACAAGTCCCCTTATTTAAAAAATATGTCACAATCTGAAAAAAATTACAAGTACCCTTATTTGAAAAATATCTTAAAGTCTGAAAAAATTACAAGTCCCCTTATCTGAAAAAAAGGAAAAAAATTCTTATCAACCCTTCGAACTTCCGCTCCCCACATCCGGTCCGACCACGCCCCCCTTCCCCGCTCAACCCAGGGAAAGCAGTTATACAGTTGCCCACAATTAACATGGCTGCCCCTGGGCAGAACTGTCATTTATCTACTACTAACAGCAAAGGATGAAGAATTGACTCGGGTCTCTTTTCTCGGTGTCACGACCTGTTGTTACTCACTCATGTGACGCGACGCTGCCCGCTCTGCGTGCGACTTCATTTCTTTCGCCAGAATCGTCAGGCGTCACTTCCCGTTGTAACCAGCCAGCCTCTCTGACAGGGGTGACTGACCCCCCCTGCCGACTTCATGCGAGATAGTTTTTCGCGTTTACCACACACACGAGCTTGTTTACATGAAAGCTTGGTTTTAAAAAAATGCAGCGCCTGAAAAGAAGTCTTTTTCTCCGGTTGCTTGGTTCTGATGTAGATTGAAGTTCTGTTTATGTGCTTGTAACATGACAAAGTTTATAGCTTCCTTAGCTCCCCCCCCCCTCTCACTTTAAACTTTGTGACTAACTGATGTTGTTAATGTTTTTAACATGATGTAAATTACCAAACATATTTAACCTTTTAAGGTTAACTTTGATTATAGGATTTTAAGAATGCAGAAAGAGGGATCCAGGGGAAAAAGGAAGAACTAAGTCAAACATTATTACAGACGCGCATTTCTAGTGTGAACTAGTTTTATTAAAACTATTTATTATCGTGTTTACTCGCGTAATAGTCGCATCCCCCGTTTTGAAGCAGAATAAAATAGCTTTAGAGTTACAGTATTATGTAGATTTTCCCCGCATAATATTCGCAGCTAGACTTTCACCATGAAAAAATGGCAAAAAAATGCGACTATTACGCGAGTAAACACGGTAAATCGAACGCTATGATTCCGTCTAGTGCTGAAGTTGAACGCCTTTTTTTCCACGGGAAAATATGGGCGAAATAACGTCGTTGTCGAATGGCAGTTTTAAATTGATTAAAAGCTATGAAGGGAAAAAAGGATCCAAACAAAATGATGAGACCAATTGAATTTTTTTCTCTCTCCAGATACAAGTTTTTTTTTATTTTCCTTCTATAAACCTCAAATATTTATTCTTATCCCCTACCTGTTTACATTTCCGCTCCTATTTAATATTTAATATATATATATATTAAATATTAAATAGGCTTAGCTTTGGCAACACATACTAATTGTTCAAATAAAATCTCCATGTGCTCAAGGTCTGGTATGTAAAATTATCTTTCTAATTTTTGTTATCTTTTTGATTTCTTCTTTCCTTTATATAGTAGGGTAGGGCCCAGATGTGTGGAGTTAATATCTCTTCTGATATGCCACACAACCGAAACCCTACTATTTGGTTTGCTGTAAATTATAATCCACTGTTTGTGGCCCCTGAAGATGGTGACAGTGGTTATAATTTCCGTTCCATTATATTATCACAATAATTCTTGCACTTTATTTGGATTCAAAATCTGGTTTCTAATTCTTGCTAATAGCTGTTATTTTTATGAGAGATCTGTCTTAGTATGTTTTGTGTTTTACTTGTTAGTTATATATATATACGACAAATATTTCGCTTACCAGAGTCGGCCAAAATTGATAAATATTATTATAAGCATGTGTTTTACTTAACAATTAAATAAAGTATTGTACAAATATGATTTTTAGTTAGAAGGATATTTACTTCAGATTATTTTTTAATAAATTTAATATAAGTAGATCGGCAGTAGTGTCTCGCAGACCAGGGATGGGAAACAGTGTGCTAAATTACTTTTTTTTTTTTCTGTATACCAAAGCCAAGCCTCTTCTATACATATATAGGTAAGCAGTAGCGGATGCAGAAATTTTTTAGGGGCTAAATTTTTAAAAAAGCTTATTTCACCCAAAAAATGTACTGTAAATCAAAATTTTAGTCTAAACCAGTGTGTAAGCTTTTGGGAGGGGCTAAGGAAGTTTAGGACTCTAGAAAAAAATTGTTGGATCGATCCCTGCCCACACAAAGAAACAAAAAATTAAGGGGACACTTTTATAAATGCATTTTTTAATATTAAACTGCATGAAAATGTATTTGTGCAAGTGCTGTGCATTAAATTTTTCATAAAAATGAATTTTTTGCAGAGGTAAGGAAATTTTTAAGAAAGGTAAAAATGCTAATAAAGTGTTTTGATCCGATCTCTTACTTACCACCGATGTGGTCGCATTCAATCACTTACTTTATTCTTCTTAAATTGAGAGGTTACATCACTGCGTTCTTCGCTCAACCCCTCTGTAACCTTTCAACAAATGCTGTACAGTAAACTGTTGCTCGGTATTTTCCCCTTTAATTTTTTTCTTCTTGTTCTCTTTCTCCCCTCTTCTCTGGAGCATATATTGCAGCATAAAACAGCGGCAATTCGTGTTTTATCACTTCCTTTTCGCCAATCATTCCGTCTTGTAACCATAAAGTAGGAAAACTTTTCCGTCCGTAACGTGAAGGAAATATCCTGCCGACTTCTCCGCATCGATCCGTCTTTATCGATTTCGCATTAGCGTCCGACGTTAGTGAATTGGTTTTGCCCCCGTTCCCATCCAATATGTGCCGCTGCTACTAATACTCCCCAAGACCTGGGCTTTAGAACATGCATCTCTTTTGACAGTTGATCTTATAGAGCGTCTTTAATTTCCGAATGAATTGACTCTGTGTGTGTACTGTACATTTTGAAAAGGGAACGCCAATCGATGTCGCTGGATTCGGAATTGTGTGCATTCCTCGACTGAACTTTTGGCTAGAGTGTTTTTTGTTGAGATTAGTTTTTAACTTCAGGGAACTAGACTTTGAATTGTCCCTTACACCCTGCTAATTTAATTATGAGGTGTATTTTCGTGTCCATATTTAAATACGTCATAAGAAGGAAATGAATTTAGGAAAAAACATCCCTTCATTATTATTAAATTTTTTCTGCAAATTATTTTAAAATCTTTTTCGTTCTTTGCGTACGCATACATTATTTATGCACTTAACGGAATATTTAATATGCTTTAGCAAATAAATTAGTTAGAAATATTTTTTTCCCCACCACTCTTTTTCGGTGATTTCAAATGTAAATAAGACGATTAATTTCTTAAACAAATCAGTAGATAAATAATATTTTTTAATGGGAAAGTGAAATTTATTTTTTTATATTTGCAATAGTCCTCTCAAGAAATGCTTTACGTGAAAGATTTAAGTATGTGAATAAAATCATTTAAAAACTAAATAATTGAAATATCACAAATTTGACATTTAAATTTATATTGCAGCATTAATTACATAGTACTTTATCTGTATTTCATGTATTTATCATTCGATCTTTATTTTTAAAATATTTTTACAAATAATATCTTTATTATCACACTCAGTTTCGTTTCTAAATTATTAAAAAATAAAAATACATATTGTTTCATAGCAAATGCTGTAATAATATTTTGTAGAATTTACCTATACCTTTTTAATGTTTAAAAGAAAAAGAAATTGATTTTTAACTCAAATGAACGTGCTTAACTATGACTCCGTTTTAGATTACTTACATTATTCATTCTATTTAAATAATATTTAACATATCTGACATTATTATGCACATACAGTAGTCGTATATTAATTTAAGAATTGCATTCATGATGTCAACTGTAACGTCAGTTAACTCGGGGTGTCTCTTTTTTGCGTTTAATTTACCACATGAAAGATATAAACGCCAAGCGCATACAAATATTTCTCTTTACGCTTTCTTTTACGCAGGATATTTTTATCATCTCGACATAATCCATACACATACATAGATCATTTTATGTTTTATTCTTTTGCCCCTCAATCTCTATAAACGACTTTTAGTAAGTGAATTTGACGTCCATCCGGATGACGTCACCGGAAGTGGTGTTGTATTTCATGTTTGCCATCCAAACTCGAGTATTCTCCACTCTAATTTATCAACGCCTTTTAAAAAGAACACTTCTATTTAATTTGCTTTTTTATTTGCTGAACACTTTTTCTTTTCTTTCTCTTCTTTACTCCCATCTTTATTTTCCTTACCACAGATTAATCTTGGCCCAGATTTTCTTTCATATGTCTTTCACGGTTTTTGCGAAAGAATAGTAACTTTTTCCTCCTAGCTGCAATTTTTGTGTTGTTATTATTCTTTATTTTTTTCTTTTCTTTTCCGAAGTTGATATGACGTTATTTATAAGTTGGACTCCTTTTTTTCTATTTCGTTCGCAGTTGTCAGTCCAATTTAGTTTTTCTTCTTAAATACGTTTTAGTGAATGTGTATTCTTAAGCTGTCAATACAGAATTGCAGCAAATTCTGGGAATTCAATACAATTATATTGCTACGTATAATTTTTTTTTTTTTTGGGGGGGGGGGGCGATAAAGCCAGTGGCATAGCCAGAAATTTTTTTATTGGGGGGGGGGGGGTGTTACGGCTACCGCAACTCACGTATATGTATACGTGTGTGATAAGGGAGTGAAGAATATACATTTTGTATGGCAAAAAATTCCTCATGGGAGGGGGTTGTGTACCCCCTATTCCCCCCCCTTTGGCTACGCCACTGCCGAAAGCTAAAGAATAAAAGAAATGAACCGCTTATTTAAGATGAAGTTTCTCTGATAAGGGGGTTCAGAATAATTATATTAGCGGTGTACAGTTCTACCCCGAACTTACACGGTAAGTGGGACCGAGCGGTAACCGCGTAAGTCGGAGTCCTAATGTCGTGTATAAATACTTAATAAAATCTTCGATGATACATATGTATAACAAATTATATGGTAAAAATCATAACAAAAGTCATTTTGGAAAATAAACAAAAGACGATTGGACAAGATTTGAAAGTCGTGTAACTCCTGATTTCCGTAACGCTAGTCGAAGTATGGTATCACTGTACATTAAAAATTTTGAGTTCGGGTTTTAGTTATTTATTTTATTTTGTACGAGCCCGAAAACTTGTGATTATATCGTGAAATTTAATCTAATTAAGACTGTTAATTTATTGCTAGATATTGCTAGAATATTGTTAGGAAATTTTGCCAATCAGAATGATGATGATGTGAATGCATGCAGTTAAAACTACATATTCTGTTAGGTTAGGCTGTTATATGTTTGCAGATGGATTATGCAGATAGTGTTCTTTTTTTTTTTTTTTTTTTTGACTGTGGCTTTTACCATCATATGCTTCTTGCAAGTTATTTACTCTGCTGCCAGACTAAGGGTTGGTTTCCTTCATATTCAGGGAATTTTTACCATTCAGGGATTTTTTTTTTTTTAAGGGAGGATTGTTTTGGGCGATTTTTAAAGCAGTGGATTGAAATCGTGGCACTTTATGGGAAAACCTGAAAACCGATCTATTAACAATGCATCCAACAATCGAGAAGTTTAACGTTTTTAGTTCAATAAATGGTAGTATGTATACTGACGATTTTAACACAAGACCATAGCCAAGGGGATTTTGAGGGTTTTAATTTCCCCCCCCCTTCCCTTTCCCAAAACTTTTAGGCGCATAAATTACTATTTGTAGAAGTGAATCAGTGAGAAATTTTGTCAGTCGGGCATCATTTTTAAGCTGCAATGTATAATTCTATCGAATTAAATCATTTTAAATGATATTCTGCTGGGCGGTAGAACTTGCCGGGCAATGAATGCGCCCGGCCAGAAATGCCTGGGGAGAATGATGATGATGTGAATGCCCCCCCCCCTGTTGTATAGATAAAACTATCACATTGAAACATAAAACTTAATTCCCCATTCAGGGGCGTAGCCGAAATTTTTGAATTAGTAATGAAATTCCATCTATTTATACACATATAAGTTCATATCCCCCCCCGAAAAATGTTTCAGGCGCATATCCCCCCCCCCCCCCCCGAAAATTTTTCCTGGCCACGCGCCTGCCCCCATTAGCATTTCTGGAGACACAAAGGTTCTCTTTTCTAGAACCTTTGAAACCCCACCCATTTTAGGGATCTATGCAGACGAAATTTGGGTCCGTTTTACGGCTCCCTTCACAAAATTACAGACGATTAAAACACATTTCATTGGCATTTTACTGTATATTTTAATTTGTTTTGTAAATTATTTTAAGAAAAAAATGAATTTTACAAAACTTGGTGAGCAAATTCACAAAAATAAATAGTTTTCACAAAAATGGGACCTTGGAAAAAATTCCTGGATCGAACAATGCATTTTCAAATTTTTTTTCTTACCCGATTTTTATAGTTCACTTTATACTAGTATCTTACTTCTACAAAGTCGTTGCAATGATCGTTTTTCAATGCCAAGAGTGTTTTAAAATATATTATGTGGACTTTCAACATCGTTTTTGGATTTCCTGAGCCAGATATGCACTTGGGTGCTTTTTATTCCCACATCCAGCTACCGCCTTTTTTACCTGTCCTTGAATTAGTATTTTTCACTCTCGTCTCCTCTAGCTTATTGTAATCCGAAACTAAGTGCCACAAGGAACTAGAGATGGCCAATGATTCGATGAGTCGAATCAGTGATTCGAATCTTGGTACTGAGTGGCTCAGTCTTTACACTCACTCTCTACTGATTCGAATCTCAAGCCCTCAAGGGAAATACATTCCAAGTGCGAAGGGAAGAAAAACTTATTTTCCCTTTGCCGTTCCCAGGGATTTTCCCTTACTCTTTCAACTCTTTTCGACTCTTTACGACTCCTTTCGGCTCCTTTCGACTTTTTACGACTCTGAGTCGATAGATGATTTGAAACAGTAAATGAGTGGGTGTGGGTGAGTTGGTCACTGAGTTGGTGCAGCAACGAATCTTTACTGATTCAGTGTTTCGCTCTGTTTCGGTGATTGTATACTATCGTTGAGATTCGTTAGTTTTTCGAATCTTCTATCGACTCAGAGTCGAAAGGAGCCGAAAAGAGTTGAAAGGATGTTTCATTTAATTGGAGGGGTTTTTTTCGAATCTTCTATCGACTCAGAGTCGAAAGGAGTCGAAAAGAGTTGAAAGGATGTTTCATTTAATTGAAGTTTTTTTTTCGAATCTTTGGTGTTTCATTTCTTGGTTGGTGGTCGGATTTTAAAGTTTTATCTGTCTGTGGGTGTGGAGTGGGTCGAACATCGTTTGCTTTTGGCGGGTGGCATAGGCGTTACTTCCTAAGGGCAAGAGGGGTCAATCTCCCCCCCGAAAAAAAAATTAAGAAAATCCCTCCTTCCAACTTGTCTGACTGATTTAATATTTGTTTAAAATTTAGTGAAACATCCCTTTTCTACTTTTAACTTTAATATATGTCCCCCTGCCCCCACAAAAAAAAAAAACGGAACGTTAAGTTTACATGGTGGCGGATTTTCATGTGAAGGGAAATAGAATGAAATAAAGTTAGGATTGTGCTTGTCACTTTTAATGAAGGATACAGGGGCGGTATTAAGCGCTCTCACAAAAGGACTTTGTAGTAAGCAAAATAACATTTCGCTTTATTGCAGCAGATTTCGTTTTTTTTTTTTTACCTTGTTTTTCGTTTAAGGGGAATGATTTTATTTTCTTTCGTAATTCAGAGAAATACAAAATAGGGCCTAAAGCAGTGGCGTAGTTAGTGTTATTGACAGTGGCGTAGCCAGGATTTTATTTCGGGGTGGGCTGGGTATCAAATTTAAAGATAAAGTTCAATTGTAAGCTAAGTAAAGGGTCCCATTTTTTTTGGGGGGGGGGCAGCAGCCCCTCAGTAGGACTGGGCCAAAAATCGACATATCGGTTTTATTTCAACATCAAATATCCGATATTCCCATTTTCATTTCAGTGAAATCTCGAATTCGATAAAGGGCAAAAATACAGGCCGGCCAGGGGCGTAGCCAGAATTTTTTTATGGGGGGGGGGTTATGACTACTGCAACTCATATATATGTATACGTGTGTATGATAATGTAGTGAAGAATATACATTTTGTATGGCAAAAAAATTCCTCATGGGGGGTTATGACCCCCCTAACCCCCCCCCCCTTGGCTACGCCTCTGAGGCCGGGCGATAAGAAAATCCTGAGATCAATACCAGCTTGTGATGCTTTTGCTACTGCTTTCTCTCGGGAAGCTTCTTCTTCTCTCATCGCAGAAAAAACAGCTCCATGGTTTTATTAGTCTAATTACCATAATTAATTAACGTATATCTCGGAACCTATCCACCGGAGCGCGTTTTTATTGATTCTCGACCCCCCCTAGACTCAACACCCCACCGATACTTAAAATTTCGAATGCTTTGACACCAAACTTAACCTTTTAATCTTACAGGCCCAGGGGGTCATACGAAGCTCCCCTATATTTTCAATTTGGGCATTTTAAACACTAGCCTCCTCCGGCGGCAACTCCAAAGTCTGGAAACCATCCCAGAGCCAATTTCTACATGTTTGCAGTCCTTTTAAGCCTCAATCATGGTTAATTAGTCTAATTACCATAATTAATTAACGTATATCTCGGAAACTATCCATCGGAGCGCGTTTTTATTGATTCTCGACCCCCCCTCTGGGACCCCCATCGATACATAAAATTTCGAATACTTTGACACCAAACTTAACCTTTTAATCTTACAGGCCCAGGGGGTCATACGAAGCTCCCCTGTATTTTCATTTCGGGCAGTTTAAACACTAGTTTTACTGGAGCAAGGAGAGAGAGATGCTAACTGCCCGAGAACTCAGCGGAGAAGAAACCCGATGAATGGGTGAAGGGTGTTTAAATAGTACGGCTTTCGGCGCAGAGAGAGGGAAAATTTCTTTAGTTGTTTTATTGATTCAAGATTCGAATCACTGATTCGAATCATCGAAGTAGTGAGTGAGTCGAGATTCGAATCAGTAAAATGAGTCGAACCGCCCATCTCTACAAGGAACTCTTTCCACTTACTCCAATTTGTCGCCTTTTTGCTCTAAAAAAGAAACTTTTCCCGAGATTCATCACCCACCTCCCTTCTCTCCTACAACTTTTCATTTATACATAGCCTCGATGGCAGGAAGAGAAGCGAGTGTCTTGTTAGTGTTTGACAGCCCCCACTAGGTTGAGTTGGAGGAGGAGGAGGAAGTTATGAAAGCTTTATTTTCTGTTACTTTGCTTTTCCGAAAAGGCTTTTTTTTTTAAAATGGGAGTTGACAGAAAAAGGCTTTTTAACACTTTCCAGCTCGGTTTTGAAAAGTGTTTATGATTTCGGTGTGTCTGTCCGTCCGTGCTCTAAGTGCCGTGAATATGCATCGGTTACTACGAAATTTATATATGTTTTTCCTACGCACAGTAGCAAGTATCCTATTGAAAATTATGTATGCAGGATTTATAGCCGTTTTACAGGACCACCCAAAGGAATCAGATACACCATGCTGTATGGGCAGCCATTCTTTAAAGCGTATTTTGAAGGCATGCTTGTTTCAAACAGAACACAATTGTTATATGCTATTAAGGATTACAATATAAAGCTGTCTATGATTTATAGTTCTACAGGAGCGCTCAAGATAACTCCAATGCATTACTATCTACATTGTAGAGAGACATTCATTTTTTAAAATTTTATTTGGTTTTACTTTTTAAGCACAGTAAAATAAATATTTATAGCTGTTTGCTCTTCAGTTAAAAGATAATAAATTTTAAAGTTCTTTTACAGGGTCTCATAAAAATTAAATTAAAATTGATTTACATTTTTATTGGGGATTATTTAATTTTTTAAGATTTTAATGTGGTCTAGCCCGTGGCTGTCAATTTAATGGTCTGGAGTTTCGGGTGATAAGCGGATAGTGGAGTCATTGATTCTTCTGGGAAAATGTTGTTTTTAAAGTCACAAATTTTAAGTTGGACTTATTTTCTTTTTTCCTCTTGATAGTTTTTTAAATCATCTGTTCTTTTTGTGTATGTCAACGCTTTTCTTCCATCTCCGTAGCTTTTCGTCAGTGACTGGGGACCTTTGTTATGCTATTTGAGCTGCAGAGAGTTGTAGCAAAACCCGTCAGTTTGGCCTTAAATTAATTGAGTAATAAAGTATCTACAAAAAAAACAGGACGTTTCTATATAAACTAATTGCCGTAGTTTATTGCTTGGTAGTATGAATTTCATTTGATCCTTCGTAAAAAAGGATCGAGAGTAATATAAAGTGGTGTTGCCTCTGATGTGAATGCCCAGCCTTCTAATATAATACCTCACTGGGGTTTCTCAAACTCGGATACGCGTGTTCTCGGAGGATATATGCTATTATCTTTTGACTGCTTGGTAAGAAAATTAAATTCTCAGATAAAACTTAACACCATAAATAAATGCAATTGTAAATAATAAAAATTTTATTAGTTTTTACAGATCCTTGATTGTGACATTAAATAACCAAAATAAGCACTACACTCCTACTAGCAATTTTGCTCGGGCTACCATCGGCCGCCGTAGCCGGCCGATGATGACCTGAGCAAAATTGCTAGTAGGGACTAAATTCAGTGCAGACTTCGTCTCTATTTTAACAGAAAAACTGTTGGCACAGTATAAGCAGTCCTAACAAGCCGTGTAAATGTTCAGTTTTAATTTAAATTTAACGTAAGACGTATTCGATTTCCAAAAAAATTAAACATTCCACGCGTTAATAATTTTAGAACACAATCGCAAGAACGGAGTTCGTGCAATTTAGTTCGTAATCCCTTCTCTTCATGAGAAAAAAAAATCTTTTCAAAAAACTTGAACGACAAATTTTTGAATAAAAATGACTAAAATTTTATGACTTAAATCTTACGTTGTTCACCTAATCGTCAACTAAAAAATAATAATAATAATAATAATAATAACAGAGACGAGGCAGTCAATTTTACCGTCAGTAAGCTTTTAAGTTAATGGATTTTCGTAGACACGATACAGGCTATGGCTTGAACAGATTAAATGGCACTAACTAATCGTTTAATATACTGTGTATAAGCTAATGAGTATTAATATTTTACATTAAGTCGAAACAAAATGGCTTCCCCTCTAGCCCTGCATCAAAATTTCAACCCCAACGCTTGCAAAACACGCTAAAACACTGGTTTTAGTTATTTCTTATCGTTGTCAAGCTTTTCGCTGATGTAATAACCTCCACTTGCTGTGAATTGCATTGAATGTTACGAAATAGTTTACACTGCTTAATAATTACTACTTTTTCCCCTCGCTTTACGTTTTCTGATAGGCATAGAAAATTTAATTCTAGCTCACGTGATGGGCTTAGTCGAAAGTAGTTGCATTCGTTTTTATTTTTATGTTTTCTTAAGTAGTCTCAGTAACTTGCTTTAATTTGTCACCCAGTTTTTAAAAGGAAGGGAGATAAGTGTTTCTATTGCCAATTTTTTTTTATTTACTTTTCCCCTGTTTCACGTTTTTTCTTTTCTTTTTAATCCTTCCTCCGCCTTGAGAAAGGAAGAGGAGGGGAAGAACATTGTTATATTTTTACTCTTTTTTTTAAAAGAAAAAGTTTATATCTTGTTTGCTTTGTGATACATTTCTCTCTTATTGCTAAAAATGTTGAGAAGCGTTTTTTCACTTTCTCCCTGTTGGTAAAATAAGCTGTGACTTTTTAAATGGGATTGTTCTTTGCTAGAAGTCAGTCTTAACATGTGAAGGCTTTTTTATTATTTTATTTTCTAATATTTGTAACTTTTCTCTAAAAATTGTTCCTACTTTATTTACTGTAGAGAGGATTAGTATATTTAAATAATTTATGAACCTCCCCCCGTAAAATTTTAAGTCAGTTGTAGTGACTTAAGACGACATTTTAAAACATTTAAATGAGTTAAGATTTTACTGTATTCTCGACTTAAAAATATGCCTTTATTTGTTGTTACCTTTTTGTTTACACATTGGAGGCACAGAATACGCAAATTATTCATTGTGTATATGCAATAAGCTTATCTTTAAAATTATGCACGAAATTATTTTAAAATTTACAAATATCTCGACAAATGTTTTGTCTCCACCCTACCCTCAAAATCTTTTAAGAAAAGTAATTTACGTATAATTTTTTACAATTGTTTAATTTTTTTCCACCTTTTCAGACGACTCTTTTATGTAATGAATTCAATAATTCAACATTGTTTCATAAAAGAAATTTAGTTTCAGAAATCTTTCCTTCGCTAAAGTTTTGTGATTTTTCAAAGCCGTGCGCAGCTTTTAGTGTGAACAAAAATTTGTATAAAATTGCTGTTCCCTTATTCTTCGAGTGTTTTCATTCAGAAGTCTACTTCCGTAATTTAATGAATTCATTTACAAAACAAAACACTCGCGAGGAAAATCTGTCTGTGGCTTTGAACAATAGTATGTAATGCTGAAAATGTGAGGGGATATCGTATTTGCACCCATCATTTGATTTTTAAATATTGTTATTACAGCTATTTTTGTTTTGCTATCCGTATCATTAAAAATTAGATTACGGTTTTTAAATACCGTTTTATATTTTTGCCAGGGCGGCTTTTAATACTAGTGATAAAAATTCAACAACCCGGATCAGTGCTTATGATTGTTAAATTCAGTTTCAAAAGTTATCTGGCTCCAGCTACTCTGCTTTGCTTTCCGGTTCCCAAACAAAACAACTGCATTGCAAATGCTGAGTGATCTTTGCAGTTAGCACTTAACTTCTATCGCTGGTTTAAATCTTATGATTGGGACACTAACCCCGTTTGAAACTACTTGTGTTGTGCCTCTCGCAAGATTATCTGCTTTGCAGATCAAGAAAGAGTCTGCAGGAATACTTATCGTTTAGGAATCGTTTTACAACGGTGGCTGATCACCATAACTAAACATAATTTGATGGTGAAGAATCTGTTCCAAAAGAACTGGTTTCTGGTGGTAGTTTGCCAGATGATGAATCACTGCATAAGTCAACCCCCCCCCCCCCCTCCTTTTTTTTTAACCCTTGCCGTGAAACCTCCTTATTTCAGCGCTTTCACTGCTAGTCGCCAAAAGTCATGGCTAAATGGTCCCAACGCTGGAAAAGTGAAAGCATTGCCATCAATCCATTTAACTACCAACAACATGGTGGTCGATCGAATAGACACAGCTGACTGTAAGGATGCGCAGCCAGCTGTGTTCTGGGGCAACAGCTACACTTTTACAGCGTTGGGCAGTCTGCAGTAGCGGATTCAGGGGAGGGGCGGGGCTTCACCCCCCCCCCCCCAAAAAAAAAAAAAAAAAAAAAAAAACACGAGAGAGAGAGAGATTGCTAAAGGGTAACATTCTGCTTCATTATACACTTTGAATATGTAAAGTGATCTTTTTCAATCACTTAGCCCCTTCCAAAAGTTTTTACATTGGTTTAGACTAAAATTTTGCTTTATTGTATATTATTTTGTTTGGGTGAAATAAGCTTTTTTCAAAATTTAGCCCCTCCCGAAAGAAAATCTCTGGGTCCGCCACTGGGCAGTCTATCCAGCTGGTCTTCTATAATGATGTGAAAATGCTTGCATTTGAAAGGTGTTAATGCAATTTTCGTCAGTAGCGTGCATATTTTTAATTTCCTGCATAATTTCAAAGATTTAAAAAAAATTGTGAATTTTAAAATGATTTCTTGCATAATTTTTAAGATAAATTCATTGCATATACACACTAATAATGTGCGTATTGTGTGTCTCCAATAGTTAAACAAGATGTTAATTACAAATAAAGTAGCTAAGCGTCGTTTTAAGTTGAGAATACAGTAAAATCTTAATTTATTTAAATGCTTTAAAATGCCATCTCTTAAAATTTAACTGCGAGTTGGGGTCATAAATCCTCTCTACAATAAATAAGCATATCAAAGGGTTAATATATTTTTCCCAATCCGATCTATCGAATAGCTAAAGAAATTTTGCCAAATAACTGTGCCAGAGAACTTTTTTAGCTCTGTGGCTCCAGGTGGGCTATTCGATCAATCGCCATGTTGTTGGTAGTTAAATGGATCGATGGCTAAGGTTGCTCTTTTTCAGCTTTGGGCAGTCAGTCCAGTTGGTCTTCTACATGGATGTGAAAATGTTTGTTCTTCAAAAGGTAAAGTTCTTGTTAAAGAACTTCTCTTGGAATTCTTTTCAGAGATACAGAACTGTTTAGTATTCTACCAGCCTGTAACTTTTCATCGCCATTCATTTAAATACTTTACTTGTATCCTCATTAACTGATTAAAGGCCTTTTCCCACTGTAGTAACACGGAGGTACCCGTGGCTCAAATGCCTGCAAGGCGAGTCTTCGGGTCATATTGCAATAACTGGGTGTCCTTTATTTAAAAATTGATAAATGATGAGTTTATACTTTGAGCACGGATGTAGCGTTTCTTAATTTGTATGTTTTAATGGCTTTTTATATGAAGGGAGCATCGCATTCTTTCTATTGCACGCTTAATAAATTACCATGTTAATAGGCCATTTTAATATCTTCTAACAAGCGGTTAATAATGTTCGATACCAGGTGACTCGCATGAGATATTGCATGTGAGCTTTATTTCCTTGTATATTAAATATGTAATTGTCGACATTCGAAGCGGCTTTTCTTTTATGGTTGCTTAATTAGCTGTATTTGGATGCCCCTTAAGTGTTCAATAAATCAAACTTTTATCAATAAACAGTTTTCCGTTTCATCAATGGCCGTTTCTGCTTTCAGCATCACGACGCTGTTCACTATGGTTCAATATATATTTTCTTGTGTGGCTCTTTTTGACTTTGGGTGTAAACCTTTTAGGGTATTTTAAAGAAAGGTGCGTTTTTTTAAACAGTTTCAGGTATTTCAGAATTTTAGGCTGGATGAGTTGATAAAAATTTAATATTCCATTTGTAGCTCCTTCCAAATATATTTATTAAGCTAGTGCTACTGTATATTTTGTAAACAATGTGTTAATCATCAGGGGTCGATCGAGGAATTCTTTCTTATTTTTGTGATTTTTTTCATACCAGTTGTTAATGTCACTTTTTTATTAAAATAATTGATAAAACAGATTAAAATGTAGGGTGAAATGCCAATGATTTTGTGAAGGGTCCGTTTTAATCGATTGTAATTTTGTGGAGAGATTACCATTTTTGAACAATTATTTAAGAATTGATGTATGGTTCGAGTTCTGAAAAATTATCGAAATATCATAATGATTGAATTCATACTGGTGATTTTCTTTTTATAGAAATACTTAGTTTTATTTGAAACATTCGTTAAAAGTAAAATTCGCTATAACGATATTTAACTATTAATATTTGTTTACATATTTAGTTGGAAATACCCATTAACACCCAGCAATCTATTTTTCGACGGTTGAAAAAATACTTTAAGTATTTATTATTTTCCTATTTTAATTTTTCCTATAATAAATCTGATTTCCACAAAGTACACAGCCATAACAAAGCAAAATGAGAATCTTTTACTGTTTTATTCATGTTTTTAGGAAAAGAAGTACATTTTTCATACCACAGGAATACCGTAAATTTATTCCGGCTGGCTGTGCCGGCACAGCCAGCTGTAGTCAAAAAAGGGTCTCTAGATCTGTGGCACGCGATGAACGTTTCGATCGTCGACCATCTTGCTGGTAGGTAAGTCGAGCGATGGCATGCTCTTTTTTCAGCATTGGGAAAGGGTTGCGCCTCAAAGGGTTAACATCGTTAGTTTGCTTTGAAAAACTGTTCTAAAGTTCTGCAACGACGATCGCTCTTCAGGTGGGGGACACCCATGATTTAAAATGACGATGGAAATTCATGTGCACCGTCTACTTATTTAATCGGATAATATGCAACTACTCCACCTTCAAAATGACAATTGTGCTGGTAAAATACAGCGCTCCTCCCCCCCCCCTCCCCTAACCCGCGCGCGCACACACACGCACACCTTATTACTTTATCACTGAAATATGACACAGCTCACGCATTGAGTTATTCTTCTCGTTTACTCTATGCTATTTATCAGCATGACAAATGCGTAGCAGAAATTCAGATGAGAAAAGTTTTTTTGTTTTTTTTCCCCTCCTTTTTCATCTGGCACTTCGATTATTAACAGATTCAAAATGCTTTCCTGTTCGCTGATCACTCACTCCTTTGCTCATGAGGCCTGTAGTTGGTTGTAGGCGTTGTGGGCAGTGTCACAGATCAGAATGGAAATGAAGCCCCGTCGCGTGCCGGCCGTTTGTCTTTATTTTTTTAACGCCCCCCCCCCCTTTTGTGTGTGTGTGTGTGCGTGCGTGCGTGCACGGCAGACGCTTTTCGCGTGTGGTAATTGTAATTTCCGTGTGAGCGGAAACAACTCCGATTCTGTGTATGTGTGTGTAATACATTTATTTAGACACAAAAATGAGGGTGTTGACGCTGTTTCCCTCTCTCTCTCTTCCCCCTTTTTTCCATCGCAAAAGCGAACGTGAAGGGAATCTTATCACTGGATGATAACTACTGCTAAAATGGTCTGTTGGTCTTTCGCCAATGAATTATAAGGCTTTTAAGAGCCATTTATAATGCTTCTGTATAATATCAGAGCAGTGCCGGTCACGAGGGGGATGCTGCGGATGCAATCCACGCGGGTACCGGTTTCTGAGGGGTCTCCAAATCAAAAGTCCTTTAATATTTTTTTTTATTATATATATTTTTTCTTTCTAAAGACGGGCACTTGACCATCAGTCATTCACTACTACTAAGGCCCGGAATACTGGCCTCTTTATTACGGAGGTACCCAATAGGTGGAGCAGCGTTGCCTCCTATGAAGGGGCGGACGAAATGACACCGAAGGTCATGCCGGGAATCTAACCCGGATCCATGTTGTGGTAAAATGGTTATCTAGCCACTGCACAACCCCGGGCGGCTTATTATTATATTTAATAAAGTGAAAATTTTCAAAGATTTCTGTCAAAGATTCCAGCAGGTTTAGCTTGCCCATTCAATGAGGTTTAGGCGTGAACTTTAGATTACTACGACCATTCAAATGGTATTAGTGGTATTTTAGAAAATTTTCTTTTCTTTCCATAAGCACACGTCAATTCGTTCATGAATTTTTAGCGTTTGTAATTTTAGGGGCCCCCAAAAGAATATTTCCAACCGGGCCTCTTCAAACAGGAGGCCGGCCCTGTATCAGACACGTAATAATTTGATGATCAGATCTTGAACAGAGTTGCAAATCTAAACGTGAACAGCCCCCCCCCCTTTTTTTTTTTCGGTAAAAGCAATATCCCCCCTTTAAAAAAAAAAAAATAAATAAAGTGACCAACCGTTTCATATTATAAGGGACAGTCCCAAATTTTGAGTTTTTGATCCGTATTTAGAAGCACTGCCGTATTTTCATCCCTGTGAACACCTCCAGTATATTGCCGCTCTTTGCTAGAAAGCGCGATTTTGGGGGTCACACCCCCCCTTTTTTTTTAATTTGCATTTCCCATGTGTGAAAGTAAATATGTATCTGTTCGATTGGCAGTGTTATAATTTACTGAGTATAGATTTCGCATTAAAAATTAATTCGAACTTTAGTCACTGTTATATTCATACATTTTAAGCATTTTGGTTTTTTCTGCCATCCCATCTCATTCTCACATATCCTTTATTGTATGTACATAGCCAGACGGATGTAGGGCAGCAGTCTCCCGAATTTATAATCTGATTGAAGTACTAAATAAATAAATACAGTAGAACCTCGATTATTGGGAACGAACCTACTTCGGATAATCGAGAATTCATTAATAATCATCTAGTTTAATATATAGTATCGTCATTGAACTATTATTATGACTATTAACTGTTAAATAAATTAAAATTATAAATGAAAATAAATTTATTTCTGAAACTTACAATGGTTTAAATGGAAGCTTCATCTGGTGTAAATTGGCAATCCTTTGCCGTGCAGTTCTATCCCGAAGTTTTCTTAAAAGCATGAGTTCAGAGGAATCGCACTGTTCCTGTTGTTGAAACCAAAGAAAGCCTTTTGAGAAACACCCAAAAGCACCATTGTTACTGGTCTTAATTACTCCAGAATCACTTTCATCTTCATCATCATCATCTTTTGGAGATTTTCAGACTTGCGCTATTAATTCCTCATCAATGAGCAAATGGAAGCCTGCATCTTCCACGTCACAATTCAACCAATCTGGAATTTCTCTATCCCCATAATTTTCAAAACCTTTCATTGTGCTAAAAAGGTTTGAAAACTCAGTAACACTGTCTTTCAAAATGTCTGTAGCATTTTCATCTACGCCAGTTGAAAAATTTGGCAAAAGTATGACTTTCCAAATTTCGAAATGGTGTGTGCTTTTGTCTAGAACAGGGATGTTTGAGCTTGCGAGAAGGAATTCTGTAAAAGGGAATTCCAAAATATTTATCTGCTCTCGTAGTTTGGAAATGACACCTTTTATACAAAAGGAAAAAAAAATAATAAAAAATTTCGGGGGGAAAAAAAAATTAAAAATGCATGTTTGATAAGCGAAAATTTTGGATGATAGTAGAAAGTGAAGAAAAAAAAGTGATGAAGAAACCGGCTTCGGTTAACGGAGAGTTTCGGTTAATCGAGGTTCTACTGTAATTGTTTGAGAAATTCTACCTTTGTGTAAAAAAAAGAAAAAACAAAGTATTGAGAAGGGTTTCTGTTTTGTTACCCTGTCACTTAATAATGTATCATTCTGCCGCCAAGTACACGCACAATTGCGTTTGAAGACATAATTCCTGACTCAACTTGTCACTAACAAATGCTAAGAAAAACTGCGTTGAGAGAAATCATTTAGTTCAGTCTCCCTTTTCCTCTTCCTTGGCTTGGCGCCAATTTCCTTTTTTTTTTTTTTCTGTTTACAAAAGCTAGCAGAGTGCCTTCATAGCAGAGGCATTGCCCGCCAACTCTAATCAGAATTTATTGGCATGAGCAATTGCAGTCAACATTTGTCCATAATAGTGGTTCACTTTTTAATAGTTTTTGTGCCTTAAAAAAATGTTATTTCCTCTTTTATCGCATTAATAGCTACCTGGAAGTCTTTTAAATAAAAAATAAATAAAACTATAAAAATAAAATTAAAAACCAACTACTGACAAAAAAGGAAGTTATTTTTAGAGTAATTTTTCCCTCTATTGCGAGGCCCTTTTGCATCGAAATATTTTCATAAAAACACTTGAAATAATTCAATGCAAATACATAAGCATGAGCTGTTATAAGCACGTTGCCAGTGGTACTACGATACTCATTTAATTAATGAACTTTTTCAAATGGAAAAAGATATTTTTACTTTTCTCGCTTTTATCCATTCTTAAAAGAATTGCAAAAGATGTCCTAATTAATTTAGTTAACAGGTTTCGGGAAAAAGTAATTGGCTGGTACATTATGCGTACATGTATATCTCATAACTTTTTTTTTTTTGTGTGTGTGTGTACGTGCGTGCGCGCCAGTACCAAATACAGTATAAGAGTGTCAACTCAAATTTCTGTTAAATGTGCTTTGCTTGCCATTAAATTTAAGTACCGTGGAACTTCCCAAGTTGGACACTTTTCTGGGGAACGAAACGTCCTTCTACTGTAGAAATATACCCCTATAAGTTTGACACGTTTGAAAGTTCGACACTTTTAGCGGGAACCGCAGGTGTCCAATTTACGGAGGTTTCACTGTATTATTCACGTTTATAAGTTACGACTATAGTACTTTCTTTTCCCCCCGTATGTTTTATTTCGGGAGAATATATAGTATATCTTTTTTATCTGGAGAGAAATCGCCAAACCTCAACATTGAATTATCTTATCTCAATTTCAAATTAAATGAACTTGAATGAAGTTCATCAAAAATTTATCTAACTTAATAGGCACACGATGAAGTCTTGTGGTTTTTACATCTTATTTTTTACAGCGTTATACAAAATATAGCTTTTAATAGACTAGTAATATAGGCTCTTGTACTCACGGGACCCGCAATGGCTCTCCATTTTTCTCACACAAACGAACATTGTAAAATATATCATAATCGCTTACTTACGTTTTTTGTTATTGCAATGAATTTAAATCGTCTTGTTTCCCAAAACATTCTCTTTGAGTCTATCGTGTTGCTTATTTACAAAACCAAATATAAATTACAATTGAAGTGAAATAAATGCACCCGTAGAATCGAAATTGGTTCCTTTCCCTCCGATCGTGTTCGAATCTTCACTGCTCTTGGCGGCCTGCCAGAAAGATGCCAAGTGTATGAGAGAGATGAAGTATGGTGGGATTTATGATGCAGTTTAAGAAATGGTCGCTGGCGTATGAATCTCTATTGTAGGCCGAAACAAATAATAATGGCTGTGTTATGGAATGGTAATGGCTATGTTAGGATGCGTGAATAATGTTGCTTCACTGGACGGGACGGTGAACAAAATCTGGGTTCTCTCATTTTTATGTTATTTCAATGATGTTCTTTTGTGCTACGGCGTGGTTAAATAACTTAACTTCAAACAAATGTTATAAAGGAACATGCCAGTAGAAATGGAATGACTCTACTTCAGGTATGTACCCAGAAAAGAAAAATCCTGGGAGTTTATAAATGATGGGGAAAAAATAGATTCTTTTTAAAGACTTAATAATTATTTTGTCAACAAAAATTAAAATTTTGGGGCGACAACCACCACTGAGGGTACGGCTTTGCTCCACTAGGTATGTGTTACTGGCGCAGGTGGCCTTTTAGTCTCATGTAATACTACCCAGTTTTGTGAAATTAGCAACTCTTGAATGTATACACTTTATATTCACAATACATAAGTTTATCGATTTAGTTCTTAAATACTGAGTATTGCTTGTGCGGAGGTTTACTCTATACCGTGTTTACTCGCGTAATAGTCAAACCCCCGTTTTGAGGCACAAAAAATCGTCAAAATATTTTCCCCGTAATAAAGTCGCAGTCATTTATTTGGTCTTCTTTATGTCTGTAAAAATTTTACTCTGAAAAGAAAAATGTCGCTTTCTTGTGTGCAACTGATCAAAAGATTATTTAATACACGGCACATAATCTGAAAAAAATTGCTTAGTAATTTTATTATAATTATAAGCATTAGTTTACAATTCTATATGTATTAGATTTCTCCGCATAATAATCGCACCTACACTTTCACCATGAAAAATTGGCAAAAAAAAAGTATTACTCCTACTATCACGCGAGTAAACACGGTAACTTTGAGAGCGTTATAATCTTGATTCCGAAAATGGACCATGTAGTTAAATTTCTCGAGACGTGGCGGGCTGGAGCTATGTCATAAACGCTAGTGATCACAAACTTTTCAGAAATTTTGTAAATAATTATTTTATGCTCACGTCATACTAGAAAAAATACATTGATTCAAATACTTTTAATACACTATGATTATTTTATGCAGTTTCAATTGGTATGTTGCAGAAATTCCATTAATCTCCATTACGTTAATAATAATTGAGAGTTTCAAAGTTCAAGAGTTTCAACTACATTTATTTAGTGTTTTCTTTTATATTTTATTTAAATACTTAAACCTTTTTCTCTTACTTTGTGCGTGCGTATGCACCTGTTTATTTACGTATTTATTTATTTTTCAGGTAAGGGATTTGTTAATTCTGTGCTGTTTTTTTTTCTGAAGCGGTAGTTATCACAGGATTAATCAGCAGCTGCGTGCCTAAGTGGATTATGGGGCCGCAGCTGTAATCCGCCTGGGAATAACACAAAGTGAGATAAGCTTCCTTTTCTATTTTTATTTATTTTATTTTTTCCTTCGTCACTGTTTGAATCGGGTGTTAGTTAAATTTTAATTTGCATACAAATTAACATTTTATCATTTTATTGTCATTCTGCTATCTTTATTGTTTTCCAAGGGACTCCGATTGAAAAGTGTTTGTCATTTTTCAGAATGTTTGATAGAGTAATTATTTATTTTTTCGCATTTGCTTATTTGTCACTTCAGATTTTTAGCATCTTAAAACGTCTTTTGGTTTCCGTATTTGTGAGCGGCTATGTGAAACGCCGGCATTTTATAGAATGCCTAGTATTTTTTGGCAAAGTAAAAAAATATGATAATTATTACGCGCTTTAGCTGATCATTGTATATAATGCGTAGACATTAAAATGCATGTTGACGCTTATACTAACTGATTCTGTAAACTCTGAAACGACGCTAGCATCGCATACGCAGAAAGTTGGATTTATAGTAAAGATATTTCCTAACGTTCTGAAGGTCCGCACTCACTCATTGCATCATACCAAAATAATCATAATTGATGAGGAAAAATTCAAGGTCTTACTACCGCATGGACAATGTGGGCATTTTGTCTCGAAGCCCCAGATTTGTAGGGCCCCCAAATTTTCTTTCGAAAAATCGCTTTACTCTACTAATAATTGGAATTAAAAAAAAAATGTCCGTAGAGAATTAAATTTTATTTTAAAAGCCACTTTTTTCTCTGAAAAGACCTCACAGCTGTTTGAAGATTTTGAAGCTCTATATCACTCTGGAAAGCCGATGGTGTTCGTAGATGCTTTTAGCAGTGGCGGCTCGTGATCAAAAAAATAGGTGAAGAGCTTATACCAAAACATTATGAAAAACACCTGATGCAGCCATTAACATGGGCGCCGGCAGAATATTTCCCAGGGGGGGCAAAGGCTACTCAAGGGGGGCAAAGACTACTCAAGGGGGCAAAGACTACTTTAACGTATAGTTACCATGTTGAAAAGAGCAAAAAAGCAAGGCAAAACACTGCATACAAAAATCCAGGGGGGGCATCGCCCCCTTGCCCTATGCTGCCGGCGCCCATGGCCATTAAGCATGGTAATTAGGCGGTGGCATAGGCCTTTCTGCGGAAAGAAATTTTTAATCTTTCAGCGATGCATTAATTCCTAATGCCTCCATTGGTCGACCCAGGGCCCAATTAACCTTTGAAGTGAGGGGAAGCTCAGTCTCATTTCGGGCCCCCCTTCCCCTTTTTGTTTGGATTAAGTAAAGTTTTTAATGATTTTCTTTGTTAAAAGGATATTTAATTGATTTAATTAGTTCTAATGATTTTATTTGAAAAAAATATATTTTTCATTAATTTGAAATTTACCTTAGATAAAAATATGTTATTCATTATCTTCGCAATAGTTTACTTAATTGTAATGAGATTTTATAGTTTTTTTTAAATTACTGTAAAAAGTAAAATAAAAACATTTCCTTACTACTGGAACATTAAACTTTATTTATTTAGTCATATATTTTTCATGAGACATGGGGCTTTTTTCGGGAATTCTTTGTTCGTTTTGATGACATCATAAAAATCACAACATGGAAGTTTAGAATTAATTTTGACCTTTAGACGATTTTTAACATTACATATTGAAAGTTTACCCCTTTCTACCGACCAAATGTTCCTGATAATAGAAAATTTTGTCTCAACTGGAACAAATGTCCCAAGTATAGACATCGCAAACTGAACTAATTTAGAAATGTTGCTACATGGAGTATCAAGACTTCTAAAATACCTTAAAAATAGCTTTCCACTTCTCTTCATTCAAAATCTTTAAAATAACTTAGAAGATAATTTAAAAACAAAATTTTGAATTTTTATCCGTTTTACAGTCATTTTTGGGCCCCCTTCAAATTATGACGGGAAGCTTCTCGAGCCTTTTCGCTAATCAGGCTCTGGGTCCACCACGAGAAAGAACATCTCTTTTATCGTCATCATTCCACCGATTAAACGGTGTTTGTAATACATTACAGACTATATCATTTACAGGAAACATAAGGAAGGTGAATAAACAGAAAAGAAACTATTATTATCATTAAAATTAACACAAGAAGAAACTCTAAAATTTTCAAAAGACAGCAGTAAAAATCTCATGTGTCAAAATCTCAAACAAATCACGTGGTTTCATTTTCCTACAGCAATTTGTTCTTGGAGACGCACTACGCTGGGTTTTCTCTCACTTGAAGAGACAGACCGTTTTCTGAGGGATCTCTTCACCTGATAGAAAGTAAAGCTGTAAAACTGAATGGAGCGTCTGAGGTTACCATGGCAACCCCACCGATAAGTGCAGTAGAAGAGACAATTTTTCATTAGCACTTCACAACTCACCCCGTCAGAACCCGCGTACCACGTGACTCTAACAATGGACCAATCCTGACACAAGTCTTTGAAACTTTCTTTGGCCGCACGGCAAGGGGAGGGGAGGAGAGGGAAGAGAGTTTGGCCTCACTGATAGAAAGAGCATGATTTAGCACAGTGTATTCTTACGGACAAAATTTAAAAAAGGATTATGGCTTGCTTACGTTACACAATTTTTTGTTACTTACAATACTTGGTGAAGAGGCACTTCACCTACTTCACCTGAAAAGCCGCCACTGGCTTTTAGTCAATTGCAAATATTTAAATATTTAACCATTAAAAACAAAAGTGGTTCATTTTCTTTTACGGACAGTTCTGCCGCAAAAACATTCTTCACGCTCGCCCGGCGCTCACAGGGGATTTTTAAAAATTTTTGCTCAAAACCTTTCGATGGATTTAAGCATTTAAAAATCTATAGAAATAAAAAATAATTAATAAAAAACACATGATTGGCATGTACTAAAAGCATATAAAAAGCCATCTATAAATCATCCTCCACCCCCCCCCCCCAAAAAAAAATAAGTTTACTTTGCCGACGCGATTTACAAATTTTCTAATTAGGGATGGACGCGAGACGAAAAATAAGCGTCTCGCGTCTCGCAAAATAGCCTAAAAGCTTGTCTCGTCTCGCAAAAATCCCTATATCATAATGTTAAAAATGCGTGTCTCGTCTCGCGTCCATCCCTATTTCTAATATCTATTGAATTACAGTCTCTATAATATTAAATTAATTATCGGCTGCATATCACGACATTCTCAGAAGATGAACTCAAAAAAATTTAAAAATAAAAAAATATTCTAGTGTTTTTAATTTTTGTTATTAATTATGTAATAATGAGGAGAGTAGCAAATATTAGCAACTAGAATTAACATTTACGTTAACCTATGATGGGGAACTTCATTAAAATCCTTATACCGTAGCCTGATACTAATGAATTTGTTAACTTTATACCTCAATAAAGTCAATCATTAGATTGAGTTTAACTCAAATATTTTTGTTTTTTTAAGCTCTTTGCAAAAACCAAAAGAAAATAGTAACTATATTTTAAATACACAAGTATATACCTCCAGGTTCACAATCCATTATAAAAGTCACTCCAAACATTTATAAAGCACGAGAACTTTTCTTTTTAATAACTTCAAATTTAAACAATAAACATTTGTTATTTAGGAGACGACAAACTTTTCAATAGTGGTTAAACCGTTAAAACATTTGATTCAAATATTATGAAGGCTGTCATTTGATTGAAGAAACCAATAAGAATAGAAAAAATAAGTAACGTGGCTGACTTCGTATACTGGAATTTGACCTCGAATATTTAAAAATCCGCCTGTGTGCGGCGAGAAGATATTAAGTTCGCCAGTAAATTTTACGTAGTATTCTTGTTCGTAATGTCAGTTTTATTTCAGAAATTTCTACCGAGCAAATTTTAACATTTTAAAAGAGAAAAAAAAGAAAATACGATTTTAGTATTTTAAAACAAATCTCACGTGTGGCCGCACTTTTTATTCTCGAGTGTTTGCTATTAAAATAATATTTTACCATTTAACAGCATCAAAACTTCATGAGTCGAATTATATATGCATAGTATGCTTTCTTGCATTATTTTTTTTTTTTCAAACCTCTACATTTGACAATTTTTTTCACCCTCGGAAATGTTGATTATTGTTTGTATGTGTTTCTTAGGTATTCATTGGTGATTGGAAATAATTAATAAAAAACACAATTTGTTACATTAGTTTTATTGATCGAACCACAAGGCATCTATAACAATTGTAGATTTTTGAAGAGTGCAACGTATCAAATTATACTCTGTGCAAACTGCAGGGTTTAATAATAAATAGTGGAAGTTCACTTATTTGGAATTAAAAAAAAAAAAAAAAAAAAGAAAGGAAGAAAGAAAAGAAAATGCGTGAACCTTAATATTTACGTAAAGGGTGATTTCAGATTCGTTAATTTGTTTAAATTCAAATAAGAAACTTTTCAGCAATATTTGTGCAGAGTGAGTAGCGCCTTTTACGTAGCCTTATTAATCCTTCGCCTTATTTTATACTTGTCTCTTTAATTTGACCCTTTTTGATGTTATCGGTAATTTGGCATCCCCCACCCCAAATGAATTGACCCTTTAACGCGCAGTGTTCCCGTTCTGGGAACACAAAATTCTGATTTCAGGCTCTCACTAGCAGGCTGATTGAAGGCAGGCTCTCAATCAGCCTGCTCGCAGCTGGCTGTGCGAGCGATGGCAACGGCTGCCCTTTTTCAGCATTGGGAAAGGGTTGCGCCTCAAAGGGTTAAAGATGTTACAATTCTTAGCAGATCACCTCACCTGGAGAACGTGTACCCCCCCCCCCCCCACCACCTTAATTGATTAATCCATTTTGATGACTTGCAGCAATCGCATCATATTCTTTTAGGGTTTTTTTTTTTTTTTTCAAAATTTCCTTTTCACCCCAACTGTGATGCTGAAATCGGAGCTGTCATTCCTGTGTGTCCCTTTTCATTGGAGTACCGCGCGTGTCAGTAATTGAGTTAGACAAGACAATTCCGCCCTTTACCCGCAGGCGATATGGGGAGAGGGGAGGGGAGAAAGAGAATTGCGCCGGGGGGAATGCATTAATAGAAGAAGGGGAGCAACAATGAGGCGAGGGGGCATTGCAATTAGCTGTAAATAAGCGGTTGGTGGGTTGAGTGAGGAGAGGAGGTGAAGTATTCGTTAACAGACGCCTGTCGGATTTGTCTTTATTTTAATATGTATTGGTCTTGGTTGCGATCCTGTTCGTTGTAATGAAGTACTGAATTAGAAAATTTATGCATGTGGAGCAAGTTTTATTAGTATGTAAACAATGGGTTGTAACATCAACTATCCAACTTTTCATGTTGATATCATATATTTTGTGTGTGTGTAAAATCAATTCCTTCTTTTTATTCGTATGCTGATAACGTTAAAAAAATGTTGTTTACTATTAATTGCTTAACATCTGGCATAAGGTTTGGAGAAAATTTATTTATTTATTTTAAAGAAAGGCGGATAAATTCTTACTGAAAGGAAGCTTCTGTAAATTACATAACATTTCTCAGTAAGTTTCGACCCCTTCCCCTTCCCCTTTAGAAATATTTGTGCAACACAAGTGTTTAAAGACTGCTGCCTATATATATTAAATTTGTTTTTAAAAAAAATAATCTGTAGCAAATCTCGTTGAAACGATTGGGAAACACTGTAATACATGTCCCCAGTTACTCGTGGCACTGATTAACCCTTCAACGCTCAGTGTTCCCGCTCTGGGAACACCAAACTCTGACGTTTTGACTGTTGCCAGTCACGAAGAATAGATTTGATTTATATAAAAATAGTTGCGGGTGGGGGTGACATAGCTCCGCGAGAATCCTTTACTTTCTAGCACGTCCTTTCCCGTAAAAAGTTGTCACAATTATTTTTAACAGCACTGACATCTGCTGAAAAAATGGAAGAATGCGAGAACAGCTGGGTAAATTGCCCAATGCTGAAAAAAGGGCAGCCGTTGCCATCGCTCGACTTAACTACCAGCAAGATGGCGGACGATTCAAACGTTCATCGCGTACCACAGATCTAGAGACCCTTTTGACGACAGCTGGCTGTGCGCGGGCACAGCCAGCTGGTAGTTAAGTCGAGCGATGGCAACGGCTGCCCGTTTTTCAGCATTGGGAAAGGGTTGCACCTCAAAGGGTTAACAAATAAATAATATTCGATCTTCATTGAACGTTCGCATTTCAAGTTAAGGTTTTTCGCATGCAGGACCATCTGTTTTTGGGTGGGTCATAAAGAGTTTTTGCCCATGTCTATAATTTCCCCCCCTCCCCCCCCTTCCCTTCCTTCATCAGGAAGTACAATACACTTCCATCTGTAGGTGGTCGAACTTCAAAAGAAAGAACGGGGAAGGGGAAAAAAAAAACAAAACTTGCAATCTTTTGAATCTTCAATTGCCTTTTTCCCCGAAAGGGGGACGAAAAGACTCGGAGGGGAAAGTAGTAAGTCAGCCTATTGTTGTGTGCAAAAGTCGTGGGAGTAGGAAATCCCCACCTCTAACTTTTAACCCCACTGAGAGCTGAATTCATATGTTTGTTAAATTATTATTTTGCTTTGCAGCACTTCGAGAGAGAGGGGGGGGGGGGGGAAGAGTGCGATAACTACACACACCGTGGATTTCTTTGTGGATACTTTTTCTTTTCGGTGTCATGAGTTGTAAGTGCAAGTTTAGCTATTAGCATGAAAGGTTATCGTTAGTTTGTTTTTTGTAAGGTGAATTATATACGTTATACTTAAGGGATTTTTAGAATAAAGGTGTGTGCTACAGTTCGGATTACGTATATTTATATGAAGTGAGTGGTGTTAAGGGAAATGGAAACAGCTAAACATCTCAAATGCTCAGCGTTGTATTTATTTTTATTATTATTATTACCGTGTTTACTCGCGTAATAGTCGCCCCCTTTTTTCCGATTTTTCATGGTGAAAGTCGAGGTGCGACTGGCGGGAAAAAATTTACCACATAATATTGTAACTCTAAAGGTATTTTTTCTGCTTCAGAACGGGAGTGCGACTATTATGCGAGGGCGACTATTACGCAAGCAAACACGGTATTATTATTTAAAATAGCGCCACACACACATGCGCAATCTGGCTACAGTGCCTCTTTACAGAATGCCGCAGAATATTTTCTTGTAATTTACTACAGGGGAAAAAATAATCACAGACGCCGTCACTCATAAACCTGCGCGTCTGGAATAAAGAAAGGAACGAAAGTGGGTGGTGCAATGCATTCTGCCCTGGAGGGGTAAAAACTGAGGTTTCCACAGTACTTTTTAAAATACTATAATTGAAATTCCATATAATTTTGGAATGAAGTGAAAATGTCTAAATTTATGAAAAATTGACCAGTATTCATTTCAAAGAAGGGGAATAATACAATAGAAGAAACTGACAATTATTATTTTACGAGCGCGATTTATTCGCGATCGCTATTACGGGGCTTCAAAACCCCGTTATCATGCATAGTGATCTGCGGTATCGGCTGCTTACTTCCACCTATCATGGAGAACGACAGTTCTACGAGTGACGCAGACAACACCAACCAACCAGCCGTCCAAATACTGCGACACTTATATTTACAGCTCGTTTGGGGGTTAAAAATCTATGCCATTTGCATCTCGGAATCTGCTGTAACGATTTTTAAAAATTAATATATGATTTTAATCGGTGCTAAATTCGATGACTAACGTCGCCCGATTATTTAGGAAAACTCGTTTTTTTATTTAATCCATTTACCCAGGGGAATATATAACTTCCGCGTATAAATACGTAAATCATCTTCATTGACGTGTTAACAAGGAATGGAGTATGAATACAGTGCTGGTAGCGGACGCGAAAGTGATAGAGTAGGACGGCCTAAGAAAATATTTTTAAGGATAAGTAGGTTCTTAATTTTTTTTCGAATATGTTATCCCTTATGTTTTAATTAGTTACTAATAATAATTTTTCTATTTCTTTTTGCTTTTGGCTCTCAGCTATCCGAGATGTCGCGTAGATCTGTGACAACATATGTACAACTTAACTTATAACGTAAACCAGTTTGTGCCTAGAAAGCTAGTACGTTCCGTATATGGTTTGTGTAAAGAAGACTTGAGTTCGATTCCCACCGTCGCTCTTTTGCGAGATGGGCTTTGTTTTACTGTCGTTTTTGTTTTATTTCATTTTAAAAAATAACAACAGATTATTATATACTTTATTTATATTTTTCAGTAATTTATTTTGCTATAATTAATAATTAAAAACAGTTAAGACTTAAAAATAATTAAGTACTTTTTGGGAAAACTCCTTCCTAACTTTTTCTTTAAGTATTTCGTATCATATTATGATGATCTCTAGTATTTTGATAGCAATTTTTAATTAAAATTAAGTCTTTTTTTCTAATATCATTAACTCTATTTGTAAAATTCAATATGTAATTAATATTTCAAAGAAATTTTTTATCTCATCAGAAAGCTCACATAATGAAATAATGATAATTATTATTTACAAAGGAAAATAAATAGTAGTTTTACATACTAACTAGTTTTAATAATAATTCTTTTACTCTTCATGTATAAATGAAATTTATTGTAATTATAGAATTTTAATTTTAAGACCAATATACTTTCGAAATATTAGGTTTTCTCACTTTTATTTTGTATTCCTTTAAATACCAGTTGATTAATTAACAGATATTTATGATGTTACAACTTTTATAAAATTTCTGTGATGGTTTATAAGTTTGCTGCTCTAAAAAGGTGTTATTTGAATCGATGACGTCACGACACTCTTTTAAAAACACCCTGTAAGAGCAAATCCCAGAAAGAATTTCAATGTAACTTCGTTGTCAATTAAACAAAATGTCTACTGTCTATCCAGGGGTCGCGGCAAAATTTTTACACAAAATAGGGGGTCACAAAGGAAAATAGTTTGCGCACCACTGGTCTATGATATATAAAGTCTACTGGAATCGTGTTCCGGTTCAGAAACAAAGTACAAGAAAATTGTAAAATGTAATTTCAAACTTTGATTTTGAAAGTCAATACATCAAAGTTGATGATTCTTTTATTGTGCGTTAAATAAATATTACATGAAATTAATTACTTAAAACACTGATTTTTTCTCACAGTTACGCACTTAAAACTTTTTTTTTTTACTTGAAGGGAAATATGAATGTAACTTTGGAGATGTGCTTTCTTTAACCATGTTCCAATTGATGTACCGTGAAAGTTAGACTCTTACGGCTCCCTCAAAAGAGTCCAATTAAGAGATTTACTGTTGTAGTATTTGGATATTGTTTTAGAGTGAGATAAATATATTTCCTTTACATAAAATATTTGTCTTGAGAACCATAAAAAGAATGAAGTATTTCGGGCTACATTGTGTCGTGTTTCTTTTCTATATAAGATCAGCACAGCGGCTGTGCACGGTTACCCAAGTGCTGCAATTCCAAAATACCGAATACTCGCAAAAAATATTTTTTTCTGGGACTTCCTGGGAGTTTCACTGTTTGTGGCTTATCTCAACCACGTGCGCTCTGCATTCCTGCAACTCAGCTTAGCTACGGCACACAGCAAAAACAATTTCTGTAATCACCATCAAAAGAAGCCGAATTAATCCTTTAACGCGCAGTGTTCCCGCTCTGGGAACACCAAACTCTGACGTTTCGACTGTTGCCAGTCACGAAGAATAGATTTGATTTCTATAAAAATAGTTGCGGGTGACATAGCTCCACGAGAATCCTTTACTTTTTAGCACGACATTTCCCGTAAAAAAAAAATGGTCACGATTATTTTTAATAGCACTGACATCTGCTGAAAAAAGGTCAGCCGTTGCCTTCGCTCGATCTAACTACCAGCAGCAAGATGACGGACGATCGAAACGTTCATCGCGTGCCACAGATAGCCAGCTATCGTCAATAAAGGGTCTAGATCTGTGGCACGCGATGAATGTTTCGATCGTCCGTCATCTTGCTGGTAGTTAAGTCGAGCGATGGCAACGGCTGCCCTCTTTTCAGCATTGGGAAAGGGTTGAGCCTCAAAGGGTTAAATAGCAGGTTCAATTTTTATCAAATTCCAAAAGAGTGAAATTCGGAGCAGGTTTCGAAGTTCAGCAGCTTCTGAAGCTTATCCGAAATGGTTAAAATTAGCCACCTCTTCATTCTATCCTAAGCAGGTTATGCGCTATGTACGAACTCTCTTTAAAAACCTTTTATTTTATTTAATTGAAAATGCCGGACCGCATTCCCCAGTAAATACTATGAACTTCCTTTTATTCTCCAAGAAGAGGCCTCCTGCCGCACTGGCTGGAAGGCTCTCCCGTCTTCACCAGATGTAAACATAAGCCAGCGATGGAACTTCTTCGCACGTGACCCACTTCCACGGGCGTCGAAAGACAGAAACAACTTCTAACTTCTCCCTCCCTTCCCCGCATCATCTATCTGTGACCTTTACCTCGTCCGTAGGTTAACCCAGTTTTTCCTTTTTTTCTTCTTCATTGTTCCGAGAAAGGTCGTCTATTTTATTTTATTTTATTTTATTTGTCGTTTTATTTATCTCTATTAGTTATGCAGAATAAAATGGGCTGGTTGAGATCGTGACCGATCGAATGGAATTTGGACAGGTTGCCTAGTGTTTGTGTGCATTTAACTACCGTTTTAAAACAGGATGTTATCTGGCGTTTAAAATTCATAGTAAAATAGCACGAAACGAATGTAATGCAGTATTTGTAGTAGCTAATAGTTTACGTTGTATATACAGGGTGTCCCTAAAAGGTAGTAACTCGTTTTGCTTCTTTATATTACCTATTGGAGATAAGTGGGCAAATAAATTGACAAAATGTTTAAAACAAGAAAGGAAAGAAGACTACGTTAAGAAAAAGTTCCTCGTTGTGATGGACAAAACTTCAGCCTTCTATCATAAAATGTCTCAGAAAGAACTATAAACAAAGATGCTTGGGGGCTGTATACGAATTTGAACGTGAACTTTTATTGCTAGAGTGGAAAATTTTCGTTATTTCTGTTCTCTGAAATGCGATCTTTGACGTGATTTTTATTTTATTATTATTTTTTTTCCCCTTTTGAAAGCCATTGAAAAGCGGTTTAAGCATGTATTTATCCTCATACCTCTGGAACTTTTTAGGATATTATTTTCAAATTTTGTACATCACCTCTTTAGTGCAAGAAGGCATATTTAACTGATTGGGATTTTTCGTTTGTTCTGATGTCGTATACAAATTTAAAAAGGGAAATATTTTGAAAATTAACGAGATGAATTTTTTCTTGGTTCAGTCTTTTTTCCCTAATCTATTTTAAACATTCTTTCAAATCAATTTACATTGCTCGCCTGTCACTAATAGATAAAATAATTAAAGCGTGTTATCACAGCCTGTATATAACTAATAGAGTGACGAAATGACTGTTGAACTACATCAATAAAATTTTATTCAGAGTGACGCGAGTCCACTAAGAACTGGAAATATCCAAGGGAAATCAGATTTTCATGTTGTGTCCACCATAAATGCGTTATGACGTAAGGTGGAACTGCCCCATTTCATTATGGTAATTTGGCTAATGAATTTATCCAATGCTTTCGCAATATGCTGTACTTTCAAAAATCCTATAAAACTTCGTGAATGAATTTTCTTTTTCGCGTGTAAATTTTTAGTGGAATGATTATTTATTAGCGTGTCCTAATGCAAAGGCTTTTAACACGCAGTGTTCCCGCTCTGGAAACACCAAACTCTGACATTTTGACTGTTGCCAGTCACGAAGAATAGATTTGATTTCTATAAAAATAGTTGTGGGTGACCTAGCTCCGCGAGAATCCTTTACTTTTTAGCACATCATTTCCCGTAAAAAAAAATGGTCACGATTATTTTTAACAGCACTGACATCTGCTGAAAAATGGAAGAATGCGAGAACGGCTGGATAGATTGCCCAATGCTGAAAAAAGGGCAGCCGTTGCCATCGCTCGACTTAACTACCAGCAAGATGGCGGACGATCGAAACGTTCATCACGTGCCCTTTTTTCAGCATTGGGAAAGGGTTGCGTCTCAAAGGGTTAAAGAGATAAAGCACTCTTCATAAATTGTTCTTGTTTAACTTGTTACTTCATTAAAAGTGACCTCAATTAGCAACAGCTCTTGTTAAATGAGAAGTTAGTGTCCAATTTAAATGTTTTTCTGTTATTCTGATTTGATGAAAAAGTTCGTGAATTCAAACTGTTTCAGATTTCAGTTCCATTAGTGAAAATTAGTTTTAGCTCACCACAGTTTAGAATCCTGCCCTCTATTTGGGTCATGTATACTGCCAAGAAATTTAACCTTCTTTGAGGAAGTGATTTTCAAATTTAATTTAAATTTGGTATGCTAAAATTTTAATTACGAGAATAAAATAAGTATGATTTTCACCCGTAGTTCGTTTGTATTTCTCTTACAAATACCACGTTTCTGTTGCGAAAGGGGGTGGGGGAGCAACTGTATACTTAATAATAACTTCTTATTTAGAATTGCGCTGTTTGGGGCCGCGAAAGAAAAATAGTTTTGAGAAAGAATAAAGCGTGTTTTTTAAATTTAGATATCTTCGGGTTTAAAATCTCCAATATTAACAGTATCAGGAGAAAAGAATAGATGGGTCATCCTACAAAAAGCGCGCTATTTGCAGTTTGTGGTTGGTAGTTTTAGAAATAATTATTTGAAAATATTCTTATAAGACATTTTAAATATTATGCCAGATTTTAAAATATAATTAATAAAAAACTGATGATGTTTTTATTTTTTTATTTGCTTTTTTCAATGAACGGAGGGATACTTGTATACCTCCGTTACATGTCACAACATATTTCCCTCCATTTACTTGTAAATTACTGGATGTTTTTTACAGTTTAAATTATTTCTGTTACAAAAGGAATAAAAATTTCAGCTTTAATTATCCTTAGAATTACTATCAGAGTCTTTCTTGTATCCTCTGATCAAAATGCAATAGGTGCAAGAATTTCCCATAAATGGCAGTCCTGTCACCTCATTACAGAGGATTAAAATCACAGGTAGTCGCTTTCAATATCTGTTCTTCACAAAGAAGTTAACAGCGTAATTTGCAAGAATGAAATTTTTTTTCTCTGGAGTCATATATTACATTAACTTTGTGTACCCTCCATTCTTGATTTTAAAAAGTAAAAACTGTTTTTACTAAAATTATTTGCTTAGTTGATAATAAAGCACTTTTTTTTTAGTAAAATGTAAATTAAAATGATGTGATAACTTTAAATCAACATGATATAAAAAACAGAACGTATCAATTTGTATCCCCCGTTACAGTATAAATGTAATGGAGAATACAACTTTAAAAAAATCAATTATGCGATTAATGTATAATTTTTAGTTTAGTCTCAATTTTGTTTTTAATAAAACATACTGATTTATTTAAATAAAAAGCTTTCAAATATTATTTAAAAAATTAATTTAACAAATCGCTTTAAGATTGTATCTTGAAAGTTCTCTTTTTCCTATAAATATCCATTAAAACAGTAGTTTAAAAACAAAATTTCAAACTTATTATTAATCTGTATTGAACGCTCCTATAAGATATGCGTTTGTTATTTCTTTCATAAAAGTGTATTAGCTTTGTTACTAGTGTGTATCCTCTGTTCGTGTTCAAAGTTTCAATTACAAAAAAAAAAAAAAAAAAAAAAAAAAAAAAAATATCAAAAAGAATGTGAAAAAATGATCAAAAATAATGTGACCAACTATCTGGGAGTAATAAGAAGTAAAGAAAGAGCAATATAATATTTTTTAATGAAGATTTTTTTTTCTTTTTAAATTTTAACTTTGAAAACCTACGTTTTCTGTAGAATTATCCCGATGAAATTTGAAATAAGGTTCAGACTTTTGTATTTGTCTATCTTTTAACTGTGTCGTCGTTTCTTTGCTCGTGCCAGGGGCCGCTAAAAGCATTAGAAGTGCCGCCAGGCGCTTTGCTCGGCTCTGTGGGTAGTGGTGCAATATCGGAAATATGTTAGGTGTTATAAAAATGATGACTGGCTCTGAAATCTTGGTCATCAAAATGAAATTCACAGTCCCAAAATACGACCAAAAACCGCTAATTTCGGACACTGGATTAGACCAGCAGTCTCGCACTCCGTAGGATGTAGGGATAGCAGAATAACATTTGATTTAGCAGTTTTAGTAAAACGGAAAGTTGCCATCTAGATTTTTCGAAAAATGAAAAATAATAAACAGAACGGGCATTTCCTGGAAGTGGCAACTTTGCTGCGTCTTTTTGTTGTTGTTGTTAATTTACAGATATATATTAAACAAATCATGTTTTTTGCCAAAATATTAAAAAATGCTGTTATATGTTCTTATTTTTACTGTAAAAACATACATTTTGGCTTAAAATGTACCTTAAACTTCGCCGATGACATTATTATGTAGGAAAGGCCACTAATGTCCATTGTTGAAGAATAAAAAACTGTTTGCTGCTGAGGAATGTGAGGGTAACCCGGCATCGTAAGTTATCTTTAGTTGGTGGGGCACAGTGTTAAAAGGTTGGGAACCGCTGCTCTATATAATAGTTAAAAACATAAACAAGAATTAAAAAGCAAATCACATTAGTACTTTTAGAGATAGGGAGGATTTCTCAGGTTATCAAACACAGCAGTACTAAAATAATTCAAAGATGTTACTTGCAAAATTTATCATAAGAAAGAAAAAAAAAATGAGGCTGGGAAATATGAGGAAGAGGGCATCAGGACGCACGTGTTCTTAGATACGGTATGTAAAGCATATTTTTCACAATCTAATACATTAATAAGAAGAAAGCTTACGAATTTTATGAGGACAGGATTATACAGGAAAATTCCGACAGTATTGTGAACAACTAGCATTATTTCCTTTGTCTAGCCATCCTTTCATCAGAAATAACTTAATGACTTTTCGGAATCCGTTTTAAATATCTGCCTGGGTTACAGACTTGTCTTGGCTGGTTGTGATGTAACAGCTGCTTACACACTGAGAAAGCGTGACGCGGCGTCTTATTTCTGTTTAGCGAATAGCCTGACATGATACTTACCAACTGGTAGATGCAAAAAGTAACGCCGAAGTGCCTTTTCGACGACAGAGTTGGGAGGGAGGGGGGCTATCAAAAGATAACTGTATCGCTTCCCCTTCGGTACCAGCTGTTGGCGCGAAAACAGCTGCCATACATATATTTATATATGTATAATTCCCCCTTCTCCCCTATATCTATCTCACTCACTTTAACGGACTTTTCGTAATGCTCCCTGTAATATTTTTAGATACCGCTTCATGCCATCTTACCTCTATCGTGGGGCTAATGTAATTTTATGGTATTTTTCGTGGTTGAGTCACGATCTTTCGGACGCCGGTGTAATGCAGGGGTGCAGAAAATGTCAAAGGCCTACTATTTCCCCAGAACACAATTTATTTTGCCTAAAATTCACCCCAAAACCGAAGCATATTTTCATTCTAGTATAAGTGACTACCTATCGCTATCTTCTTTTGATAACAACTGCATCCCTAAAAAAAATTTTTTTTTCCCCTTGCTTGCTTTTCTTTAAATACACTCTGGACAAAAAATTCCACAGTGCTTCAGAATTTCCCCCGAACCTCCTTCGTCCGTTCGACCATATTCTGCACCCTTGGTGTATTGGACCCTATTTCTCTCCTAACATTTATCTCTCTTTTAAAGAGACAATAAAAAAAGTGCCATACACAATTAGGTTTAGGAGTGATTAAAAATATCCTCTAATGAATTATTGACTTTAGCCTGTTCCTGTTGTTCCTCGTAAATACGTTCTTTTGCGTGGGATATCATTTAATTTTCTTGTTTATCATTGTCTTTAATGCCTAATCTATGACAGTCAGGGGCTGAAATGTAGCCAGAAATTTTTCATGGGGGGGGGTTTACGACTACTACAACTCATACATATGTATACGTGTGTGTGATAATTTAGTGAAGAATATACATTTTGTATGGCAAAAAATTCCTCATGGGGGGGGTTATGACCCCCATAACCCCCCCCCTTGGATACGCCCCTGATGACAGTCATTATTATAAATCATGGGCAACCCGCTGGCCGGATGTGGCCCTCCATGGCTTTTGATCCGACCCGTGAAAAATTTCGAAATCCCTTAGAAAACCAAATATACAAACCATTCAAAATCCCATTATACTGTCCGCGACTTCACTAACATCCTAAAGTTTGACCACAACTTTCCAAAGGTTGCCCATTCCTGTTGTGAATTAAGTGGAGAGTAAGTGGCGACCTCTAAATATTATGGTCCCATGCTTCATGATCTATATTTATTAACATTATTTAAAATCACGGTGGGTGCAGTTGTAAATTATTTGCATCCACTACCTGAAATTCGTTTTTAAAAAATCTTTCATCTGGCACTAAAAGAAATGGTCACTGATAAAATTCTCCAGTTTAGCCCTATGCCTGTAATTTCTTTTCTTAATTTAAAACAGCTTTTTACGGCTAAAAAGAATAATAAAGTTTTGTTCATCCTCACATACACGTCAAGTAAATAAATAAATAAAATAAAGTTAAATTATAAATACGAAAATGAAGAACTTTCTAAAACGTCTAAGCTTCAATATTGGAATACTTTTAAGAAAAAATATAAATTCATGCTGAGTTGAAAGAAGCTTGAGGAGCTTAAGTACGAATCTTAATATATTTCATCTTCTAATACGTTGTCATCTTCACGTCAGCGCATTAATTTATTTTAAAGTGCAAGCAAAGAAGGGGGAAAGTATTTTTATGTTCTTATTTATTACTTACGTTATTATAAGTAAGCCACATCACTAAACGCTCTACTCGTTATGTGGGACATCTTATTTATTTTATTTTTCCTCCCGATTTGGCTTGGCGTAGTGAACAGGTTTGCCAAGCGACTTGCTTATTATGGAATAGGTTTTTGAGATGTGTGCATTTTATTGAATTTTTTCGTATTTCGTTCGGAATTTTGTTTTGCAGCAAAAAATCCGCTGATGTTCTGAAACGTATCTAGCTGGTCCGATTGGTATACAGTAAGTGTCACATGTCAGTATAACGAATTTCTAGGAACCGAGATCCAATTAGTAATTCTAAAAAAATTACTGGGTGAAGCTTCATTATGACAGAATTTGTATTCTTCGAATTTCCCTCAATAGAAATATTTTATTTACTAATTTTAAATATTCGGGAAAAAAAAAAAAGACATTCGTTGTACAATGAGATTTTAACTCTTTATCTACTGAATTAAGAATTGCCAAGAATATTGCCTTGAATCTATTTGTTTTCTCTTGTTATAGTTAAGTAATGAATGATAATTACTGATTAATATAATAAAAAAAAAAGAAATTACGAGAAAATTAATAATCATAAGCTATACGTTTGATGACTGGTTTTATAAGCAGTTAACAGAACTTTTTCAAAAGAGTATAGGATCGACAAGTCTGAAGGAGTCAAATAATTGTCTGGTTTTTGATACACCTCTGAGACACGTGAAGAAATGCTTGCTTACAAATCTTTAGAAGCCCACTATCATTGACGTTGCATCGCCTGCCTACAGATTCTACAACTGGAGAAATTTGGTATTCTCCCATCATGCAAAGTGATTGCCACGTCGGAATAACTACATGACAGGCAACTTTGATGCATAGCAATCCGCCATTAATACTTTGATTGACACACTTTTAGAAAATCTAATCCTTTAATCATAAAGCAGACTTATGAAAATTCACTAATGCTTGTTTATGGGGAGGAGAGCATGACATGGTTAAAAAGTGAGCGGAAAGCTGTCTATTTAAAACAGCCTACTCTAATAGAACACACAATCTTGATGTAAGCTGATTAAATGAAGTTTTTGGTAGTTATTTTTCAAAGGAATGGTTACAATGAATTTTTTTTTCAGAATTTTAATTTAACGGTGGAGAATATTTGGTACTTGTGCAGCGCCACGTATCGGCATCTTCTTGTGTGTGTGTGTAATATGTTCAGTGGCGTAGCCAGGAGGGGGGGCGTCGCAACCCTCCATGAAGATTTTTTTTTTGCCGTTCAAAATGTATATTCTACACTCCCTTATTACACACACGTATACATGTGTGAGTTGCAGTAGTCGTAACCCCCCCCCCATGAAAAATTTCTGGCTACGCCACTGTATATGTTTAATAAATCGTGAACGCATCATTCTGTTTTTGTTGTCCTAATTCCATGTAAATATGATG
Organism: Cheiracanthium punctorium; assembly: GCA_038373885.1. Lineage (NCBI taxonomy): Eukaryota > Metazoa > Arthropoda > Arachnida > Araneae > Cheiracanthiidae > Cheiracanthium > Cheiracanthium punctorium. The sequence continues at coordinate 560,790 of JAWZYV010003088.1, forward strand.
CATGCAAATTTTTCTGAGTTGAGGAAATGTAATTTGGACAGTCCTGAAGGGACATTTTATCTAGTTTGAAACAGAAGAAGGTCTTCCAAGTGACGTGGAAATCCCATAGGGTGTGTCTACCTGCGTCACACTTTTTCTACCTTCGTCGTCATTTTCTCACCAGCCAGTACATTATTCTTATAAGCAGGGTAAATTTATAGTGGAATAAAAGGTAAGTGTTCTTACAAAGATTGAAAAACCGTGTTTTTGTACAATAATTTCTTCCAGTAATAAATCAACCTCAAAAAGAGATAGAAATACTTGATTTCCCCCCCTCCCCCATTTTTTATACATAGTAAAAATACATTCAAAATTATTGAAAAAAATTTTTTTTTACAAAACTTTGTTTTTCTTGCATTTTCTATTATTGCAGTTTTTGAATTTATTCATTTATTATGTTTATTTATGTTATTTCACTGGATGTAATTTTAGGCCGGATGTACTGCCGGATATTTGTAATATCCGGCATACTGGCTGGATGCAGTATGCTCGCCGAATATCCGCTGCATCCCTACTCATATGCACTCGTGCAATTATCTGGTTTTTGATACACCTCTGAGACACGTGAAGAAATGCTTGCTTACAAATCTTTAGAAGCCCACTATCATTGACGTTGCATCGCCTGCCTACAGATTCTACAACTGGAGAAATTTGGTATTCTCCCATCATGCAAAGTGATTGCCACGTCGGAATAACTACATGACAGGCAACTTTGATGCATAGCAATCCGCCATTAATTAGGATCTTGCAGCACATACACACGCACACACCATTCCATTGTACGCTGTATGAAACATTCTTACTGTAATTCGTGACCTTCGTAATAGAATGCAACGACACGGCTCTAAAAGCTTTTACATGACTTATCTTCCACAATGGTATAAGGAGGCATTCTTTGTGCGTTAGAAAGAAGAGAATAATTGGAAAAAGGAAAGCGGAATATATGTGTGTGTGTGTGTGTGTTTATTGATATGCCCAGGGCATGTGTTGTAGCAACATATCCGTAGACGTGCAGCATTTCGACCTGAGGCTGTGTACCTTTTGGATCGTTTTTTCAACCTCAAGATTTCGCGACATGTTCGTTGACTATTATTTGAAGAATTCGATCAGAAATGGTAGCTTGTAGTAAATTATCATAAAATATCTATGAATATTAATATGCATAATTTGTACCGAAATTATAATTGAGTGATTAAGAAACATTTTTTTTTTTAACGCACATAATTTGTAAGTAATGTAATGTTGCAGACTAATTATTAACAATGAAAGCCAATGAATTATTTGGGGGTGGGATGTTGGAACACTGCAATTTTTATTGTATTTTAAAATATAACCCTTTTCATTCGTTTAAAATTTTTATTTAGGTATCATGATGCTTGTCGAAGCTAGTTTTTAATTAATGAATAGTAAAATACAGTAGACGTACGACTGGAATGGTAAAAGAAGCTTTGGTGGCCTAGAGTAGACACATCGCAAAGTTCTCATACTAGACTATTTTAAATTTTATTAGTCATCCTGATATATTGACCAAAGGGAGGGGGGGAGTATTTTGAGTGAAATCAGTATTTTCTAGCAGTCAGAGTTTCTTCCTTCGATAGGAGTTTCCTTCTCCCAAAGCAAGGAGATTATTTTTCCATTAAATTTTGTTGTATTTATTTCAGTTGCAAATAATATATGAATGACAAAAACACACTAGGCAATTTTGGGTTCAGTTTTAGAGAGAATAATGTACTTTACGTCTATTACATGGCAATCATTCATTTACTTGTTATTTACAGTGCTTAAATATAATCTCAAAAGCGTTTCCTTTCAATAGCATTTACCATTCTCCACAAATTAACCTAACTAGGATTTATGTTGCTCCAAAAGGAAAATTAATTAATACCGCGACTCTGTTATTTTGTTCTACTCTTTCCATTTTCTTTGGCCTGCGATATTCAGTATTTTCGCGTTGAGTCTTTCCGCCTGCGTTTCGAAACACATTAATCGATGTTTATTTAATTTTAACACTTAATGCTCATCTAGTCCTTTCATTGTCAGCGTCTTAACTGACAGCTTAACTCATTTGCAACTGAATACACATCACTTGGTAATGAGCATGTCCCTCCAGTGTCTGGTTGCTAGGAAACAGCTGTTAATATAATTAAATTCTTTTTATTGAGACTGTAAAAGCGCTGCGTTTGTCAATAGACATCTTGGTATCCTTGTAATAAATAGTGTCTTTAGAAGAAAAGGAAAGTTAAAAGAGTATCACTTTATACTCTTTTGATTTGTCTTTATAAGTCGTCGCTGTTGAGTTCGAAAAATGCCTCTGAGGTATTGCGTGAGATGTTTTTAGTTTTATGGCTTCCCGACCTTAGGTTGATGTTGTTGCCATTTTGACGTGATAATTAAGGGTTTAATAATCGTATTTATGAGAATGAATGTGTGGCTTTGGCGAGGAGAAAGGGTATTTGTTAGAAATAGTGTAGATTATATTTAGATTCTTTTACGAAGTGGTTTTTAGTTTCTTATAGGCGTGTGACGAAAATTTTAGAATTTGGTTTAATTTTGTTTCCAAAAATCTTAACAGTGAGAAGGCGAGAAAGAAATCGAAAGACTTCGATCCGTGATGCCAAAATGATGTTTTTGTTCTACCCCGTTCTCTCTGGTGATCGCCGTAATGGATCCTACTCGGATTATTATTATTATTATTTTTTTTTTTTTTAAGAAACTTTAAATCATTATGTAAATATGCATAATATGTGTATTAAAGGAAATGTGAAAAATAAAATAAAGCACATAGTTGTTTTTTTTTCACGCGTAATTTAGAAATGTTTTTACATTTATTAAATACTAGTAAATTAAGCCCGTTCTGGACGCCATTACGGTGTTTCTACAGACCTGGAAAGTCAGGGAAATGAGTTTTGGTCAAGGATTTGGGAAAAAAGTCAGGGAAATTTGAAGACATTGAAGAAAGGTCAGGGAAATGCAAGAATATTTGAATTTTTCGGCAAAATCAAGAAAATACTTCCTGTTTAAACCTAATTGTAGAAATTATTTTATTTTCATTTTCTTATTTAACCTTATAAATAATTTTTAAATGTGTCCTTTATTAGCATATCTTGTTCAGATGAAATATTCTTAAATTATTTCAACTTTTTCATTATTTCTATTCTTATTTATCCTAAATTATTATCAAACATGGCTTTTGTTAGAATCCAGTGATTGATGTCAAACAATATTTTTGTGTATATTGATTTTATTATTATTTGTAAAAAAGGGGCAAAATATATAAAAGTTATTAATTAAAGGATGTAATATTAAAAATAGAAACGAAAAAATCAGGAAAGCACGCTAGATAAAAAGTCAGGGAAGAGCATGATAGATGTCTGGAAAGTCAGGGAAGCAAAAGCTGTGAAATCTGTAGAAACCCTGCATTACTACGGGCTCCAGGAGGGGGGGGGGAATAATTGACAAAAGTCGAACTTTTAAGGGCCACATGATCAATGCATTTAATCTTTTGTCCTCTTAAATAATTTTATTCTATTTTTAATATTAAAGTAACCGAAATAAGTCAAATGAATTTTGAATTCCAGGCAACATGCAAATGACAGTCGGTATAATTTTGAGTAGCTATTTCAAACGTACAAAATTATTATATAGGTACGACTGCTTTTAATTTTTCCGTCCGAATAATTAAAGTTCCTGTTATTAAATATTAGTGGCGTACCATACAGCTTTTCAAATACCATTACTTAATTACAATTCCTTTGTGCATTGTAAAAGAATCTCGTGTGTGTCGTAAAGCATTTCATTCCTCTCCATTAAATATATTCTTTACCAATAGTTAGATGCTTTGTATAATTTAGTAATTTTTTTATAATGTAGGATATTTATTAATATTTCGATGCGTAAATTTAATTTTCACTTTAGTTAATGAATCCTTCTTTCGAAAGAACATTGTTAATAGTTAATTTTATAGCGTTAGGAAAAAAATTACAATTTAAGTGAAATTGGTGTTGTATTTTATTTGTCTCGAGTTCAGAAATTTAATTGGGACAATAAAATATTTTAAGCGAACTTAATGAAACGAAACGCGAATTGAATCCAAGTTAAAATAACTAAGATTATGTATTGATCGGAAGAAATTCGCGTTTACTTTTCTGTATGTGAGTGCAAGGCCATGCAACCGCCAGCTAATGTCCTTTACAGCCTGCATCGTAATTGCAGTTATTATGCGCTCCCACTGTTATTGCCTTTCATTCTTAGGAAATTGAAGTTCTGATTATTTGGCACTCGGGGGAACTGGGGAAATATCGGATAAATTGGTAAGAACGTTAACATATCTATCAGTGAAGTTTTGGGGAGATGGTGTGTTGTGCTTGACTAATATACGCGAAAATTGATTGTGTATTGCTTAAAACAGTTAAAAAGTGTATGAATAGAAAGGGAAAATTAATGGGCTTTTCAAAGTTTAAAGGAAGTCAAACATTATGGGCATATGGCAATTTTTAATTCTGACCACTGCTTGAAAGAAATAAACATTTCGTTCAGGGAAGTGTTTGATAAATTACATTTACTACAGAACTTAAATTTCGGCTTCATTTAAGAAAGAAAACTGGAAGTATTTTAGAACTTTTTAATGTAATGTTTTTAACTATTAATGAATACAAATATGCAGGGATCGATGCAGACTAAATTTGGGTCCATTTTACAGCCCCTTCGCAAAATTACAATCTATTAAATCTATACCGACTTCACAAAATTTATAATAGATTAAACATTCACAAAAATAGATATTGAAATTCACAAAAATAAAGTTTTCACAAAAAGGGGTCCATGGAAAAAAATTCCTGCTATGTATCCTGGAAAAAATTGTGTATAGTCCAAAGTAGTGAAATATGAATAATTGCCTAGAATTAATTATTTTAAATTCAAATTTTTATTGAATAAAATTGAAAAGCACATAAATGAAAAATGTATAAACGATACTCCGTTATTTAATTCATATTCGAATAAGCGGAGTAAAAATTATGAAGGTAACCACGTATTTAATTCTTCCAATTCATTAGTATTTTAAGTTTTAATTAAAGAAGAAACTTTCTTTCTCATTATGAATAAAAAAAGATAAAATATCCAATGTGTTAATGGTTATTCCGTATTCATTTATTCCTTAAAAAAAAAAAAAAAAAGGCGAAAATTTAAATACCTGGCGTGTTTTCAAAAATATATCGCAATAAAGGAGAGCAAATAAAGTTGGTGTGAAATATAACTTTCCGGAAATATGTTTAAAATGTTATAATTTGTTCTTCCCGTTTCCGAGATTCTTGAATTTTCTGTGAATTAATTTCAAGATGAGATAGCTTTTAAAATGTATTTCAGCCTCGCACTTTATTTTATAATGTTATTGCGTGGTTTCTTTTGAGTGGAAAATAGCTCTCACTTTTAGAACGACTTTGGTTAATTCAAAACTGCTTTTTAGAATTTATGTATCATTTATGAATGATATCGAATGTAAAAGTACGTTTATATTTATTTATTTAAATACTTTTATTTGACCGTTAATTAAGATTTGTTTGATACCAGTTTTTATATAAAGGAACGATTTTTTATTTACTTGTTTGGATACTTAGACGAGAAAATATAACGTATTTGGAAACTTTCTCTGTATTTTTACCTTGTTGAATGACATGTTATAACTTTCGCTAAGCCAAATATTGGAATATTTTTTATTCACTTGTTTAGTCTTGCAGGGACGTACCGAGAAAAAAAAAATTGGGGAGTTTACCCTAATTAATATAAGATGTAAATGGTAGAATTTCCCATAAAAATACTTGATTTATTGACATTCAATTAAAAAAATTCAAAATTGTCCAAAATGTGTAAAAGGTAGAATTTCCCACAAAAATTAATGGTTTTATTGTCGTCCAATTAATAAAAATTAAAAAGTTCGGGGGATGCTCAGCCCCTTATGGTCTGAGTTACCTCCCCGGTACGTCCCTGTAACATTCGCAAATATGTCAATTATACGAATATTTGTGTCAATAATTATTTCTTCTCGGGAAATTTTTAAACCATTTTATTATTTGATTTTTTAAGAAAAATGTGCATACATGCTTATTTATAACGGAAAAATGGGATAACTTTTCTCATCCCCCACACCCTTTCATGAATATTGTCTTAAAAATCATAGAGTATACGTAATTTGTTTGAAATGCCCGAAGATTTTTATTATTATTCTACACGGTAGTTTAGTGATTTTTTTAAGACAATATTCTTCTTAACTTTTGCTTGGACAAATTAATCCATATATATACCATTCATGAGACTAAACTAAAGCTGCAAGTTAGCGATAAAAACGTTTTACCTTCTGTTTCCTTTTATTATTCATATAGCCAATCTGCGCATGGATTTTTCAGCTTCTAAGAAAAAAATATTCTTGTATTTTCTGTAAAGTTGCTGAATGCAGTGTGTCCAGCAGCGACTAAAAAAGCGACTTTTGCTACTAATTTTAAGATTAGACGACTTGGGGGACTTTTTTTGATTTTAAAAAAAAAAAATCATTTTTATACTATTTTCAAGTTCTTGACTACTTACTCCAGGCGACTAATTTGAAAATCGGATTTCTGATTTTGTCAACTCCCTTTTCTTTTCAAATGTGCTATTGGTCGTTCATCAACCATTCTAATCTATTTTTTTAACTGTGCTATGAAAATAAATGTACTATGTGGTCTGTTATGTAACGCATGAAGTTTTTCAATTCATCATTTTATTCATTCCTTCTTAAATGAAGGTAAATGACGAATGTTTATTTCTTAACTACAAAATATGCTAAAATGTTACTGTTTTGGCAACTAAAATTAAGAAATTGGCTACTAAACTGGCGACATTTTTTTTATGTCGGTGAGGCTACTAATGATACTATTTTTGCCTCCTGACATTGAATGTGAATGGAATAATTGCTGCTCTTTTAGGCAGTAAGTCATCTTATCTTATCGTTTTAAATGAATATATATTTTAAAGTGGTTTATCGCAGAATATTTACGTATGCTATGCATTTTTTTTTTTTGAAGTTTTTTGGACTTTAATATAAAAAACAATATTGCTTAATTGCACACCACTGTATATTTCTCAGTTGAAAGCTTTTTGCGCTCCAATTTTTTTTCACGTATTTTGCAATATCTTTTGCAATCTAACCCTTCCATTCCTGTGAAAATATTGATTTTTGGCTGAGCAAATTTTTTTAGTTTGCGAAATCACCGTATTTTAAGCTAACCGTAAGGAAATGTAATGCTTTACTCTAAGTGATCAAGATTTTACTACCTTGGAGTTCGAGTTCTGACCTTTCGACCGCATATATCTTAGCGTAAAGTGAAAAAACCGTAAATATGTGTATTTTTTCATCTATTAAAATTTTAATTCGTCAGTTTTTTTCATAATAAAAACGAAGTCCTTATTTGCAGTTTCTGAAAACTAACAAATAATTATGCCCATTTTAAATTTTAAAGGGATTTTTGTGTTTTGTCCCACCCACATGACTCTGATAAGCCTATAGTATCATCTTTTTGTACACCGTCTACGTGATAAAACACCCTGAAATTTGCATAGCAATCTGCTTTGTGTACTAGTTTCAGCTGTATGTTTTTCCATAATTAATACCTGTGCCTTAATTTTCCGATTTCTACAGTTACGTAAATCTTAAAATGTTAGGGGACTTTTCTCTCCCACCATGTATAGCCGAGGTGTGAAGGTCCCGGGTTCGGGTCCCATCGCGCGGCTGTCGATTAACGGTCTGGAGTTTTGGTAGGTTTTCTCCAGCTGTAACGTGAATACGCGTTAGAACCCCTTAGAAAGTCCTCCTACCAAGCCCCCCCCCCCATCCTAGACAGATATCCCGCGTGCAGGTTTGCCTTAACACACACAACCCACCATGTATATGCACTGATAGTAAAACATTTATATATTTTACTTTATTTAAATAAGCATGTCTTTACGAATATGAAATCTAATTCATTACAGTTCTTAAGGAAATCTTGTAATTTTTACGGGTGGTGGAAAATAATTTCTGTACAAAAACAACTCTTATTCACGTGCTTCGGAACAGTTGTTATCTCATCGCATTTAATTTTGTATTCCGAGTCTACCCTTGACTTTTTCGTAAAGTGCACACTTTTGTGATTGGTGGCGGCAGATTAGAGCTGATCGACCCTGAAAGAACACCTGTCCAAAGTGAGTAATCTGTTTGTAAAAGAACTAATTGATATGTGCTTTCGTTTCTTTATTTCTCATTGCTTCATTCGCATTTTAGATTTCTTTTCGGCCGATTTATTTGTAAGTTTATCTGCCAGAAACATCACGTTTTATCTTAATTTTGTAATGTTGAATGCGTATTTTGTATTAATTGTCATGGGTTTTCTCTTTCTTTAACTTAATCTATTTACAATCGAGCATTTTAACTTTGATTTCTGTTCTCATTTTTCAAGATTTGTATTTTGATTTTCACCTTTGCAATAACCTTTTACTGAGTATTTATCTCTCGGTAAAAGTAGATTTTATTACGTCAATTAGTAACTTGTAACTAGTTTCTCATACTCCCCTGTTATCACTTATTTTGGCATACTTTATTTTGATGCCATGCACCAACTTTCAAACTTATCCAATCGCTGCTTAATTACTTTAAATTCATTGGTCCAAATTTATTGTAATTCTGTAATTGGCGCTGGTTATCTCAGCCAAGTTTGTGTTCTCGTCAATTTCAAGTTCTGTGTTGGCATCCCTTTTTTTTTTTTTCCACAGACTCCACCGCTTACACTTTATTATTATTATTAGTAGTAGTAGTATTAGGCTGGGCCACCATCGGACTCCGCAATGTTTTAGTATTTATATTAAACTGTTTCTTCAATAAATAGAATTGTTTTTTAAAGTCGAATGTCTGTGTGATTTTATGTATAGCAACCAAGTGCATCGAATCAGTGGTTTTGCCCCTTCAATACTAATTCATTTAGAATTTAATATCATCAAATTATTTTCTCCAGTACAAGCTTCCTAACCGTTCTTCGCACCAGAGGACGTGAATGGTTTTCTTATAATTGGAATTTTTCAAATGAAACGGAAATTCAAAGTATGCTGAGCTATAATTCTTAACGTAATTTAATTAATTGCATTGTAAGTACTAACCCGTGTTAATATAAAATGAGATTGCAAAATTGTCTCAAAAACTAAGCCAGTCTTTCACTTTTGATCTAAACTGAAAACTTTCTGTAAACGAAACTAATAACTTTTGAAATGCCACATTTTTCTGATATAGAATTTTTTTTTTTTTTTCCCTATTGTATATATTTCAGTTCTATCGTTCATGTCTCCAAGACAACTGTTTTATTTTTGTCTAGTGATTGGCTATTCAAAGTCCACCCTCTCCAATTTATCGTCTGTGGTTGTCCTAAGCCGCAAGATAATTTAATTTCTTTGTGTATAGCGTATTTCACGCTTTTAAAATTGAAACTACCCGTTTTTAATATTATAGGCGTAAAGTGACCAGTTTTGGCGGGACAGTCCTGCCCGAAAATATCCCGCTTTTCCATTCCTGTCCCTCCAAAGTCCTGCTTAATGAAAAATAACTAAATGTCAAATGTATTGGGGATAAATTCACATGAAAATGCTTGTGCTATTTACAAAGTTTTTTGTTGCTTGTCTTTAACACCAGTTTTTTTTATTGATGAAAATGATTGTTTAATAATATGTATTAATACATACCTATAATCAATGGATGGTGATTCTATAGTTATTGTTAGAAAGCAAACTATTTTGGAAAGTTATCCAAAAATCAACAATAAAATTATTTAAAACTTAAGTTTATGTAATAGGCCTATTTTATTTGTATATATACTATATTTTTCCAACTCTTTTTTTTTTTTTTTTTTTTTTTTTTTTTTTTCTTCTCATAAAAATAGAAAATCAAATCGCGTAGAAAAGAAAATCTTGGGGAGGGGGGAGATCTTCGGGAATGATTTTTACCCCTCCTCCCGACTGTGATTTATAAATGTCCTGATTTTCGGTTCAGAAAAAATGGTCACTTTAATAATGTGCAATAATGTGAATGAACGCTTTGTATAATAACACACATAAAATTAGGGATGGACGCGAGACGAAAAATAGGAGTCTCGCGTCTCGCAAAATAGCCTAAAAGCTTTGTCTCGTCTCGCAAAAATCCCTATATCGTAAATTTAAAAATGTGTGTCTCGTCTCGCAAAAAAGCTGTAAATCTCTGTCTCGTCTCGCAAAAAAGTCGTCTCGCGTCCATCCCTACATAAAATGGTATATTTATCAACAATATGATCATTTTGGGCGGTACAAATGTTAAGTGTTCTTGTTAATGTATAACATGTATTGCAAATCCATTTCGTTTAAAATAATTTTACTAGATTGTCCAGTCCCCCCCCCCCTACACACACAAATAAAATGATTTCCTCTGCATGAAATATTGATATAGGAGGGGATGTTCTCATCGAAACGAAATCTTTCGAATGCGAAAAGTTTTCGCACGTTTTTTAGAAGAAAGTGCAGCTCTTTGGCATATAATAAAAATTGAATATGAAGTTATTTATTTCAAGTGGGCGAAGATTTAATATATTGAGTATTATATAAGAGAAAAATTGGCTGAGAATTATCAGATAAGACTAAAGCATGTATTTAAAAAAAAAAGAAAGAAAGAAAGAAAGAAAGAGGGGGGAGGTGTCCCTTTTTTCTGATTTTTATAGTGTGCAGTGCGAAAATGCGAAGTTTTGTCCGCTGCTTTTCTTGCGGCCATTTTCGTTGGATGTTTTAGAAAATATTAGAAAGAACTAAAACTTCTTTATTCTTTTGTCATCGTCCCTTCTTTTATACTAAAATTCACCTACTCTAGAAAATTAATTAATAAATTACCCCCAGCGTGTTGAATTTATACCCTTCTTTTTTCCCCCATCATGCCTTCTCTTTTTTTCCCCCCCTTTCCCTTCCTGGCACGAGTTAAAAAGCTGTAAATTTAGCTTTAATTAGGTGTTTAAATAGTGTACTACTCACACTCTCGCTTCCTTTGGCGCTCCAGAACCTAATGAAATTGGAAAATCTCGTTAGGCGTGTCCTCTCGGGGGTGAAAATGCGAGATTGCAAAAAATATACATAAAAAGGATTTTCATTCCCCGAGTGGGGGGTCGGATTAAAAGGCAGCAACCCCTCGGGGGGAGTGATCGTTATTCATCCCCTTCCCTTTCCGTGCATTGTGATTTCATAAATCCACTTATTTGCTTTTCTACCTTTTTTGTCACTAACTTCTCCCCCCTTTTTTATGATCGTGATGGAATTAAGTTTGTTCTTCAATTACTTTCTCTAACGGTGTGTGTTTTTTTATTGGATGCGCTTCTTATTTACATAGCATTGCATCCGTGGCTTGCTGGCACAAGATGATTGAGTGCAAAGATGCGTGTGAATGCAAGTAAATGATGGAAAGTCTTATAAGCTTGTTGTGTATGATGTTTGCAGTTGATTGATTTAAAAAGAAGAAAAAAAAAAATCATTTCTTCCGCTATTCCCTGTTTTTGGACAAAGGGTGGGATGGGGATTATATATATGAACTTTTAAAGAGGCAGAGTTAATTTTTTTAATATTTCATGTATACAGTTGTTAATGTTTAGAAAAAAAAAGATTCTATTTATTTCAAAGTAAAAACACAATGCAAAATTTTTGTTTTAATTTTTTGATTTCTTATTGTTACGTTCTTAGAGAAGATGGGGGGGGGGGGGGGGGTAGCAGCATTTTTAGCCAAAGATTTTATAAAATTAAATTATACGACATATTACTACTATTCAACGTTCAGTAATTTTATGCTAAAAATTTTTTCTTAGATGCTAGATAATTTCATTAAATGAAATTTATATCAGCTTTTAAAGTTCAACAACTTCGGAAACTATTATATATGGTTAAAATTCGCTACATTCGATCCTGAGTATGTGTGTAAAGAAGTTTACAAGTTAATAATTTCAGGGTCGATCCAGGAATTTTTTTCCAGGGTCCCATTTTTATGAAAACTGTTTATTTTTGTGAATTTTCATAATTTTGCAATAACTTTTTTCCTTAAAATAATTTACAAAACAAATTAAAATATAAGGTTAAATGCCAATTAAAGGTTGTTTCAATCCATTGTATTTTTGTGAAGGGTCCGTTATAATCTATTCTGTTTTTGTGAAGGGGTCATTTTAATCGATTGTAATTTTGTGAGGGGGCCGCAAAGCGGACCCAAATTTCGTACACATCGATCCCTGAATTTGATTATTGTTTGAATAACGGTGAACTTGATGAAAGAATGACTAGTTTTATTTACAATAATTGGAATAACCTTTAGATACTACCAGTCTTGTATAACAATAATTCTAGGAGTCTAGTTTAAAAGATATTAATTAATTGCAACGTTAAGTTAATATAAAACTCGAGGAAACAGGCTAAACTTAAAATTCTGATGGGGGAGTAGGGGGTGGTAGAGACCTTCAACTCTGTTAAAGTGCGACCTTCTATTCAAAGGGAGTTGCTTCGAGCAAGGTTAGAAAAATTCTTTCTATACATGAAAGCTTGGAACAGCAGCTTCTGGCTGGAAAAGATTCATTGGGAACCAAAAAAAAAAAAAATTAGAAAAGAAAAGATGTTATTTATTCATTGACAGAGGGACACGAAGAATGCTAATGGGCGTCTACAGTGCCCCCCACACTTGGAAAAAAGGCAATTAACCCTCCAAGCGGCTGAGACGTAAAATCCCGTTCACTTCATTCCAGTTTTCACTGCAATGCATCTATAATTTAAATTATTTATAACACCAAGGCATCATAAAATATATTTCGATATTAAAGCTTATGGGTATTTTAGGAGTTAACTTTTTAATAATTACAAATCTTCCTATGAAAATTTTATTTTTAAAATAATTTTAAAGCTGCATGAAAATTTTTCAGTGAAAACAACTTTACATTATTTGCCCATTTCCAAGATGCTCAGAGGGTTAACTTTATTCCCGTGGATTCCGCGTGCACTTGGCGAATTCGGTAGCTGCTACTATATGTATGGTGTGCAACGAACGGTGATTGTTTATTATTTACATCACGACTGGCAGAACGGTGTTTTAAGCCTTAATGATGATTGAAAGGCAGGCGTGTTAAGTTTTGGTAACGAGCTAAATTGATTCTTCTGTGTGGATGTGCGATTGTTTTGCATTGGGAATGGATGTTTGGGCTGTGGTTAAGTTGATGGTATGAAGTCGTGCCTCGTTGGAAGTCCAGCATGGTTCAGGTCCCGTAGGTTGTCGTTTGGGAGTGTACCGTGACCGCCTTTGTAATGCTTGCGAAAATTAAAAATGAATCGGAAAGAAAACAATAAAAAAAGTATTAAGTGTCACGTTTCTTAACGCACTGGTAGTGAAATTGAAAACTCAACTGATGGATTATGCATTTACTGTAAATGAATGGGTGGTCACTTTAATATACCTAACTTAGAATAACGTGTAATAGTATTTAACGTGACGTCTAATAAAAATTCTTTTATACAACTGTCATGTGCATTCATTTTTTTTTAAATAAATAAATAATTTTATACTTTTTTTTATTGATTGTGGTTTTTTTCTTTCTTTTAGGTAAGTGATTTCACGTGGTCATTTAAAAAAAAATGACAATCCCTTTTTTGGATTACTTTAATCAAGTAAAAGAAACTGAGAGACGGTTAGGTAAGTCTGCTCTTCAGTAACTTGACTAATGGAGTCCGTATAGGGCATTTCGACGGACATAGCAATCGCCTGCCCACTACGTGTGCTTGTGCATAGCCTAAACAAATATCTCAAAATGTGCATTTCTGTGAGAGAAATCAATTTTTGAACACTAAGAAATAGTATTAAAATCAAGGTAAACGGGATTTTAATGAACTGAATTGGCTAAGATAATCTTTCACTGATTTTCCAACGCCAAATTATTCTTCGGAGATAATGTCAGTTGATATTATAAACCCACTTTTTCGGTGTATAATACAATAGAAATTCATGCAAACTGCTCACAGATATCAGTTGTTCGGTGCAATGATGGACTGCACGCGGCGTCGAAATGCTTTATATGTCAAATTTAGAAATTGCCACCTGAACTTTCTGAGAGTTTTAATCATCAAGTTAGGCGAGCAAATATTCAGCCAAACTTGATGAGGTAATTTGGGATAGATTAAACTAATATTGTGTATTGATGTGCTGTTTTTCCTAATTTTCTGATTTTGTTAACAAAATAACTTGAAGTATTGTTATTGACACCTGCCCTTTCGTTAAATAAGAAAGCATACTTATTTAGTTTATACTTAGATTTGAAAATTGCATTTCTTTATACTAAGCTCGTCTTGACGGGGGGGGGGGGGGGGGGGGAGAGGGAAAAGAAAGGGGGAGGAGAAATAGAGCTTTAAATCATAATTACACGCAGCGTCAGTAAATACTACTACTAATAATATTAAGTCGGTTTTCGCTTTTATTCACAGAGTCTAGACTAATATTTCTGTCTCAAACATGTACGTGTCTAGTTGAAATTCCGCATCTTTACGTCGTAAACTTGATAAGTGTTTACATTTTTCAAGAGATTGAATGACATTCAGTATGTTCTTTAAAATAAATAAAAAAAAAAAAGTTATCTAAACGAGATATTTTGTGATTTATTTCATTCGAAAATATGGATGACATTCTTTAGATTATCTTTAAATATTTTATCGGTTTCCATGAATAGGTCTGGGTATTTAATTCTTCTTCCATTGTAATTTTCTATCTTCCATCCTCGAAATTTAGTTTTATTTTAAAATTTCTCGCTTGGCCTATAGGGGAGGGATGATGTTACTGTTGAAAATGTTTCACAATTGGCATTGTAAAACAAATTCTTCAGTTGGGGAGATTCTACAATACAAATTACTTGAAATTGTTTGATTGGGTTGTTAGAAACCTGTTTTAAAAGTAAGCGTTTAATGCGTAAATCGTGAAAATGCGTACTGTCGTGTCCACCACAAGAATAGCTCTTGCCGAGGAGTCTATGCCAGTCTGTTGCCGCGGAAACAAGTCTCACCTCATTTTCGACAGGGGAGAACAGAGAAGAAAAATGACATGAGGTATGAGATTACCTTTCATTCCGCGAATTCCTCACGCTTCAATTCCCCTCCCCCCCCCCCCCTCACACACACACACACCAAATTGGAAGTGGACAAGTCCAATTGCTACAGCGACCCTGCACTAACCAGAATTGGTGGCGGGATTCTTGTTATCGACAGACAGCATGTCTGTGTTTTAACAGTTTGTGGCGAGCTATTTAAAATAACGATTATTTCTCTCTCTCTCTCTCCTCTCTCTCACACACACACGAGGGGAAAAATTATCTAATTTTCCTCTCATCGGATTTACTTTATTTCGCCATTCAACAAGAGGATCATGCATATCATTATATAGGGCAGTGACGGCTCGTGGGTTATTTAAATGTGGAGATTCACAAAATAAATTTCGGAAATTAAGTGTGCAGATACGGCGCATCTTACACGTTGAAATATGTTTTTTGTGTTCCCAGTAGTTAAAGAAAAACAATGCATGCAACTGAAAGAACACAAGTAATCTTTGGTCTTATATTTCGCCACCAAGATAAGTTTCAGCCAAAGTGTCGTCTTGATTACTTATATTTCAATTATTTTTCAAGGTATGAAATTGAAAAATGCGATTGCTTTAGCTCCGAAATAGTTATTTTACTCCCATCTTAATTATTTACACTAGTTTGTTATTGTAGTGTAAAATGATAAAAATAAAGAGAATAATAAGAAAATGAACCTGCAAAAACATAATTAACCGAACAAACAAACCAAGGGGGAATCCAGAAGAGAGAACCGCAAAAAATGGTCCCTGTGCACACAGAAAATGTGCGAACGAGGATATCGGTAGCGCCGTACGTCTCCAAAAAGCTTCCCGCTTCTGTCCTCAGAGACCGGTTCAGAAGAGAATTTTTACGCTCGCACGTGCAAGCGGAGGAAATGCCGTGCTGTAGTAACCTGCAAAACAATGCGTCAGCTATAATAAGCGTATTTAATGATAGTGGGGGTGGGGAGAGAGTAAAACTCACGTTTTAAATGCACAAACTTCTAGAAGTGTACTTAATTTTTTTTTTTTAATTTAATGTGTTAATTTTTCAGTTTTTTCTTTAGGGGTTCACCTGCTCATGTGCTCAAATTCAGGATCCGCCAGTGATATAGGGAAATATATAATTAATGACTTAATGTAACGGTAACACAGTTTCCAAAGAGAAAATAGTGATTAAATGAAACAAATACTTAAAAAATATAATTTAAGTTTTCAGAAATGCAGTGCTCAAGTTTTGTATGATCAATAGAATGGAATTGGACTTTGGCCGCACCTTATACCGTGCACAGGGTGGCAGATTCTGCCTTGATCAGTGGTATTATAGAAATTATTAAGTCTGTATAAGAAAGAAACGGAGAAAACGCTTTTAACAAAATCACAGCTGTAAAATAAATTTCTTCCCACCCCCCCCTTTTTTTTTTAGCCACTTTTTCATTTTGTTATCACTTCCTCTTCCATTCTCTTGTCCCCCGCCCAAGGCATCTTCCCTTAGGCAAATAGCCTTCACAGAATCAGATCAAACTGTTCTCCTGACCCTTTTAAAAATGATCCCTGGATTTCGCTGAACAATGTTTTCCAAAGGCGTGCACCATGGATTAGTAGTCTTACATCGAAATCATCTGCCAGACATCCGTGTCCGTCAGTCACATCATTGCAATTATCGTAACTGGTCATTTATCTCTGTGGTTTGATTTCAGAGACTCCGGTTCAAAAGAGTCTGTTTTAAGAAATGAAGAAGAAAAAAAAAAAAAAATCACCTGCGACCACATTCAATGGCTGTTTACTGTCTCTCCTGTTTTAGTTCCGTTCCTTGTCTGCAGCGACGTCTAGTTTGTGCGGAAAACCGCATCTTCGTAAATAAACATGTTTACCGGGCTGGGTTTGCGGAGGTGAGCCGACCACAATAGAGAGATGGTCTGCCGACAATGGCTCTTTTGTTGCGCAGAAAGGTTTGCCTACCCACCTCTCCCCCTTTGTGCACGAAATCATCTGGCGTGCGATGAGAAAGGATAGTTTGACCACTGCGCTTTTCACCAATCAGTCAAATTGAGTAATCAGCTATCATCACGTTTCCTTTTTCCGTGCAACGGATGTGGCAGATGTCAAATCTTGTTTCTTGACACTCGCGAGGGGAAAACTTGATTTGTTTTGTCAATGGATCTGGCATTCGTTGAGCATATTCTTTAAAAAAAAAAAAGAAAGAAAAAATATGTCTACAATTTCTTCTAAGAATTTTTTAAAATCGTATTTTATAGGTTTTAGGCATGTCTGATTACATAATTTGAGTTTGAATTCTGAAAGGAAATAGCTGTATTCCTATCAAAATTCCGAATAGGGTTAATTCTGCAACGTTCAGTATAACACTAGACACCTCCCTAGTTGGACACCCCCAATGGACACTTGGCCACCGTGCGTGCTTAACGTTGGACACTTTTCTCTGTTACGGAACGTGTCCAGTGACGGATCCAGAATTATTATTTTTTTTTTTTTTTTTTGGGGGGGGGGGGGTAATTTTTTTAAAAAGCTTATTTCACCCAATTAAAATGTACTATAAATCAAAATTTTAGTCTAAACCAATATGCATGCTTTTGGGAGAGGCTAAGTTATAAAATAGGATCATTTTAGCTATTTAAAGTGTATAATAAAGCAGAATGTTACCCTTTAGCAATCTCTTTTGCGGAGGAGCTGAAGCCACCTATCTCCTCCCCTGGATCCTCTACTGAACGTGTCCATAATATACACCGGAAAGTTGGACACTTTTTTGAGGGTACCGCAAATGTGGTGAAACCCGTAAGTTCGAGGCCTGCTGTTCCCTCAAAAAGTGTCAGACTTCTAGAGGTATATTTCTACATTATGGACACGTTCCGTTCTCCAGAAAAGTGTCCAACATGAGAGGTTCCATTGTATTAAAACTGGAGTGACAACCAATATAATAGCATAAGGGGATTCCAAAAATAATCATTGACACTGGCCTGAAGCTTGAAAGCATAATTTTAAGAAGTATGGTTTGTGGTTGAAACAGAGGCTAATCATAAAATCTATTTTGACATATGAACCTCTAGCAGTCGTTCCATTCAACCGATCGACATGATATTCTGATCTAGTTATGTTCAGAGTTATGAGCTCGGAATTTCGAGAACGGCAACTAAGCGGTTCTCACGATTACGGTTTTGGGTATGGAAACACGAAATTTTCGAATGGCAGCTCCCAATTTATTTTATTTTATTTTTTTGGAGAGGAATTCAGAACTTTGTGAAAACATAAATGCAGAGCAGTGGTGATATATTTCATTTTAATCTTTAAAAGTTTTACTCTTTGAGTTCAAATTCTGTACAGCTTTCTTAATTAAATCGTAACCATGACTCTTATTTTGTCTTTAAATTTTCTAGTAACATTAAAAATTTGCCTCAAAACAAAATAAGAGCAAAAAGAAAGAGCCAATTCCCCCCCCCCCCCCCCCCATCCTCTCTGAAATATCACAAAATATTGCTGACATCCATTTTCATCTATTCATTGATAAATCGTCTGCATTGATTCAATCCCACAACCATAATAATAATGATGATGAACTGTGAATTCTCTGATGTCGTCGCCGCATGTTTCCCTCCTTCTCTGGGTACATTCATCAATTAATGAAATGACTCTTTAACCATCCAACACTCTGCAACCCGAATATCTAATGGCGCTGCTGCAGCGACTCGTCTTCACATCTCAAGGATCCTTTTTCGGCTTTGCCCTCTTGTTGATGCGAGATTGCGTTTGAGTTAAATGAGTTGGTCGGATTACCGTCATTATCAGAAAATAAATCTCAACAATTTTTTACTCTTTTTGACACTGAAGTTGAAGAGCGTTTAAGTTTGTCTGTTTGCTCCGGCTTCAGTTTATAATGTACATAGCACTTTGTCGTGCAACTTAAAATGGTGTCATTCGGGACGTGACGTAACTAAAAAAAAGTGGAACCCAGCTTACTAATTACAGAAAGGCGAGAAAAACAATTAAAACCAGATTTAATTTTTACCTTTTAAATAGTTTTATTGAATATTTACTTTGGCATAATTATATACGTGGAACATAGTTAATAAAAGTTAAAACAATCGGGTAAACTAATGAAAAATTAACATTACTTATTCTGAAGTCTCCTATCTCACTTCTGTATAATCAGAAAAAGTAGTTCCATCATTTGCAATTAAATTAAATGAATCTTTTAACAACTTTCATAAGCAATATAGCAAAATCTCTACTTTGGCATTTAAGAAATAAGTGAGACAACCAATAAGTTGACACCAATAATATGCTTTTATAAAAGAAACTTCAAGTCTTAAATCACATTTCCTACTAAGATTATTACAATTATTTATATAGGGAAAAAGATATATTAAATCATTTTACTGAAATCATAACTTATTTAGAAAAGAAACTGAAAGTATACAATCACTTCTGCATAGATCATATTTATTTTTAGAAGAAAGAATAAATTTTCTTCTAAGATCAGTATAATTTATCAAAATACTAAAATAACTTATTCTATTCATAAACGGGACGGTTCGCAACCCTATAGCCATAGCTGTAACGGCTTCTATTTTGCAGAAGAATAGCAAAATGTTCCAATACGTTAGTGTCTGCTTGCAGGTATTCTGCGTTTGAGAGATGTTAATCTATTTTCAGCAGGCATAGATCACACAGACTGAGCTCTAAAGGCGGTTATTAAAAGCAGTATTTTAGTGTTAACTGTTCTCTCCTCTCTAACGCAAAGATATGGTGGTACAGATTTTTTTTCTATGCGCATCGTTATACTTCCAAGCTTGGACTCTTGTGTTACGTTCCATCGTTGCTCTTGCTTGAAGAAGGGCTATTCAGTTTCTGATCGTGAATGAAAATTAATTGTGACATAGACTGAAAACTTTATAGGATGTCTGTACTCAAGCTGTATTGTACACTGTTATCAGGCACGTGCCAACAGGGGGGGGGGGGTTATCGCCCACTCGGTCAATGAGTAGAAGGGGCGAACTATATAAATCGCCCCCTCTGTATTTTAGCCCCTCAATATGTATTCACCCCCTCAATAGTTTACTTACAATAGTTTTCTTCTTCAGGATGGGGGGAAGCAATTTTTCCAGCCCTTCCCCTCAAGAAAACGGTTATTTAAACAAACTAATGAGGCATAAACGAAAATTTTACTAGCTCAAACGGAAAGAGGGGGGGGGGCGAAATAGCTGCCACCACCCATCCCTTCCGCACGAAGAAAACTGTTATAGCAAACTATTGAGACACAAACTCTTCAGATAAAAAAAAAAAATTCGGTAAATTAATTAGTTTACATGAAACTGATACAGGAAATTTGGCTTACACTCGAATACTTTTTTGAGAGGGTGTACAGACGAGGTTAAAAAAGATTGAAGCCGATTATTTATAAAAATTGGCGGGGGTGAGTGCAAAATCGCTGCCCCGTCCCTGAAGAAAATGATTATTGTAATTGAGCTATAGAAGTAGAAACAAAAATTTTTCTGGTACCAAGGTTGACACCTTTTATTTTAAAAACATTTGTTGGTGGAGGGGGGGGGGAGATGAGGGCTGGTGAAATGACTGCCCCCCCTCCCGATGTCGGAAAAAATCGTTCGCCCCCCCCCCCCCCACTTTCCAAGACGTTGGCACGTCCCTGACTGTTATAAATGATAAACCAATATCGGGTATAGAAAAAATCTTTAAAATGTACTATTCAACGGCATAGCGCCTCGAAAAGTTTTGCAAAGCAATTCCATATTTAAGAATAATTTCGGAAAGATTCATAAAAAGCACAGGATTTTCATTTACTACACAGGGTGTTTACCGGTCAGGAAAAATTCTCCGAACTTATAAATTTTCCTTTGTCTAAAAATTTTTCAGTTTTTTTTTTTTCTTTAAATCTCTGAGTCCAGAGAGTGAAAAATGCCGATGAAGATGATTTACGTTTAAATAGAATGAATGATTCAGAATGTTTGTGGGGTATGTGATGCTCACACCTGTTTCACCTTCTGTGATGAGGTGTTTCTTGTGACAGTAGAGCCAAACCTATCTGTCAATGACCAATGATAAAATATAGCAATTTTCACTAGTATTGCTCAGTTGCTCTTCATTCTTGCAGATTTGAAGTGTAGGATAGATATAAGATATTTACGTTTGAAATTCGGCGTCTGCATTTAATATTGTCATTTAGATGTATCACATAAGTACCGCCTGTAGCACAAGTAGTGACTCAACTATTAGTGAAATCTGAACTAATTATGAGTTTCAAGTAAGATACTATAGTAATTTTTTTTTTCTATCTAACTTCAGTAATTGTATTAACAGGTGAAAAATGTATTTCAAGTAAGTTGTGGAAAAATATTACATATAAAAAGAGGGTTATGCTGTTGAGGGATTTCCTAAAGTAAACTTCATTTATGGTCAAGAATTTTTTTTCTGGAAGCTCCCTAAAGTCAAAAAAGTCACGAATAGATGATTTGATTTCTGTAAAAATGGTTGCAGGTGACATAGCTCTACGAGAATCCTTTACTTCTTAGCACGTCAATTCCCGTAAGAAAATTGTCACGATTATTTTTAACAGCATTGACATCTGCTGAAAAATGGAAGAATGCGAGAACAGCTGGATTGATTGCCCAATGCTGAAAAAAGGGCAGCCGTTGCCATCGCTCGACTTAACTACCATCAAGATGGCCGTACAGCCAGCTGCGTCAAAAACAGGTCTCTAGATCTGTAGCACGCGATGAACGTTTCGATCGTCCGCCATATTGCTGGTAGTTAAGTCGAGCGATGGCAACGGTTGCCCTTTTTTCAGCATTGAAAAAGTTTTTCGCCTCAAAGGTTTATGGAAGGTTTACCTATTCAGTAACGTATGCACAAATACAACTCCATTCGAAAGTAATTAATAATCGGTTCACTTATCGTGACTTATCTTGATGAAAACAAAATATTAGCTTAACAAAACTTGGCCGGTTTTGTGTTGGCTTGCCATTAGGAGTGATTTACGTCTGACGCACCAAGTTAAGCATTCACTGCTTTTGCAAGCCAATCCTTTTTGGTTACGTGCTACTGTGGAATAGGCATTCATTCATTGGCGGAGTCATAATTAGCAAATCTAATAAATGATTTGCTTAATGGTGTTAGTGTGCTTTTCATGCTCACAAAAATGTTGAAATGGTGATTTTGGGGAGTAAGCGATGTTGAAAATCATTATTATGCAGTAGCTTAATTCTGTGAATTAGTTAAAAGCGCCACTTTACAAATGTACTTTGAAAAGATGCTTTCTTAATTACGACTAAATAAAAGTTGTGGCGGCACATAAATTATTTTTTATATGGCGTTTTTTCAATTTAATTAAACCTTTGTTGAGTTAATTTAATACAATTTAGTGATAAGTTTGCTTTTGGTGTGTTTAAAATGTTTTAGAAAATAGTACATTAAAATTTCTGTAATTTACGTTTTAGGTATTTCTAGTCCTTATCTCGGTAAAATAGATAGAATAGTTTAACGTGTGATGGCTTTGAAAATTTAACTTTGTTGAATTTTCACTCAAATACACTCTTTCTGCTAACCCGCCCTTTTAAGAAAGTATTTTAAAATTTTGTCTACTAGTCTTAAATTCCTTTTTCGTTAGATATCAACAATAAATTATCTAAAACTGGTTGTTTATACATTCAATAAAAATTTAATCTGAGCTGTCTATATATAAT